>BSBK01004172.1:1417500-1960000 GCA_027943335.1 Chamaecyparis obtusa
AAACATAAGATCTAGGGCACAACTAAGAACTTGTCAACAATAAAACCCTACCAAAGGCAAACAAGACCTAGGGTAAAGAAATGCAAACATTTTTGGCACACGACTACTTCGAGACTCAAACCCCTTAGAAAAATCTTTGTAGGCACATGAAGAAAATGAGACACAGACACAACTCAAATGTCAACAAGAACTAGAAATGACACACCTTAGAAAACCTAGAAAATACCCCAACATACCTCCTTGGAACAAAGAAGACCCCAAAAGTGTACCTATATTTTCTATATATTTAGGGAGTTAAAGGCAGATACCACTCACAATGGCATGGGATATAACCATGCATAAATCCCAAGGCCTAACATTGCACAAAGAAACCATCGATATTGGTAGAGTGGAAAGGCAAATATCCAGAGTCAAGTCTTTAAATGATCTCAACATCAAAATGACATTCACCTACGAGAGATACTCCAAAATGCAAAACAATTCATATACAATTCTAAGGAAAAAAGAGGAGGCTTGCCTACAACAACTCTCTATATAAAAAAACAAAGCTATTAAATTCTCTACTATACCTCTTGAACATTTCCATTGCTCATTCACTGCACAAAATCATTTTTATTCTTATATCTAATTGGTTGCATTTTGCCTATTTCTACTACCCCTACGCTTAACATTGAAATTTAAAATTCTCTGCTTTGCAAAAATCAGTTCCCATTAGTTCAACTTTTGTAGAAAGGAACTAATATGGGCCAGATTCGAAGAGACAACATCCATTTTGAAACAAAGGGCCTCTTGCGCTATCGTTGACAATATGAAAACAACATTTTTCTCTTGCTATTTCCATCCTTAAGACAAATACCATCGATTACTAAAAAAAGATGCCCATTGTAACCAATAATGTGCGATACCAATTCTCCCCTCTTTCCCTAATATTTTGTGCAAGCATAGCTTACTATTGGTGTGATCATTTCACCTCGTTCAAGTGCAGTTGCTAGTAATAAACTTTTTATTAATGATGTGTTAAATGTGAGTTTCTAATTAATAAAATAATGAACAACTTATAATATAAACTCCCTTTTGAAAATTATCAGTAATTTATTTGTGATAAATTATGAATATTAATAATATATTATTATATTATGCCAAAGGAGGTGATAAGTATTATGGTAAATTCTTTGATGCATCATCAATGCCATCATGAGTTCTTAACTATCCTGGATGGCATAATGATGGGTTGTGGTTTCCTGCACCTCGGGATGGGTAATTGGCTAGCATTCTAGATCCAATGTACTAGTGGATACTAATCATTATCTCCATTGCAATATATAATAAAGCACTTTGCAAGAACCAAGCTAAGTGGGGGATTGAGCTCTTGAAGTCCAACAACGGGGGCCATGTATTTCTTAGACTAGATTGGTCATTTGCATTAGAAGAAGATAAGTTAGATAATGAAGAAAATTAGATTATAATTAACATAAAAGAATATATATTTTTAAAACTTTCAAACTTAAGAATTTTAATATTACTATCAAACTAATAAAAATACCTCAAAAGATTTTGTGAAGCACCCCACCGAAGATCCTATACTCCACACTTTGAATGGAGCCTTTACACTTTGGCTCTTCAGAAGGAGCAACCAAAACCATGTATACAAGTATGACCCTCAAGACCAATTCCTATCTCCAAAAATAAAAAATAGAATATTAATATATTATTAATAAAATTAAAAATATAATTAATTAGTATTATTATAATATGAAATATGAATTAGGAAAACTTTTTTCTATCCACTTTAGGGAACAAAAAGTAAAAACAGAAAAAGACGTTTGGAAAAGATGTTTGACGGCCTCGTAGCTCAGTTTGCTGCACCGACACCTGTACGTCCAATCAACTTTACAAAGCCTAAATTTACCCTTTTGTACACTCCAAACGCGGCGAATGAAGCAGACAGAAAAGTCCCCTGTTTTTACTCGGGATTTGGTCCTAGTAAATAAGTACAAATTCTTCTTTAGTACTTATTTTGTACAAATAAGTAAATAAGTCCCCTGTTTTTCAGTTTGTGCGATCGTGACAGTTACGTGTGATACAAAATATAAATATGCAACAGTTTCAACGAATTCGGAATATTATGACGTTTTGACGTGAGAGATAAATATAGAAAAGAGTTTCCAAGAATGGAGAATATGTGGAGGATGATGTTTTGTTTGCATATAAATGGAATTTCGAACATACCAATTACAAAATTGTATTAAATACTAATTCTCAGAGTTTATTTATTTATCATTTTAGACCAGATTTGTAGGTGGGCAATTGATTAAGATTATGTTTATAATTGTAGATATGATTTATTTATAAAAAAAACAATTTAGTATACATGTTATGGTATATTCTATAATACTTATTATTCATTATGAAATCATTTAGAATAAGTATTGTTATAGAGCATTCATATCCATTCATGGAGCATATAATAGTGTATATAATCTTAGGTATTCTTGTATGATCACTTGATCTTTGATTATGGTTTATTGATGTTGAATCAATTTGTCTAGGGACTTGATTATGGAGAAAGACTCTCTCTTAACTAATGGTGAGCGATGAATAGTAACATAATTAATTCAATGCATAATGAATTATAGAAAAATTATGTTGCTATTCACCACTCATTGCTATTTCACTTTTGTAAGTTTGATATGCACCGAAATGGGCAGCGTAGACACCAAAGTAGGTGTGTAACTTCTCGAGGGTGGGCCAAAGCAAACCATAGAGATCTACTTAGAATCACAAGCAAGAAATTTGAATTCACTTTGTTCTCTCAGTGGGGTGTTGGGTTGATCAAAAAAAGCTTGGACAGTATTGTGATAGTTTTTGAAAATATTGTATTGTTGTCCATAATGTTGTCAAAGCATAAATCTTGCAACTTTTTGTAATGTTGCAAAGTTTGGTTAGTTGAATAGTAAAATAAAGATTTTTGAACAATGGGTTTGTTGAATAGTAAAAGAAAGATTTTGAACAATGTTATCAATGTGCAATGTTGTATGGTAGAACTTGTTTGAATGTTTCCAAGGTGTTTAAAATGTAGAAATTTGAAATGTTAAGTTTGGTTATAAGGCTAGTGGGGGTTGATTTTCTTGTTGTGAATGACGTCTTGTATTCACAAGTGTTTGAGTAATTCAGTTAATCACTTTCGTAATCTATTAATCAATCATTAATAACTAAGGTTCCCTATTACTTTATTACACTTAAGCTAAATTCAAGAGTGCTTAAATCTATATTTAGATTGAGCTAATTATAGGTCATGTTGTCTCATAGAATAGGATGAGGACACTTGTCATGATCTAACTTAATCCTTACACCTAAGGTTTTATCTTTATTCTTCTATAAACAATCCTTTAAATTGTAATCTATCAACATATTCAGTTAATAATTCAATCTAAGTTATTTAGATTCATTTCAATATCATATAATTCTCTTGTGGATCAATTCGTCTCTCAAGGTTGCATAACACAATCATGATTTTTTCTCTTTAGATGTGATAGGCATTTTGGTTGTCATTGATATTTAGGAGTTATGGGGTTCACTATCAACTCAGAACATGGTATTAGAGTACCAAATATGTAGCTCCATATCCAAGTTTTAAGAGAAAAAAAATAAAATAAAAATAAAAAATAAAAAAATGGATGAGAGCTTTTGCTCAATGTATTTTTAAGAGATGCAATTTTTAGGTTTTGTTAATATCTATTATATTTTGCAAATAGTTGGGAGATCTTGTAACAAATATTGTCTAAATAGCACAACATCGTCATCTTTTCCTGTAAGTTGAAGTTTATTTCTTTTACCAAATTACATGTTCTACTTGTTAGAATTAAAATTAGTTTCTAGGTCTTGTTGGCAACATCACAAAAAATTGTGGGCGTCTATTAGTTTTTGCATACTATGAGTAAACTTTATAAAATTAAATTAGGAGGGTCATTTGTATTAACTAAATTTAGCCTTTTTTCAAAAATCCATCTTTCGACTTGGGTATTGGATTTTGGGAAACAAGATATAGTTAGAAATTTAGACCTTCTAAGCACTTTTCATTGGTATAGGTCTCATCCTCATATTTTATAGTTGGTACATGTTATTACCCCCTCTCTTATGTAATAAGTAGCATCTATCAAGATAGTACACTTAAGGTTTTTGGGATGGGTCATAATGCTGAGTGTATGGTCTCTCATTTGACTGTATCTAGGGAAAACATATGGAGTTGCCAATATGACTCTTTGGGAAAATCATTGCTACTATATAATTAAAAAAATCTTCTTCATTGCTAGCATTGTGATTTCTTTACAAAATATTTGATACAAAGAGATTGTTGTTCCTATTTCCTTGTGTCACTAGCCCCCCATTGTTGTTATATTCTTTTTGTCTACTATTGATAGTGACCTACTATATTTTTAAAGTGCTCCCAAGAACCTCTTTGTAATGTTTGATTGGAATTTTTTGGACCTCCTCTTGTGTATCCTTATTGAGTGAGTGCAAGAAAAAAAAGAAAAAGAACAGATAGAGATAGAGAATTTAGGAATTATATGCAAGAATTTGAGGTTAAAAACCAATTCAAATGAATAAAAAATAGTGTCCTCAAAGGTTGGAATGAGAGTTCTTAACAAGGATGTAAAAAATGCAAGGAGCTAAAATAACCTCCCTTATAAAAATGCCCCTTGGGCTGGGGGCCTGGCTCGGTTGGCTAAGTAATTCCGTTGCGACTCTGCTGGTCATGAGGTCCAGTCTCTCCCCTGCCCGCTGTTATTGTACCCGGTTCATAGCTCCGGTCAAAAGCATGAATTGAATAAATTTTCACCTTATAAAAATGCCCCATCCAAACTATCCAGTGAGTGCCCCCATCCTTCCTATCCAAACCATCTAAACTATCCACCTGTCCCGCTATGGAGGTAGAGGGGGTGCACTCTAAGATAGGACGAGTGACTGCTAGATGCACTGACAGTGGGAGGAGGGGGTTGTAGAGCCTACCTCGTCACCAAATCATACGCCCTCCCATGTCTGATTAGGGGACCTTTTCTCCTCTACATCTTTGAGTCATCTTATTCATTAGACACCAATGGTTGGTTTACTGATAGGAAGAGGGATACTTATAGTTGGAGAATAAAAAGTATTAGGATTTAGATTATTAGAAGATTGAAAAGTTGATTGAGAGATCATAGAAGATTAATTAGGAATCAATGGGAGATGATAATTAGTTAGGGGATTAATGGTTCAGTTAGGAGTGGAAAGAACTCTCAATTATAAGAACCTTAGTTGAAAGAAATTACAAATGCTAAAGAACAACAAGGACACCAATTTTGAGATTAGCTTACACTCTTTTTACCAAGACAAGTTGTTTTGATGATCCTACAAATTAATGATAAATTACATAATTATATTGTTTCACAAATTGTTTCCCTTTTTTAATTTGCCTCTTGTTTTTTTACTCAAAAAAGAATC
This sequence comes from Chamaecyparis obtusa, assembly GCA_027943335.1. Lineage (NCBI taxonomy): Eukaryota > Viridiplantae > Streptophyta > Pinopsida > Cupressales > Cupressaceae > Chamaecyparis > Chamaecyparis obtusa. The sequence continues at coordinate 1,422,982 of BSBK01004172.1, forward strand.
TATGAAAATTTTATTTAAAACATTCTTTTTATAATGTCTCATAAAAATAAGTAGCAAAATTCAATAACCATAAGACTACCAACTCCACAAATTATTACTAAAAATTTTAAACAAAAACTGGTAGCCAAAATAAACTAAACAATAGCATAGGACCCTGCCCTAATATAGATAAGATTTAGGGACCTATCTAGAAAGTAGATTCGAAATGCTTTCATGCGTCATGACAAAATCAAACACCGTCCGCCTAATTCCAACAGCGGAATATGCCCTTCCAGCTTCGTTTTCATGTGAAAAGACTTGAGATTTAGTCGGGGCCATCAAAACACGCGCGCCGGGTGTGGGGTTGGGGTTAAATATCAATTACCGTTTTTACGAGTAATAAAAATATGATTTAAACTGGAGCTTCACCAGAAATATGGTATAAAACCTAAATATTAAATCAACATTTTTTAATTACATTATCAAGTTAAATACATGGTATTTCCAGTCCATTACAATTGATACTAAATTTACAGTTTTCTGCCAATCTTTCTAATCGATTACCGAGTTTGCCATTATAGAGAAAAAGGAAATTAAACCATATAAAACTGTAATCAGAGAGAAGGCTATTTCGTATGTTATTGTATTTGGTAATTTGGTATCTGAAACAGGAGCCGCAACCATCAGAAAGCCAGGCCTGCACAGTTTGCAAGAAATTGTTATTTTATTGCGACTAAAACAAAGTGTCAAATAACATATCACAATGCCCAGAGAATCTAATCAACCAGATGTGTTAAAAACCAATACTTTACAAACAGACTTCAGAGCCAGGGGGTTGCACTGGCTTATCAGAAATATCATATAATTATTGGGCTTAGCCCTGAATTTCATTATCAATTATAATGTTGTTATTAAATGACAACATAAAGAAAAAAGAAACAAAGATTTTTTGGTTTATAGTATTAAAAGACTATTCTGTACTTCTTACAAGAGACATCTAACTGTGAGAGGTACTTAATAAGGCGTACATACCTTAATTCTTTGTAAGATTTGAACTTGAAACTTTCTCTTTCAAAAACATAAATTCTCTTTCAAAAACACAAATTCTCCACTACAAAATGCTTGATAAAATAAGAATCAATGACTCTCTATAGCAATTATTCAATAAAAACCAAGGAGTCCTAAAACAACCGGAAACAGTAAAATTCACAAGACAAATAAGAAACATGACTTATTTTACAACTATTAAATAGAAACAAATGACTTCAGAGAGGTATCATAAAGCCACAACAGTTCAGATAGCATAAATGACGTAACGAGGCTCAAATCTACCATTACAACAAGAAACAGCGAGATTTGTAAAAAGGCCTTTACTGCACAGAAAGACTGTAGGACCTATGGAATCGCCCTGGGTATCAGCATATTATAGTTATTGAACACAAATGGATGACTTAATAAAAATGTCATTAAACAGAATGTGTCAGTCAACATATATAACATAAAAATCAGATCTATCATTAAATTTAGAATTAGCCAGATCTGTCAAAGGGCCACAAAAAGTCTCTAGGACTTGCGGAGTCGCCCAGAATATTAGAAAATATACAGAAAAGTGTCATATAATAATTGGGCCTGGCCCTGAAGCTCATCGGAAATTAACCACTCAACAGAAACAGGGGACTTCATAAAATAATCATTCATGGGAATATGAGAGGACTTCATGTTACATCAGTAAATAGAGTCAGATGATTCAGAAAAACATCATTGAAATGAAACAGTGTCAGATAGCATATATGATATAACAATGGTCAAATCTACAATAGAACCAGCCAGATCTCTGTTTAAGGCTCTTCCTAGACAAAAAGGCTTTAGGGCTTATGGACTCACTTTGGGTACCAGAAACTAAACAGAATAGTATCATATAATAATTGGGCTGGCCCTGGGGCTCATCAGAAAGCAACCATTAAATAGATGTGGGGGACTTCATAAAATAATCATTCATTACAAAATTAAAGGTCTTCATATTATATCAGTAAATAGAATCAAATGACTCAGAGAAACTGTCAGATAGCATATACGATATGACAATGGTTAGATCTATATACAACAAACCAAATCTATAAAAGGCCGTTACAAGACAAAATGTCTCTAGGGCTTCTGGAGTCGCCGTGGGTATCAGAAACTAAACAGAATATTGTCATACAGTAATTGGGCCTGGAAGCTCATCAGATGTAACCATTAAACACAAACATGGGGCTTCGTAAACTATAAATTCGTACGTAAATGAGAGCAAGACTTCATATTATATCAGTAAATAGAAGCAAATGACTCACAGAAATGTGATTAACTGTAATAGTGTCAGGTAGAATATATGATATGACAATGGTCAAATCTACTAGAACCAGTCAGATCTGTATAAGGCTCTTACTAAACAAAGGACCTTTTTGACTTGAGAATCCTTTGTTTTAAACCATTAGGAGAGACTGCTGAGAGTCTTGTGTATTGGGAGTAAGACTGGTTTGTACTTGCTTTGGAAAATGACCCATTTTTGTGCTTGAAACAGGGGCACAGTCTGAGGTTGGGTATATTGGTCCAAAACAACCTGTGCTGGGTTGAGGCATGTTAAAGAATGTTGAAAAGGGTATCAGGAACTGCAAAGAGTTTGTTAATGTTTTGAGGAACTTGTGAGAAAAGTTCTGTCGCTGGAGATCTATTAGGGAAACAATTAGGCCTGGTAGACAAATAAGAGGTTTGGGGTGTTGGGTATTGGGTATAAACCTAAAACTTGTTGATTCTTGTTGAATCCACCTTATTAAGGTCAGAAACAACCATCTTGGTGCTTGGGAAGGTGTGTGAGTCAGTAGGGTGGTATTGGCTATTTGGAAGCCTTGGGGTTAGAAGGCCTAGTGAGGGCTTGAACCTTGCAAACTTTGATCAGTTGGTGTAGGAACTCCACCAACATCCCCCACCTCTGCATCAAGATAACTGAAAGAAATATCACTAAACAGAAACAGTACCAAATAGCATATAATAACAAAGCTAAAATCTACCATGGAGATTTAGAAGCAGCCAGATCTGTAAGTTCTCCTTACAACATAAAAAGGTTTCAGGGTCCATGGAGTCCTATGGCCTACCATGAACTAAACATAATAGTATCATACGATGATTGGATCAGAAAGACCATTTAATAGGAAAAGAAAGAAAACAAGCAGAACTGACTAACTTACCATCCATCATCAATTCTTCATAATTCGACTGACAGTGGGACGCAAATCCCTCTTTTTCAGAGCTTTTTCTGGAATATACATCAACAACCAAAAAAAAATCATTATAATCATCATTCAACCAGGAAACTGTAGCCAGAAACACAATTAACCCAACCCAGAAACACAATAAACGCTACCTGAAAACCCCCAAAAACCATGTCATTTTTTAATCTTTTGAAAAACCCCGTGGTTATATCTATTAAAAATTTAAAACAAATGGTTATATCTATTAAAAAAAGCCATGGCTTATTTTAATCTACTGGGTATGAAAGCTGGATATCGGATATGAAAAAGCAAAAGCTAAAAAAGAAAAGCCGAATAGAAACGAGATCGAATCGTGAATCAACTTATATACTTATTTCTGCAGCAGTTGTACTTGGATCGTGCACAAATTTAACTATTTTATTTTCCCCCAATTCGACATCGGCAATCCCTTGCAAGGTTTCCTTCAGCCCTTCGATCTCTGCTTTCTGTTTTTCAAAGTCGTAAATGCCACCAAGCTGGAAACAAGTTTTCTGTGACATTGCTTCAGTGTAGCTGAAAATATCAGCTCCCTTGGCCTAAACAGATAATTTCTGGTGCTAAAACTGCAAACAAAACTTGTAGCCCAAGGAAAAGAGAGAAATAAAAAGATATATAAACAAACGGGTTCGTGAGAGGCGAGGAATAAGAAGACATATACACACAGAAGAGATATATACACATGGTGTCGGTAGTCTTTCCTGGGGAAGGCAGGCAATGAACGCCAGTCACTATTAAATGACACGTGTCCGCCAATTTCACTTAGCAGGTCTACTGGACTTTAAATTCTCTCTGTTGTATACCAATTCACAACTCAAGAGGTAACCATAAATTATAAAAAAACGCCTCATATATCTTTAATTTCTTTTCAAAATTTAACCTTGCAGATTGATAGTTACAAAACAATAATAATTAAAATAATGCAACAAAACGAGTTCTACATAAAATTAACTGGGGCTACACAAAACCTTCTGAAAATGAGAGCAAAATTTGCAGATATGCTTTCTTTCTTCATCTTTTACAATTACCTGGAAGATAGATAATGTTAAACCCGCTTGATCTAATATACAACAGTTCTTCCTCCCGTTTTGGTACATTTGAATCAGGCAATATTTTGGTATATATGAATCGGCAAAGATGCCGGGTTCGAATCCCCGCTCTTACAATCTCATTTGCTTCCTGTTTACGCTTGTAGACGGTCACTTGGTCAACATGCCATCTGGAGAGCAAGCGTGGTGGACGGTTATTAACTTTTACCAAAGACCAAGTTTTGTATTTTGTGAAGCGAAAAGGAAAAAGAAGAGATAGAGACCATCAGTCGCATAAAGCTTTTAGCTGGTATAGACAAATATATATCCATAACATTAAAGAGAGTCCAAATTACACACAATCAAGAATACTGACCGCCACAATTGACCCAAATAGATAAAAACATTTTATCATTTTGTGATTTCTTTTTTAAGAGTATAAGTTCATTATTCATAGTTAATGGTGAGGAACACCTATTCATTGGATGTCTCATAAATGCTTTGGTATTTTATTTTGTTTCTAATGTTGTTTCAAGGTTATTTAAGTTCTTAAGAATCATTTGGAATCTATTCAGTCATTTTATAAGGCTATTAAAACTATTAAATTCAATAGTAACTTATAAGGTCCTTATAAAGTCAAACATAGTCAAACTTCTCAAATGTATCCGAATAGGGTGGAATTGATGTGATTTGAGCCTTGAAGTCATTTTTATCATGTTTGAAAGCTTTTGAGAAGGTTTTGAGTCATTTGAATACAAATTGTAAAAGTTGTGAGAATTGTCATGATAACTTTTGCAACTTGATGACAACTTCTTAAAAGATTGTTAAAAGTTGTTCATGGGTAGTTGTAGGTTGGTTGGGTGGTTGAATATGATCCAAAATCATATAAATTGGGTTCTCGAATTCGAATTTGTGGGGTTGGAGAAGTTTGGAGAAGGAATGGAATGGAATAAAACTTATTTTGAAGTACTATAGGGAATCTTTGATCGACAAATGTTCCTTCTGTTGATCATTTTGGTTTGGTTCTAACTTGTGTGATATGACTATTTCTGAGCCAAATTTTCCAAAGACTACTTGTGACAATATCTTTGCTTACTACAACTTTCTTGGCTTAGGGTTCATACTACGTATTGATATAACCTCTTATTTTTAGCACTAAAGATGAATCCACACAAACTGAAAAAATAGAGATGTCAAGATTCAAACATCAACCCAACATAAAAACCGTATTATAGACGTTAAATTATAATCGGTCCATTTGAAAAGTTGTCAAGTTTGAGGGATTCTTATTATACCAAAATACACCTAGGGCATCATTTGGTCTCTCTATTAAAACAAAACCCTGATATGAGTCACAGTTGTGGCTTATTGTGGCAAGTCTCAAGTTGTGGGTATCACAATGGTTGTTTGCATCTTAATGAGCATAACAAATATCTTATGTCCAAGTCCTTGGTTTATGCAATAAGCTTTGAGATGATTGTCTCTAGCTGTGGGTCCAATATGAGAGAGAGGGCATAAGATCATGTCAAACAAGATGTTCCCCACGTTGGTAAGTCTTGGTCCCAAAACATTAAAATTTCTTCAAAACATGTCTAGTTTAAAAGTTAAAACCATGCCAAAATGTCTAAAACACTTCCATGCATCAGATCATGCTATGTAGATCATACAAGAAATTGATGACAAATAAATTGTCCAAATAATTCTTGAAATGCCAGGATTAATTCACATGGCATCAAATGATCCTCCTCTAAATATGGCAAAGATATTAATAGTAGGGCAAGTTTACATTTAACACAAGACCTCAACCAACAACGAAAGTAGTTTCTTCATGACCACTCCACTACCTATTGGCTAAAGGAATCATTGGCCTTGAACAAATAGTCCAAAGGCCTACTGCTTAATGGCCATAATGTCACTTTAGAGGTATGCTGACATTCACTCGTCTACCATCAATCAAAGGATATCTTGGACCAAATAAATTGTTTGTTGGCACTCACTTCTCTCCTTGTGAATCAAAGGAAATCATCAACCAAATAAACATTGTCACTCACTTCTCTCATCAGCAATCAAACTAAATCCTCAAACTAAACATATTTTCTTGATGCACATGTTTCTCAGATTCAACAAAATCTAGAGAGTCAAGCTTCTAGAGAAAAACAACTTCAAGGGACAACATAGTAGAAGAGAAAAGTGAACAATAGTATCATTATAGTGAAGATAGCAATAGGGTTTCAATTAGACTTTCTGATCAAGAAGAAGAAATAGAGAAGATTTCCAATTACAAATTCTATATTTTTTAATGTCTTTCAATGTATTTGCATGCTACACTTTTTGAGGCCCTACAAAAATCACAAAAGGACAATACTGTAACTTTAATTTATCAAAAATGGATGTTACTATGTACAAAACTCTTTCTACAATGATACATGTTTGTACACCTACATTTTTATACACTTTTATTATTTAAAGTTTCAGTTATGCTTTTAAGTTAAACACCTATTGACATATCCCTTACACCTTTTGGTACATGGGCTAATATTAATAAAATTAAAAATATAATTAATTAGTATTATTATAATATGAAATATGAATTAGGAAAACGCACTTTAAGGAATAAAAAGTAAAAACAGAAAAAGACGTTTGGAAAAGATGTTTGACGGCTCTATAGCTCACAGCTCACTTTGCTGCACCGATACCTGTACGTCCAATCAACTTCGTTAATTATTTACCTTTTTGTACACTATAAACGCAGCGAATAAAGCAGACAGAAAAGTCCCCTGTTTTTACTGGGGATTTGGTCGTAGTAAATAAGTACAAATTCTTCGTGCGATCATGACAGTCTCGTGTAATACAAAATAAAAATATGTAGCAGTTTCAACGAGTTCAGAATATGCACATGTCATGACGTTTTGTCGTGAGAAATCTAAGAATGTAGAATCTGTGGAGGATGATATTTTGTTTGCGTATAAATGGAATTTCGAACAGTACCAACTACAAAATTGCATTAAATACTAAATTCTCATATTTCATTATTTATTTATCATTCTAGACCAGATTTGTAGGTGGGCAATTGATTAAGGTTATGTTTATGATTGTAGATATGATTTTTTTTGTTTTAAAAAGACAATTTAGTATACATGTTATGGTGTATTTTATAATACTTATTATTCATTTTGAAATCATTCGGAATAAGCATTGTTATAAAGCATTCATGATCCATCTATGGAGCATATAATAGTGTATATAATCTTAGGTATTCTTGTATGATTACTTGATCTTTGATTCTAGTTTATTGATGTTGAATCAATCTATTTAGGGGCTTGATCAAGGAGAAATACTATTTCTTAACTAGTGGTGAGCGGTGAATAGTAACATAATTAATTCAGTGTACAATGAATTACGAGAAAACTATGTTATTATTCACCACTCATCGCTAGTTCATTTTTGTAAGTTTGATATGCATCAAAATGGGTAGCATAGATACCAAAGTAGGTATGTAACTTCTTGAGGTTGGGCCAAAGCAAGCCATAGAGATCTACTTAGAATCACAAGAAAGAGATTTGAATTCACTTTGTTCACTTAGTGAGGTGTTGGGTTGATCAAAAAAGTTTGGATAGTATTTTGATGGTGTTTGAAAATATTGTATTGTTGTCCATAATGTTGTAAAAACTTAATCTTGCAATTTTTTGCAATGTTGCAAAGTTTGGTTAGTCGAATAGTAAAATAAAGATTTTTTAACAATGGGATCGTTGAATAGTAAAAGAAAACTTTTGAACAATGTTATCAATGTGCACTTGTATGGTTGAACTTGTTTGAATGTTTCCAAGGTGTTTGCAATGTAGAAATTTGTAATGTTAAGTTTGGTTATAAGGCTACTAGGGGTTGATTTTCTTGTTGTGAATGATGTCTTGTATTCACGAGTGTTTGAGTAATTAGGTTAATCACTTTGTTAATCTATTAATCAATCAATCATTAATAATCTATTAATCAATCATCAATCATCAATCAATCATTAATATCTATTAGCTGAAGATGAAGGCGGAAAAAATGATAAGCAATTAGTTTTGTCATGTTCATTGCTGGGTGCTACTGGTAGTGTTGCTAGATCTATTTTTCTTTGCTTTTGTTGTTGTTTCTAGTGTTGTTTAGGGTCCTGCTATGTTCTTTCCAATAGGCGTCTCATTTTGGAAAACTTTAATGCTTTATCTTTTTGCCATGATGTAAATGGTTTCGGGTTCCATTCAAAACCTATTTTTACCTTATTCAAAAACTAAGGTTCCCTATTACTTTATCACACTTAAGCTAAATTTAGGAGTACTTAAATCTATATTTAGATTGGGCTAATTATAGGTCATGTTGTCTCATAGAATGGGATGAGGACACTTGTCATGATTTAACTTAATCATAGATAAAACTATCAATTATGATTGATCTGCTCCACAGAATCATCACGAGGTGGAGATAAGTAGACTCAAACTGCTGGCATCCGCTACAGGGTCAACCACTGTCTATTGAACCCTCTTGACTAAGTCTACCATAGAAGGCCAACAATCGACAATAGAGGATAGGGCATAGAATAGTAGGGATCGATACATTGTTTGAACGTGATTCTATATGTAACATGGGTGGGTGGCCGATGATAGTTGGCATGTACCTAAGGTTTTATCTTTATGCTTTTATAAACATTCATTTGAATTGTAATATATCCACATATTCATTTTAATCAATTCAATCAAAGTTTTTGATTAAGTAAAACAGGTTTTACAGGGTACCTGAAACCCACATGTCTAGAATAGAAGAAAGAAAACCAAACAAAACAAACAAGAAGCAGACCATAGAAAGGCCAGGGCTGGAAAACCACAACAAGGCAGGACAGGTGAGGCTAGAGACAACCAGGACACCACCCGGAAGTCGAACAGAAGGTAGGACTAATCCAAGAGTGGCGGAAGAGAAACAGCAGCAGCCGACCACCAATCGAGGAGCTAAGGTTGTAAAACTTCTCCCTTAGTGCACTAGAGTCGTTCCTTTTCCAAGATACTCTTCACATCTTTGGGAAAGTCATCTCCATTATGCCATATCTGCTTAGCATCCGCAGTGACTACCAAGTTGGCAAACTAGTTTGCCACCCCATTGGCTTCCCTATATGCATGGGAGATGAACACCTTATCAAAGCCATTGAGAATGGCTTGAGTTTTAGCTATAATGTCGGCTATAGTCCAAGAGGGAGGGTGAGAGAGGTTGAGGCAATTGATGATGTTCATCGAATCACCTTCCTATACACACAAAAGTAGTGCACTTCTATGGATCCTTACATGCAAGAAAACTCAACAATAAGCCCTCACAAATCGATCCATAGCTCTCTATGCATGGAGTTGCAAGATTATGAATTTGCTCTCAGCTAGAGCTATGAAGCATATGACCTTGCTAGTCAACCACACAATGAGAGATTCACAATGAAGACAAGGGCAAGAATGCCAATATCCCCAAGAATCACTATGAAAATGCAATGCAAACTAATATGAATATGCAAGGTTAATCTATCAAAATGAAAGTACAAGGCAACTATGAAAGGAAATAGCAATGGATTACAATTCCCCTAATTAAGCTATGTGAAGCTAATCTATTGCATAAAAGGAAACTAAGCTATGAAATGAAGCTATGGATGCTATGATAATGCAAAAAATGAAGTCTAAACTATGAAGCAATGAGGAAATCCAAGAAGAGCTTGATGTAGCAATGATCTCCAAAAGCTCCAAATGCACCTAGAAAACCTGCAGCATAACAATAGCATGAAAGAGATGGATATGCAAATGAAGGAGAGAGCTCTCCTTTTATAAGAAATGCAAAGGAATGGACCATGGAGATTAAGAGGCAAAAGTCTCAATCACCGGTGGAGCTTGAAAGAGGAGCAATCCATGTGCACAAGTATCCTCCAATGAGAAAATAGGAGTTGACTTTATGTCCATATGAGACAAAAAGTGCTTTTCTCCTTTTTATAAAATAGGAATAATGCTTTATTTGTGCAACTTAGGATAAGAGGAAAGTGGGGGCTTTTTATTTAATAAAAGGGGAGGAAATATTCCTTTTAATTAAATAAAGTCTTAGGATAAAATGGTTAGCCCAAGGCAAATAATCGAAAATGATAAAATATGACTTGATCAAGGAAATTGATAGTGTTGAAAAATATTGATTATTGATAAAATTGATTCAGAGATAAATAAATCGAATAAATGGGGCCCAAAGTCTAGCGACCATTTTTGGGTACATACATTTGCCCCTCTTTGACTAATGTGTGATCGATTTGGGAACACATGTAGTCAAAGAATGAAGTTGCAATGTGAGATTGATCTGGGATCACAAAACAACTCAGATGTGAGGTCGATTCGGGATCACACCCAGACAAAACATAAATAAAGGCCTTTGAACATGAGGTCGATTCGGGATCACATTCAAAGTAAGAGATAAAAATCTCAAATTTGAGCAAAAGCTCACAAAAGATGTCTAAATCAGGAAAATCAAGAGAATCAGGGATGAGAATCCCATAGGTATTGCCCCCTCGGAGTCGAAATCAAAATCAGATAGAGGAGAACAGCAAATTGATAAAAGATTTGATCAAATCGAAATGAAATCATAATCGAAGATAAAGGTCAATAGGATAACCATCGAGCAGTGAAAACATGCCCCAACGATGAGTTAGAAGAAAAGAAATAGGGCGAATGAAACACTAGAAAATTGAGAGACATGAAGAGGAAGAAATTCCATCAAAGATCGAAGAAATATGCCTCAAAAGGGTCTGTCAACTGCGCAGAAGAGGGAGAAGATTTGAAACGCGATTTTGACTGGCAAGATAACCTCGAATTTCAATTTCGAGTCCGAAAATGGATAGAAAATGATGTGATATGAAAGACCTGAAATGAAAGATATGATCAAGAAGAAGGAAAGATGAGCACAGTTGACCAACTAGTCCGTAGATGATAAAAAGAAGAGCTCTCTCCATATGCAAGATGCAAAAACTAAACTATAATGAACCTAAGAATGCAAGCTACTATGAAAGTGGTTGACTTGCAAGGTCACAACGCCTATAGACATCTAATTATCATCATCGAGCGTTATTGGTAGCGTCACAAGATCATACAATGCACACTAGCATAACTATGTGGATATGAATATGATCTTTATCAAATAGAAATGTGGAAATCCCACCTAGGCATCAAAGACATGGAGGTCAAGATGACTAATGCCGTGAGATTACCTAAGTTTGATATGGCGAGATTATGCTTGTATCAAGACACATGAAAGTCAGGATAACTAGAAGCATGCACTCGCAAAACAGTCAAGGATAATACCTTGTCAATCCATCATGTCAAGTAAGACCAGCATAAATGCTCATGACAGGTAGGACCAACAAAATATACCCACAAGTAGATAAAGAAATAAAACATGTTCTCATTCCCTCATTCTTCTAGCTATGCATCATCGAAAACTTCTCAGGGAGATACCACTCATCAAATAAATCCTCATAGACAACACACAAAGAAAAATAAAGTCAACATATCTCAAGCGAGTTGATTGTTTAAGTGCGTGTGTGTTGGTCATAGAGTCAAACTTTGAGGATCAAATTTGCTAATGAGCGATGTCGCATCATACTAGACTGTTGGGTAAGACATCTGATAAGTGTTAAGAAACACTCGACACAAGGGTAGTGTTGAGAAACACTATTTGGGGTGGTGTTGAAAAACACCTGTTGTGAAATGTCCCAAGAGACAAACGCACCAAAAGGACCTATATGCAAACAGTTATGCCCCCTAGACAAAGATAAAGACCAATTCCAGACCAAGTCAAATAAGGTCAAGACATGATGGAGAAAGGTTTAGTGTCGAGGATGCATGCTAAACAAATAGGAGTGTAAAGGCCTCAAGTAGCACCCGTTTCCAGGTTTTCACCACTTGGATTTTTATTGCAATTTTTCTCTTTTTTCATTTTTTTTGAATTTTTGCTACCAAGGCGCCTGTTTCCAGGTTTTCACCAAGGCACTTTTTCTATTTTTTTGAATTTTTTTGTACTTTTTTTCAGGACTGTATATGCTTTTTAGGATTTTTTTCAGCATCATATATATATATATATATATATATATATATATATATATATATATATATATTTGGTATTTTTTCAGGATCAATAAGATATGTACAAAGGATGCCCCCAGACAGAACAGGCATCAAGGATAGAACTTCTTGAGGTGCACAATGTTGATGGGCTCAGGGAGCTATTCTCCATCTTCATCTGACAATAAATATGCACTTGTACCAAAAGCCGCTGTGATAATGTATGGTCCAAGCCAATTGGGTTCGAACTTGCCCTTTTGTTCTCTGTTCTGTTGATTCTTAGGGTTCTCTCTCAAAACAAGATCACCTATCTGAAATTCCCTAGGGTGAACCTTCTTGTTGAATGCTTTGGACATACGCTTCTGGTATACTCTCATGTGATCAAAGGAAGCCTTACGCTTCTCTTCTAGAAGTTCTAGTTCTTGCAACCTCATGGCGCGGTAATCCTCATCTGTAATTAAACCTTTGAGTGAGACTCTAAGTGAAGGTATCTCTACTTCTAAAGGCAACACTGCTTCAGCGCCATAGGTAAGAGCAAAAGGAGTGGCTCTTGTAGGTGTACGAATGCTAGTTCTATAGGCCCATAGTGTCGGATTGATTTGTAAGTGCCAATCTCTACCATTCTTGTGTACTGTTCTATGAAGGATTTTAAGAATGGTTTTATTAGAGGCTTCTGCCTGTCCATTTCCCTGTGGAAAATAGATAGAGGACCAATGCTGTTTGATTTTAAAATTTTTGCATAAATGCTTTAGGTCCTTGTTCTTGAATTGACCTCCATTATCAGTAATAATCTCAGAAGGTACTCCAAATCGGCAAATAATATGATTCAGGATAAAGAGTGAAACTGTTTTGCCCGAGGCAACAAAAAGAGGGACTGCCTCTACCCATTTTGTGAAATAATCAGTAGCTGTGATGATAAACTTATGTCCACCTGATGAGTTGGGGTGAATTTTCCCAACAAGGTCAAAGGCCCAGCGCTGAAATGGCCAATGAGAAATGGAAGGAATTAGCTCCCTACCTGGCGCATGAATCAGGTTTCCATGTTTTTGACATTTCTCACAAGACTTAGTGAAAGCTACTGCATCTGTCTGCATTGTGGGCCAGTAATACCCTACCCTAAGCAACCTTCGGGCCATGGCAAGACCATTAGAATGTCCACCACAAATGCCTTTGTGGATGTTTGCTAACACTTGGTTGGATTCCTCCTGTTCCAAGCACCTAAGAAGTGTCCCATCTAAACCCCTCCTATATAAATCACTAGAGATAAGGGTGTGGCGAGAGGCGTTACGGATGAGGTTTCGATGTTCAGAACGGTTGAAAGTGTCAAGGATGATGCCATCGCGTAGATATGAATAGATAGCACCATAGCGGGAAGACTCATGTGTGACAAGGATACAAATGACATTGCTTTCAGATGAGTCAAATATGGGATGGTGTAGCTCTTCCACCAGGAATTCAAATCTTGATTCATGTTGTTCCAACTGAAGGAGTGAAGTTAATGTGGCCATAGCATCTGTAGCTTTGTTCTCTATCCTAGGGATCTATTGAAATGTCACAAATGTAAAGTAACGTCTCAATGATTCAACCATCTTTTTGTAAGGTACCAATTTATCATCTTTGGTTTGATACTCCTCATTGACTTGGTTGATAATTAGTTGTGAATCCCCAAAGACATGTAATTCTGTTATGTTCCATTCTATAGCCATTTTCAATCCATTGGTCAAAGCTTCATATTCGACAATATTATTTGTACATGGGAATAAAAGTTTGTAAGACTTTGGAATGTTGTACCCATGTGGAGAGACAAATAATACTCCAGCACCTGATCCATTTTGCATGTGGGAACCATCAAAGAACATCTTCCAAGTCCGGATAGTCATATACAGTATGTGTTCATCTGTGAATTCTACCTGAATAGGCATACTATCCTTAATTGGAAAGTTAGCTAATTGGTCAGTAATAGCTTGCCCTTTTATGGCATTTCTTTCAATGTACTCTATATCAAATTCAGATAAAACCATCATCCACTTGGCAAGCCTACCCATGAGGGCGGCCTTACTAAGCAAGTACTTAAGAGGATCAATTTTTGCAACCAAATGTATAGTATGAGCAAGCATATAGTGTCGCAACTTTTGGGAAGCAAACACTACTACCAGACAAGACTTTTCAATGCTATTATAATTGATCTCATAAGATACTAGAGTACGACTAATGTAGTAAATGGCCCTTTCTTTCCCAGTATCATCTAATTGAGCCAACAATGCCCCTAAGGAAGACTCTGTTGCTGAAATGTATAAAATCAATGGTTTCCTAGGAATAGGCGACATCAAAATTGGAGGATTAGCCAAGTATTGTTTAATTTGATCTAGGCTCTTTTGGCATTCCTCATTCCACACGCAAGAAGCACCCTTATGCAATGTCTTATTAAAAGGTTGTGTTCAGTTTGCAAGCTGAGAAATAAACCTCCTGATCGACTGAAGACGTCCCTGAAGACTTCTCATTTGACTGATATTTCTTGGAGGTGGCATATCTAATATAGCTTGGACCTTTTCGGGATCAACCTCTATTCCTTTTGCTAAAATTATGAATCCTAGGAGTTTACCTGAGGCAACTCCAAATGCACACTTTTTTGGATTCAATCTAAGCTGAAACTATGCCATGCGATCTAGAATTACTTCCAGATCGTCGAGGTGTGTGTCCCATTTTCTAGATTTAGCCAGGGTATCATCCACATAATCTTCCATGTTCTTATGCATCATATCATGAAAAATTGTGGTCATAGCTCGCTGGTATGTTGCTCCTGCATTCTTTAGGCCAAATGGCATGACATTCCAACAATAGGTTCCCCATGCACATGTGAAAGATGTTTTCTCTTGATCTTCGGGAGCTATTTTTATTTGGTTATATCCGGAAAAACCATCCATTAAAGAGTATATCCCATAGCCTGCGGTCATATCCACTATCATGTCTATGTTAGGGAGTGGAAAGTCATCCTTTGGGCATGCTTTGTTGAGGTCTCTGAAGTCTGTGCAAATGCGAATGGACCCATCATGTTTTGAAACTGGAACAATATTGGAGATCCACTCAGCATAGTTGATAGCTCGAATGAATCCTGCATGTAAGAGCTTTTCTAATTCATCTTTAACAAGAAGAGCTATGTGAGGATGCATTTTCCTCAACTTTTGTTTAACTGGTTTTATTCCTGGAGCTATAGATAGATGATGCATAATAAGATCAGTGTCAAGCCCTGTCATATCAGAATATGTCCAAGCAAAGTTGATTTTCTTCTTTTGCAAAAATTTTGTATATGCCTCTTTTTCTCCAACTGATAGAGACTGAGCTAGGTGCACTATTTGGGGAGCCTCTTCTATATTCAAATTGACTGGCTGTGTGGGCTCAATGAGAACTGATGACCTGTCTTGGAAGTAACTTGGCAAGTTATTAAGTACCCCATCCTTAGGCGCCTCAAAAAGGTTTTCACCCTCGGATACGTCATTTATTTTTACTATTTTGGGTTCTGACACCGCCACAAAGTGGTTTTCGCCATCGGACCTTTTTTTCTTTTTCTTTTATTTTTAGACTGAGGTACTTAATATTAGGCTCCATCATAATTGTTGTCGGTTCGCTGGTGGAAGAGACTACAGGTTCAAGAGCATTTAGATAATAGGCAATTTCATAGTCATTCTGAAAAGTGAGAAGTTTAGGCTTTTGATGTCACTGAGACCAGTCAATTAGGTGGAAATGAACAAGGGGTAGGTCAATAACTGGTTCAACATTGTGTATGTGGAAGGTGTTATCTCTGGTGATCATACAATCGGGATTCATTCGGTCCCCTCCTGAGATACCCGAGTCAGGATTTGTCCTATCAAACGAAGTGTCGTCCACTAAGGCAATTCGAGGAGTCCAATCCTCTAGTCCTACACTAGGCTCGTTGGTCACATCGGGTTGAGTACTATAAGTATGGACAACATCCATGTCCAAATCAACTGTTGCATCTGAAAGTGAGTCCCATTCGAACTCATGTGAGTCTATTTTTGAATCATTATTTGGGCCTTGTGATGTAGAAGCCTCAAGATTGGGAAGAGTTTCCCCTTCTCTAACACTAGCATTGTTACTATCCGTCGCAGCTAGGATAGCAACACTTTCCATTGTCAATCTAGCATTCATACTGTCAGTTGTCAAATCTTGTGAATCTCCCCAAAGGAGATTTGTTGAAGGCACCCAATCATCAGACATGTCTTGTTGATTAGAGAGATTAGGTGTGTAGTCTGAGTCATTGTCACTATCGGTCGTAGCTGAGATAGGGACACTTTTTTGTTTCTTATTTTCAAAACCTAAGCCAACTGTTGACTTATTCCTTCATCCAAAAAGGGCATGGTTAAGAGGTTCAACCCTAGCATCCAGCCTATGACTAAGGGGACCCTGTCCTAGATAACCCATATTCTTGACCAATGTATACCCTCTCCCATAAGTTCTAGGGGAAGGTGCAAAATTCTCATTATGTAGGTATTTCTCTTCTCGGTAAATCCAGTCCCTAACAGCAACCTCTTCTTTTTCTTCTTGAATCGGAACTGAGGATTCCACAAACTTATCGAACAATGTCATGGCCAAAGACGAGGGCTTCATTTCTTGAGAAGGTTTGCCATAAGACCTAGGGGAAATTGGCAATTTTGTGAATGAATCCAATTTGTAATCCCCCATACCAAGATCTATGGTCTTGAATTTATTCTTGCATTTTTCAAATGCAATATCAAAAGTGTTAGCCTCCCTATTCAAAGGAATGTGAGACCCTGCTGAAATTGTGTTGACTGACAGTGTGCTGTCTCCAGGTATGCAGACTTCTATTCCATTGTAAGGGAATTTTACACACTGATGATAGGTAGATGGGACCACTTGCATCTCATGTATCCATGGTCTACCTAACAAAATATTGTAAGCCAAAGGACCGGCATCAACAATCTGGAACAAAATATCTTTCTCTATAGGACCAATTCGGATAGGAAGAATGGCCAATCCTTTAGAACTACGTTCTGCTTCATCATAAGCCTTGATAGTTATTTTCTTCCTTGTGTCAATGACTTCTTCTAAATAACCCAAGGCCTTCAATAAGCTCAAAGAACAAATATTAAGCCCAACACCCCTATCTATCAACACACGCTTGACACGGGTCTTGTGGATCATAACCTCTATATGAAGGGCCAAATTGTGTGGGTGGCTTAATGACTTGTCATCTTCCTCTGAGAATGTAAGGTAGTGAGGGCTAGCCAAGTGGTTGACCATATTCTGGAATTGATCTACATCTATATCATTAGGGACATTAGCCACTCGCAAGGCATCCTCAAGGACACGCTTATGCTTAGGGGACAGTTCCAAAAGCTTAAAGATTGAAATCTGTGCTGGTGTACATTGTAATTGGTCAACAAGATTATAATTCAACTCAGGACCAACAACAGATTTTGGAAGAACACCCTTTGACACTGGCTTCTTAGACTTACTAGAGTTAGGACCTCTAATAACAATGGGAGCTTGAGACTGGCTTCTAGTGACAACATTGAGGGGTTGAGACATCCTTCGTGAGTGAGGACCTCTTAGGACCACAACGGGTCCTTCATCAAGCATAGGATTCAAACCCACATCATATCCATAAGGGTTTTTCCCTCTCATCATGTTGACATTGTCACCAACAACTTCAAGCATATTAATAACATTTTCAGCATTTGTGTAGGTGTAGTTGATAGCAGCCTTGCCATTCTTGTTGTTAGAATTCTCTCTTTTCTCATATTTGGGCAAGGGTTCTTTAAAAGCTTTATGATCCACATTAGTGGTTAAACCATCAACTTGTAATTGTCCACTTTCAATGAGATCTTGGACAAGATGTTTAAGTTTAAAACAATTTTCTATATTATGTCTAATTCCATTGTGAAAGACACAAAAGGCCTTCTCATCCCACCAATGAGGCTTAGGATCTGGTATGCGGTGCTTTGCAGGATCTTGGGGGTGTGCCAAATTATGAGCAATTAACATCTTCAAAATGTCTGCATAGGAGTCCCCAAGTTTGGTAAATTGCCTCTTTTTTGTTTTAGGTCTCGCTTGATAATTGGGTTTATTCTCTTGTTGTGTTGAAGATGTTTGTAGCTTCATGGCTTGGACTGCATTGGAGAGATTAAGAACTCCTTCATTCTTAGGTTGAGATGAGTCAACAACTCCGTCATTGACCACTTGCTTATTCTTGTTCCAATAAGGGTTCTTTTTGTCCTTGTTACCATTATTATTATTGTTTTGGCCATTGTTGTTGTTAGTTGTTTTAGCCAAAATTCCTTGTTCTTTCAGGAAATCCTCTATGCGACACGCAACTTCTACCATGGTATCAAAAGAATTAAATGGGATCTTCCTTACTTCATACCTTAATTCCGGTACCAAGTTGCTCACAATGATGTCTATTCTTTCCTCCTCAGGAATTGTCCTTGGACATTTCGAGCACAAACGTCTCCATCTTTGTAGAAAGGTAACAAAGGATTCCCCTTGATTCTACTTGAGTTTGCACAAATCAAGCATGGTGACCGACCTTGATAAGTTGTAAGCAAAATGTTGGACAAATCTTTCCACAAGCTCTTTAAATGTCTTAACTGGAGGAGTAAGGTTAGTAAACCACTCCATGGCTTGACCCTTGAGGCTCCTTGGAAATAATCTCATCAAATAGGAGTCTTCATGGTGAAAAGAAAAACTCATTATATAAAATTGTCTAACATGGTCATGAGGATCACCAACACCATCATATTTGTCGTAGGTGGAAACTCAATTTTCTTAGGAAACTCAACCAACACCACACTCTTGTTGATTGGGTTGGGACATATGGAATCCAAATTAAAGGTTCTCTTAGGAGCCCTCATCCTTTCTATATCCCTTTGAAGTTGTTTGATCACCTCATTAGTTGATGGATCTTGCTTCTTTACCTTTCGGTCCACATCAAAATTGTATGGGACCTTAGCACCTTTGTTGATGAGACTTTCTAGGAACTGATCCTTGTTTTGTTCCACATACCTTTCTACATATGCTTGAAAGGATGGTTCTTGTTGCATAGTCATAAAATCTATATGATTGAAGTCGGCATAACTTCCTCCATGTTGTGAGCCATGATGTGCTCGTTGAGAGGGTTGCTTTGAAAGTCTAGGAGACGATTGTCTCCTATGGTGATCATATCTTGAAGTCCTTCTACCTCTAGGACTTGGGGATCTTGAGGGCGTCCTTGACCTTCTTTTAGGACTTGGTGAAGGTGTAGATGGGGGTGAGTTGGTCCCACTATTGGTACCCCTCCCATTAAATTGATTTTACAGTTGTTGTGCATAGAGCCTATCTTCTTCTTCTTGGGTGACTCTTTTTCTTATGTCCAATAATGCACATTCCTCTTCTTCTAGTTGTCTAAATTTCTCCTTTTTGGTGGCTTGTTCATCTAGATAGGCTTGCTTCGCCCTTTCAATGTTTTTCAACCTTGTATTTGCATATCGAGAGGTATCTTTAAGTGGAGAAGATTATCTTGAATGCCTTATTGCGTTGGCTGCGTTGATGTGATGGTCACTAGATTCGTTGTTCTGGTCCTCATGTTGTGACCCTGAATCTGAGTGAGTTTGCTTATAATGTCTCTCATCTTGTTGGTGAGCATCAAAATATCTTGTGTTGTTGGTAGGTGACCCGGGTGGACTAGCATGAGAAGAACCACCGTACTCTCTCCTATGCCGTTGGAAGATATCCTCAAGAGTTTGATTCATGGCTTCTCTTTGTTGTCGAGTGAAAGTGTAACTCATGTCCATACTTGATGAAAGTGGTGCTAAAGAGGTGCTCACTTCACTAGGATTACCTTTTGGATCAAAACAAACCTCAGATTCACGTTTAGGAGATTGGTCAAAAAGGGGTTCTTTTCCCTTGTGTTGTTGACGAGTCTTAACTAGTGGTAACTGGCTAAAGACAACAGGGGGTCGCTTCCCTTGATTAACATGGTACCTTGTTGTAACTGACATGAAAGAAAAGGATTCTTAATGATAGGATGACCTCCCGAAATGTCAACACCAGACCAGGATAATCAAAGTTCTCTATTGTCCAAAGTGGAATGAAAAGATAGAAAAAGGGGCTTTACCAACACTGTCAAAGAGGTGCTTCAAATCAAAGGGTGACTACCCTTGCACTTTTGAACCAGGAGGTTGGACTAGGCCAAAATATAACTGAGATTGATTAAATGAAAGTGATTTGGATAATAAGAGCACTAAAATTCTCCAAGAATGTAGCTAACAACCCTAGAGATAAACTTTCTCACCAAGAATACCTTCTAACTTGACAACTATTTCCAAAGTGGCCTTGTAAACCAATTGATGTTATTCCTAGAGGGCAAAAACCAGAGATTTAAAGCCAAAACAGGTCTCCAATAACAGAGAAAGAAACCTAATCTAAGACTTAATTTGACTAGCAGCAACTGAAACTGACTGAAACTAAAAACCCAGTAGAAACTGCCCAGGTGACACTTTCCAGGCAAGAAAGGCGACAGTTTATAATTAGGCGACACTTCACCCGAATCCAGGCAACAGTTTCTAGGCTACCAGCGCGCCACTTTTCGTCAAATGGGGTGACAGACTTGTGGGGCGAACTGGCGCGTGACAATTCTCACAACAGAACGCGCCACTTGTCTAGTGTCGTACAACTCTATGACCAGTGAGTGTCAAAATCTCAGTTTTAAGGCTTGTTTTTTCAAAACTTTCAGTCTGAGGGTTAAATTTTTGAATGTAATCACAATGATAGCAGCAAATGGGCAGGTTTGCAAACAGTATGGGATCAAACGTGTCTCCAAGCACTTGAAACAAGGGCAAAAGCAACCTTGCCAAGACAAACAATTGTGATATCAAAATTGAAAAAAGTACCCTATGCACGCTACCAATTGTTTGTATGTTGAGAATGTTTACACTGGTATCACACAATCAAGGACACTTCAAGCAATATCTACCTACAAGACAAGGCTCAATACTTATCAACTTAGCCCACAACTTGATGCCCCCTTGCCTCACACCAAGTGGTTGCCCACAAGAGATATTGGCTTTGTCATGGAAGTGTTAAACAACACAACCAAAGGGACACATATGGTGAGTATCTTGGGGTGATCCGGGTTAGTCCACTTGGATCAATCCTTGCACCAAAAAGATAAGTGGCTAAATAAAGGTGGCCTCTAACCTAAGGTTCTTAGTAAGGGTTTCCGTTCATAACACCCCTCTTGCTCCTCAAAGAGGACTTAGACCTCGCGGCCTCAAGAGTACCTTAAGCATTCTTGCTCAATGTTTTCCCCATGGTCGCAATCCCATGAGCTACTCACATCAAGCGAAGACAAGTGTTACGTCTACCAAGGTTTTGTGTCCTTGATAGCCTTGAGTTTATAGTGGGTTGGAATAGCTCAGCAAAAGGCTTGTCCCCACTTGGGTCGTTCCCCTTGATTGCTCAAGGGTAGGCCCGCTAAAGGATTCTTGTACTAAACAAAGAGTGGATAATTTTTGAGGTTCAAGGTTTTTGGTTCACCACAAGGGTGAAGAGCATAATCCCCTATCTCAAAACTTCTCCCAAACACACCAAGCAAATTCAATTACCCTCTTGCTTTCAAAATCCCAAGATGGGTCAAGATTTTTGTTTCACCACAAGGGTGAAGAGCATACTCTCCTACCACCTCAAAATTCCTACGACAAGGTATTAAGTGCCTATGAAATGAAACAAGTAGTATATGCCACACTCAATAAAAAAAGCAATTAAACAAGTATTTGGTTTAGTTTTTATGCTTAAGGCAACCCTGCAAAAACCATTAGTAGCCCTCTTTGACATGCATTTTTTTTTTTGCAAATTTTCAAGCAATGAGATCACCTACAAGCACAATTTTTTAGCTCCACAATGGTTAGAAAAATCCTAAAATCCAATTAGCTCCAAGCAATCCACTATCAACAAGTATTTAAAGCACTAAAAGTGGAACACTTAACTCTTCAAGTAAACGTGAAGCGAGTCCAAAAGTGGGACACTTAACCCTTCAAGATAATGCGAAGCGAGTCCAAGAGTGGAACATTTAACCCTTTAAGATAATATGAAGTGAGTCCAAAAGTGGAACATTTAACCCTTCAAGAGAATGTGAAGCGAGTCCAAAAGTGGAACATTTAACCCTTCAAGAAAATGTGAAGTGAGTCCAAAAAGTGGAACACTTAACCCTTCACACAAACTCAAAGTGAGTCCAAAAGTGGAACATTTAACTCTTCACACCAACTCAAAGTGAGTCCAAAAGTGGAACATTTAACTCTTCATACCAACTCAAAGTGAGTCCAAAGGTGGAACATTTAACTTCTCACATCAATTCAAAGTGAGTCCAAAGGTGGAACATTTAACTCCTCACATCAACTCAAAGTGAGCCCAAAAGTGAAACATTTAACTCCTCACATCAACTCAAAGTGAGTCTACACTTTAGAAAATAAGTGAGTTCCAAAAAGCACAAAAGGGTTGCCTAGTGGAGCAATTAACGCTTCTTTCCTGTAGACCCCTCCCCTTTAATGTGGCGCTGATCTTGCAACCACAGGGCGGAAATGAGGGGCCGACGGATTAGCGAGTCCAATAACCCGAGATAGCAATCTAGATCAATCACAAGCAATCTAAGGCTGCTAATCAATACTACTCACAAATGAAAAAGTGGTTGAACAATGGAATATTTAACTTTCCAAATAAACATAGAGTGAGTCCACAAAGTGGTGCATTTAACTCCCTATGTAAACAAGGAATGAATCCATGCCCTCAATCACTCAAATGAGATGTTTGATATTGGAAACCAAAGAGCATTTACAAACTATCAACAACAAATCTATGTCCTCTTATTAACCCAAAAGAGATGTGCCTATGAAAGCAAGTAAACCAACTGAAATCTGGAAATGCAATCTATTTAGCCACAACAAATCAAACAAATCAATCTAAATTCGGCTAAAAGGGGCTAAAAAAACTCACTGTCAGGTACAGGTGACAGTACAGTCACTAAAAATGTCGTGCGACACTTTTCCGTATATGGGTGCGACACTTTATTTCTGGGTGACAGTTCGCGCTATACACGGGTGACAGAACTTCTCAAATAGTGCGACACTTCATGTCAAAGGGAGCGACACTTTTAATTGGTAAAGTGTCGTGCTGATATACAGAGAACTGTCGCACGACACTGGCAAAGTGTCGCGCAACACTCTGAGACAGAAAAACTAGAGACCGAAAATAAAGCCAAAAATTGATGAATTTTTTTGCGGAAATGCAGAAAATAAAGGACAAAGTTAATCTACTCTGCCCCACGGTGAGCACAAAAAATGTACACACAAAAGTAGTGCACTTCTATGGATCCTTACATGCAAGAAAACTCAACAATAAGCCCTCACAAATCGATCCATAGCTCTCTATGCATGGAGTTGCAAGATTATGAATTTGCTCTCAGCTAGAGCTATGAAGCATATGACCTTGCTAGTCAACCACACAATGAGAGATTCACAATGAAGACAAGGGCAAGAATGCCAATATCCCCAAGAATCACTATGAAAATGCAATGCAAACTAATATGAATATGCAAGGTTAATCTATCAAAATGAAAGTACAATGCAACTATGAAAGGAAATAGCAATGGATTACAATTCCCCTAATTAAGCTATGTGAAGCTAATCTATTGCATAAAAAGAAACTAAGCTATGAAATGAAGCTATGGATGTTATGATAATGCAAGAAATGAAGTCTAAACTATGAAGCAATGAGGAAATCCAAGAAGAGCTTGATGTAGCAATGATCTCCAAAAGCTCCAAATGCACCTAGAAAACTTGCAGTATAACAACAGCATGAAAGAGATGGATATGCAAATGAAGGAGAGAGCTCTCCTTTTATAAAAAATGCAAATGAATGGACCATGAAGATTAAGAGGCAAAAGTCTCAATCAACAGTGGAGCTTGAAAGATGAGCAATCCATGTGCACAAGTATCCTCCAATGAGAAAATATGAATGACTTTATGTCCATATGAGACAAAAAGTGCTTTTCTCCTTTTTATAAAATAGGAATAATGCTTTATTTGTGCAACTTAGGATAAGAGGAAAGTGGGGGCTTTTTATTTAATAAAAGGGGAGGAAATATTCCTTTTAATTAAATAAAGTCTTAGGATAAAATGGTTAGCCCAAGGCAAATAATCGAAAATGATGAAATGTGACTTGATCAAAGAAATTGATAGTGTTGAAAAATATTGATTATTGATAAAACTGATTCAGAGATAAATAAATTGAATAAATGGGGCCCAAAGTCTAGGCGACCATTTTTGGGTACATACACTTCCAACCAAAGCCACTTAACCCCCTGATTTTTAGCAAGTTTGGTGATTTGAAGAGAAGCGTAGGCTTCAGCATAGTGATTCGTCTGAGCACCCAAGGGGAGATTGATAGTCGTGGTGCCAATGCTGAAGTTGTTCTTGATTATTCCTCCACTGCTAGCTTGACCAGGGTTCCCTTTTGCTGCGCCATCAAAGTTGGCTTTGGTCCAACTAGTAGGAGGACTAGTCCACACACAATTCTATCTTTTTCCTGAGTAGCAGCCCGGGCCTTTCCTGCAAGAGGGTTAGATCTTCCACAGTAGAAAAAATTCTCCTTAACAGCATGAATGATTTTTTCAAAGATAATTTTAGAGGGAGTAGAACAATCATGAAAGATGTGATTGTTGCACTCCTTCCAAATCCCCCAACAAAAATGAGGGAGAATCCAGGTACAGAGTAACCTAAAGTCCTGATCAAACCTTCTGAAAGCCCATTGGGAGAAGAGATCACTGAAAGACAGGGGAAAGCACTATGAGAGATTTAGGACCGAAAAGAGGAGTTTCCAGATTTGACTAACAAAGGAGCAATGAATGAAAAGGTGATCCACAGATTCCTCTTGACATTTGCAGAGAACACATTTGTTGGTGAACTGGAATCCACACTTAATGAGATTATCCATCATAAGGATACGGTTCTGGAGCAGGAGCCAAAAGAAGACATTGATTTTGGGTGTGAGACCAGGGATCCAAGCTTTGGCCCACAATAGATTCAAATCATTGATTTGGGTAGTCAGCGAAGACTAGGCAGAAGCCACTGTGTAATTCCCATCTGAAGAATCCTCCCAAATAATCTTGTCCTGCTTGGGAGAGAGAGTAACCACATTGAGAGCAGTCATCAAAGGAGACAAGTCCTGAGAGATCTGAGTGAGATCCACCCATTTGTCTTCCCTTCTGTAATTACAGACTTGAGTCCTATAGGTTTGAGAGTAGACATGTCTCCAGGTGTAAAGAGTGTCAAAATTTCTCAGGCTGCCCATCTGAAGCTAGTTGTCATTCCAGAAATTGACAGAATGACCATTACCAATTTTCCACTTAGCCTTGGATTTAGCCAACTCCTTGGCGCCAAGGAGACCATTCCAAATGGCAGAACCTTTGGGGGAATCCATCTCTTCAAAAAATCTATAGAGAGAGTTATGCGAGAGGTATTTTTCTTCAAAGGTATCCCTCCACTCGCCGATGCTATTGAAAATTCTCCAAATCTATTTGGTTTGAAGGGCTTTGTTGAAAGGTCTCAACTTCCTTAAACCAAGGCCACCAGCTATTTTAGGTCGGCACACTTTCTCCTAGGCAATTAAGGGAATGCGCTTGTGGTCCCTAGCTCCAGACCAGAGGAATCTTCTTTGGATTCTTTCCATGGCTTCCGTAGCTTTGGCTGGGATAGGGAAAAGACTGAGGGCATAGGTGGGAAGATTCTATAAAGTAGACTTGACTAGTTGGATCTTACCAGCTTGGCTAAGGATGATTCCTTTCTAACCAACAAGCTTCTTGTTAAATCTGTCTATCAATTTGTTCCAGAAGGCTTCCAAAGGCTTGACACCTAAGGGAAGCCCCAAGTAGGTTGAAGTAAGGTATCAATGCCACACCCCAAAATTTGAGCAATTTTCCTCTGTCTAGCTTCAAGTGTGTTGATAAAGAAGAGAGCACTTTTGTTCTAGTTGATAGATTGGCCAGTTGCCTTGGAATAATTGTTGAGAATATCCTTCACCACTCTAGCTTCTCCCACAGAAGCCTCACTTCCAAGAATGGTATCATCCACGAATTGCTGGTGTGTAAAGACAATGTCACCGGATGAGGGATTGATGCCTTTCAGGTCCCCAGTCATTTTAGAGGCCAAAATAAGTCTCCCTAGGCATTCAACAAAGATTATGAAGAGAATGGGGGAGAGAGGGTCCCCTTGTCTTAGGCCCTTGGTAGGTTTGAAGAAGGCAGATGGCGAGCCATTAATCATGACTGCCAAGGAAAGGGTCGAGATGATTTGAAAGAGAAGCTTGCAAGAATGGGAGTTGAAACCAAAAGCTTCAAGAACTTTAAGAAGAAATTGCCAGTCCACCTGGTCATAGGCCTTGGAGAGGTCAAGTTTGAGAAGAAAGCCTTCCCTTTTTCCTTCTTCTAACGAATGAATAACTTCATGCACCATCATTGTGGAATCCAAAATCTGTCTAAAAGGCACAAAGCCAGATTGCTGCTGCGAAATCAGGGAAGGGAGGACACTGAGAATCCTGGAGGTGATTACCTTGGAGATGATCTTAAGGAAGGAATTGCATAGGCTTAAGGGTCTAAATTTCTCAAAGGAATCCACTCCAGAGGTTTTGGGAATCAACACCAGGAAGGTGGCGTTGAGTTCTTTGAGGAGATTCTTCGAGCCAAAAAATTCTTGCACTACTTGAACCATGTCGTCTTTCACCACTTCCCAATACAGGTGAAAGAAGAACATTGGGAAGCCATCTAGACGGGGGGTTTGTCCCCTAGAAGAGAGTCTAGAGCTTTCTTTATTAGAATAATAAGCAGAAAAAATGCAAATATTAACACATAGAATAGAACACAATAACACAATGTTTAACGTAGTTCACCCAATCCCTGGGCTGCGTCCACCAACAATGAGTCCAATATCTTTATTATTATCTAGTGATTACAATCTGAAACCTGCAACTCAATACCGCCACAGGAAGCTACAAAATCCCTCATACAATGAATCTCAAACCCTAAGCCCTTTTACAAGTATTTTTGACATGATGAAATTAGGGAAAAAAATACTCTAACTAATCAAAAATTGATGGCTGACCCTTTACAATATTATTAAGTCATTGTTGGTGTCGAGGGGTGTTGCCCCTTGACCCCATCAGGGGCTCTGCCCCTTGACCCTGCCTGGGGCGCTGCCCCAGGACCCCGCAAGATAAGTCAGGGGGGAAACTGCAACAAAAGAACTTGACTTTGATTAGGCTCCACATACATAACATTCTTGACTTTAGTCATGTCCGGGATAGAGCATAAGTCTTTATTTTGAAGATCAGTAATGATTCTCGATATATTATCAAGGAGATAGGTTTGGTCTTATTCAAATATACCATGATCTTTAGAGAGGAGCTGAGAAAAGTAAGAGATTGCCTCATCAACGATATCTTTATCCTCCTTAAGAGCTTGGTCTCCCTTCTTGATTCTATTTATCTTGTTAGTAGCTCTGTGTTTCATGGTGGAGACGTGGAAAAAGCGAGTATTTCTATCCCCTTCCCTGAGCCAGATGGACCTCGATCTATACTTCCAGAAGGTTTCCTCCTGCCCAATAATGTTATGGTAATCTAAGAGGATGGATTTTTCTTTTTGCAATCTATCTTCATCATAGCCCTATTTTTGGATTTCATCTTGGATGTAATTAAGTTCATTGAGAGTCTTATCTTTAGAGGTAAAGATGTGACCAAATTCCTCTCTGTTCCATTTTTTGACATTACATTTGATTTTCCTTAGTTTTTTTGCCACTCTAAACATGGTTGTGCCCTCAACGTCAATATTCCACCACTCTTTGACTTTATTGAGCAAGTTAGGATGGGAAACCCACATCTTTTCAAATCTGAAGGGAAAATTCCTTCTCTTGTCATTCTGATCTAGAGAAAGCGAGATGGGGGAGTGGTTTGAGCCTGCACGGACCAGAGCTGAGAGGTTAAGACTATAGCTATTTAACCAATTCGGTGAAAACAGGGCCCTGTCTAGACGAACTTGAATGCAGTCCAATCCTGTCTGCCTATTTGACCAGGTGAATTCAACGCCTTGAAGATCCGTGTTGAGCAGAGCCAAGTCATTGATGAAGTCCATTAGGTCTTGTCTTCTTTTAGAATCAGGTGCTATTCCTCCCTTTTTTCCCCCTTCTTTAAGTGGGGTGTTGAAGTCCCCCATTATGATTCCTTTAGACCAGTTAAGAGGGGCAATGATGGAGATGATCTTATTCCAGTAGGTCTTTCTTTCTCTTTTAGAGTTAGGAGCATAAATATTTAGAATGAACCAACTTTCATTATCTTTTATTCTAGTAAAGTGCATGAGAAGTAGATTACCTCCTTCGTAGATGACATCGGCTCTGAAGTGATGTGAGTTCCACATAGTAATAAGGCCCCCAGAGGCTCCCTCAGAGCTAGTAGCTCTGTTCTCCATAGCTTTGCTGAATTTAATTTTCTCTAACTTATCCTTCTACATTTTAGTTTCTTGAATTAATAAAATGTCTGGTCTATGATCTCTTATTATATTTCTTATGACATCTTGCTTGTGTGAGCTATTAAGCCCACGAATGTTCCAAGAGATGACTTTCATTTCTTGATGGAGGAGCTGTAAGCTTGGATGGAAACCTGATTTCCATCCATATTATTCTGGCTCACTTCTACTTGCCTAATCTGGCTTGTCCTTTTTCTTTCTGGGGTGTGGTTTCTACCCCTTCCCTCTACCTTTTTCCTACTTCTGGTGGCTGCAGGGGAAACTGGAGATAGGTCTCTGCTGCTTGGTTTCTTCTTCTTGTGAACTGAGATCCAACCCTCCTTTTCTTCCTTATGCTTGGCAAAAAGCTCCACCATGATGTTGAATTGGTTTGGGGAAGCTGAGACCATCAGGTCCTCAATCTGTTCGTACTTCCTAGATTCCTACTTCATAGGGTTGGGAACATAGTTGTTCACACCAGCCACAAGGGGAGCAATGGACTCCGGGACCAAGAAAACAGAGATGGTGCCTAAGTATGAGTCTCCACCTTCAATCTGAGCTTCGTTCTTGTTTTCTTCTTTTGATTCTTGTTGATTGGCTATGTCCAGATCCAGACCCAAAGGAGGGGGGTGGGGTACTTCGCCAGTCTCTTCAATCTGGGTCAACGTCAGCTTCTCCACATCCCTGGGATCCTTTTTATCCCGATTGGGAGCTGGTAGTTCTTTTTTCATCTAGAATCTGTTGGTTTTGGACTCTGGTCCCTCCTAAGAGACACCTTTATTTTGCTTTTTCAGAGCTAGTTTGGCTTTCCTTTCTATCTCTTTTGCCCAGAGAACAGGACAAGTTTTGGCTTTGTGACCTGCCTTCTTGCAATGGAAACAAGCAAAAGGGATGCTTTCATAGTCCAGTTTCTGCACACACTTTCCCAGCTTGGAACGAAGCTCAATAACTTCTGGCATATCCTTGCCTTCTTCCACTCTGATATAGATCCTGGCAAAGGTGAGACAACTCCTAACAGCTGTAACATGGTTTATGGATAGAAGGGTACCAAAATATTTGGCTATCCCATCGAAGACATCTTCATTCGAGAATTCCATGGGTAGTTCTGGTAGTCTCACCCACACCGGGGCTTGGACGAAGAAGGAATCGTTCAGATCAAGATTAGGTGTCCATTTTTGTAAAGCTAAGGTGGCCTTTCCTATGACCCAAGTGCCAGTGCAAAGGATCTTATCCAGGTCCTCTTTGTAGGAGAACTCAAAAGACAAAAACCCCTTTGCCATAGCAGAGATCTGGACGTGACCCTGCAGGTCCCATTTTGTTTTAGCAAAGATCCTAACAATGTCAATATTTGGCCTGGAGCCAACGAACTTGCCCACCAACGTAAGGTCCATGGATGCAATGTTGTGGTCAACCAGTTCGTCAGGAATTTCTAGAACAAAGTTGCCTTTTTCCTTATCTGATATGTCCTTAATGGAAGGAAAAGAGGACTTGCCTGAGGGTTTTATCCCAAAGAGCGTTGACCACTGATGAGGAGGACTGTCTTGGTTACATGCCTGGGTCTTCATTGAAGAAGATGGCTTAGGGAGGCCCTTGTTCTCAGCTCCCACTCCCGTTTCCTTTCCTGGGTCTTTCTCCTTTTCATGTGGGACCCCATCCTTTTTCTCTGGGTCTGCAGAGTCCTGATCTACAAAGGAATTGACGCAGTAGGCATCCCCCGAGGAACCCGCAGCCTGCAATCCAGGATTCCCGCCCACTAGCGAATTCAAAATTCCACCTGTTCGCACGCCTACTCCCGCTCCCGCTCTTGCTCCTGCTCCAATCTTCATTGTTGCACATCCAAGTTAATTCAATCAAAGTTATTTAGATTCATTTCAATATAATATAATTCTCTTGTGGATCAATTCATTTCTCAAGGTTGCATAAAACAATCATGATTTTTTCTCTTTAGATGTGATAGGTATTTTGGTTGTCATTGATATTTAGGAGTTATGAGGTTCACTATCAACTCCAAACATGGTATTAGAGTACCAAATATGTAACTTTATATCCAAGTTTTAAGAGATCAAAATAAATAAATAAAGTTAAAATTTTTAAAAAAAATTAGATGAGAGCTTTTGCTCAATGTATTTTTAAGAGATACAAATTTTAAGTTTTGCTCATAGCCACAATTTTTTTAATATCTATTAGACTTTGCAAATAGTGGGGAGATCTTGTTAAAAATATTGTCAAAATAGAACAACATGGTCATATTTTTCTATAAGTTGAACTTTATTTATTTTACCAAATTACATGTTCTACTTGTTGGAATTAAAATTAATTTCTAGGTCTTGTTGGCAACATCACAAAAAATGTAAGTATCTATTAGTTTTTGCATACTATGAGTAAAAGTTGTAAAATAATTTCGGAGGGTCATTTGTATTAACTAAATTTAGCCTCTTTTTTTTTTCTTCCAAAAATCCATCTTTGACTTGGGTATTGGATTTTGGGAAACAAGATATAGTTAAAAATCTAGAACTTCTAAGCACTTTTCGTTGGTATAGGTCTCATCCTCATATTTTATAGTTGTACATGTTATTGCCCCCTTTCTTATGAAATAAGTAGCATTTATCAAGATAGTACACTTAAGGTTTTTGGGACAGGTCATAATCATGAGTGTATAGTCTCTCATTTGACCTTATCTAGGGAAAACATATGGCATTGACAATATGATTCTTTGGGAAAAATCATTACTACTACATAATAATAAAAATTCGTCGTCATTGCTAGCATTGTGATTTCTTTACAAAATATTTGACACAAAGAGATTGTTGTTCCTATTTCCTTGTGTCACTAGTCCCCCATTGTTGTTATATTCTTTTTGTCTACTATTAAAATTGACCTAAAATATTTTTAAAGTGCTCCCAAGAACCTCTTTGTAATGTTTGATTGGAATTTTTTGGACCTCCTCTTGTGTATCCTTATTCAAGGAATGCAAGAAAAAAATAGAAAAGAAGAAATATAGACAAAGAATTTAGGAATTATATGCAAAAACTTGAGGTTGAAAACCAATACAAATGACTCACAAGTTAGTGTCCTCCAAAGGTTGGTTGTTCACTACAGAAATGAGAGTTCTTAACAAGGATGTCAAAAATGCAAGAAGTTGGAATTATCTCCCTTATACTGATAGGAAGAGGGATATTTATAGTTGGAAAAGAAAAAGTTGATTGAAAGATAATAGAGGATTAATTAGGAATCAAGGGGAGATGATAATTAGTTAGGGGGATTAATGGTTTAGTTAGGAGTGGAAAGAACTCTCAATTATGAGAACCTTAGTTGAAAGAAATTACAAATGCTAAACTCTCAATTATAAGAACATTAATTGAAAGAAATTACAAATACTAAAAAACCAACAAGGACATCAATTTTGGAAATAGAGCACACCCTTTTACCAACACAAGTTGTTTGGATGATTCTAAACTTAATGATAAGTTTTACAATTTTTTTTCCTATTTTAAAGATATAGCAATCTTAAAGATTCTACAAATTATTTTCTATTTTTTAATTTGTCTCTTATTTGTTTTCTCAAAAAAATATCTCAAAATTTATTGTGAGAATTTTATTTAAACATTCTTCTTATAATATCTCACAAAAAATAAGTACCAAAATTTTATGAGACCACCAACTCCATTAATTGTTACTAGCAACAATAGCATAAGACCCTTTACCTCCACAAATTTACAGACCTATCTAAAAGTAGATTGGAAATGCTTTCCCTTTCATGCGTCATGACAAAATCAAACACCGTACACCTTCGTTTTCAGGTGAAAAGACTTGAGATTTAGTCGGGGCCATCAAAACACGCGCGCAGGGTGTGGGGTTGGGGTTAAATATCAATTATCACTTTTACGAGTAATAAAAAAATGATTTAAACTGGAGTTTCACCAGAAATATGGGATAAAACGTACATATTAAATCAACATTTTTTTATTACATTATCAAGTTAAGGACATGGTATTTCCAGTCCATTATAACTGATACAAAATTTACAGTTTTCTGCCAAGCTTTCTACGATTATCAAGTTTGCCATTATAGAGAAAAAAGAAATTAAACCATATAGAACTGTAATCAGAGAGAAGGCTATTTTGTATGTTATTGTATTTGGTAATTTCGTATCTGAAACAGGAGCCGCAACCATCAGAAAGCCAGGCCTGCACAGTTTGCAAGAAATTGTTATTTTATTGCGACTAAAACAAAGTGTCAAATAACATATCACAATGCCCAGAAAATCTAATCAGCCAGATGTGTTAAAAACCAATACTTTACAAACAGACTTCAGAGCCAAGGGGGTTGCCCTGACTTATCAGAAACTAAACATAAAAATATTATATAATTATTGGCTTAGCCCTGAATTTCATTATCAATTACAACAGAAAGAAAAAAAAAACAATTTTTTTTGGTTTCTAGTATTAAAAGACTATTCTGTACTGCTTACGTGAGAGGCACCTCATAAAACATACATACCTTAACTTTTTGTAAGATTTAAACTTGAAACCTTTCTTTCAAAAACACAAATTCTCCACTACAAAATACTTGAATTATTCAATAAAAACTGAGTCCTAAAACAACCAGAAACAGTCAAATTCACAAGACAATCAAGAAACATGACTTATTTTACAAGTATTAAATAGAAACGCATGACTTCAGAGAGATATCATAAGGCCAAAATAGTTCAGATAGCATAAATGACGCAACGATGCTCAAATTGACCATCACAATAAGAAACAACCAGATTTTAAAAAAGGCCTTTACTGCACAGAAAGACTGTAGGACCTATAGGATCGCCCTGGATATCAGCATATTATAGTTATTGAATAGAAATGGATGATTTAACAAAAATGTCATTAAACAGAATGTGTCTGTCAACATATATGACATAAAAATCAGATCTATCATTAAATTTAGAATTACCATTAGAATATGGGAGGAGCCATTTTGGGGTTTTTACACTTGCATTGATCAAAGGACCTTTTTGACTTGAGAATCCTTTGTTTTAAGCCATTAGAAGAGACTGCTAAGAGTCTTGTGTCTTGGGACTAAGACTGGTTTGTACTTTCTTTGGAAAATGACCCATTATGGTGCTTGCAACAGGGGTTTGTACTTTCTTTGGAAAATGACCCATTATGGTGCTTGCAACAGGGGCACAGTCTGAGGTTGGGTATATTGGTCCAAAACAACCTATGCTGGGGTTGAGGTATGTTAAATAATGTTGAAAAGGGTATCAGGAACTGAAAAGATTTTGTCTGATGTTTTGAAGAACTTGTTTCACTTTTCTGTCGCTATAGACCTACTAGGGAAACAATTAGGCCTAGTAGACAAATAAGAGGTTTGGGGTGTTGGGTATTGGGTATAAACCTAAAACTTGTTGATTCTTGTTGAATACACCTTATTAAGGTCAGAAACAACCATCTTGGTGCTTGGGAAGGTGTGTGAGTCAGTAGGATGGTATTGGCTATTTGGAAGTCTTGGGGTTAGAAGGCCTAGTGAAGGCTTGAACCTTGCATATTTTGATAAGTTGGAGTAGGAACTCCACCAACATCCCCCACCTCTGCATCAAGATGACTGAGAGAAATATCACTAAACAGAAATAGTACCAAATAGTGTATAATAACAAAGTTCAAATCTACCATGGAGATTTAGAAGCAGCCAGATCTGTAGGTTCTCCTTACAACATAAAAAGGCTTCAGATCCGTGGAGTCCTATGGCCTATCATGAACTAAACATAATAGTATCATACGATGATTGGATCAGAAGGACCATTTAATAGGGAAAGAAAGAAAACAAGCAGAATTGACTAGCTTATCATCCATCATCAATTCTCCATAATTCGACTGACAGTGGGACGCAAACCCCTATTTTTCAGATCTTTTTCTGGAATATACATCAACAACATAAAAAAATCATTATAATCATCATTCAATCAGGAAATTATAGCCAGAAACACAATAAACCGAACCCAGAAACACAATAAATGCTACCTGATCCCCTTTACCTGAAAACCCCCAAAAACCATGTCATTTTTTAATCTTTTGAAAAACCCCAAAAACCATGTCATTTTTTAATCTTTTGAAAAACCCCAAAAACCATGTCATTTTTTAATCTTTTGCAAAACCCCGCGGTTATATCTATTAAAACAAATGGTTATATCTATTAAAAACAAACCATGGCTTATTTTAATCTACTGGGGATGAAGGCTGGATATCGGATATGAAAAAGCAAAAGCTTAAAAAGAAAAGCCGAATAGAAACGAGATCGAATCGTGAATCAATTCTCTATACTTATTTCCGCAGCAGTTGTACTTGGATCGTGCACAAATTTAACTATTTTATTTTCCCCCAATTTAACATCGGCAATCCCTTGAATGGTTTTCTTCAGCCCTTCGATCTCTGCTTTCTGCGTTTCAAAGTCGTAAATGCCATCAAGCTGGAAACGAGTATTCTGTAACATTGTTTCAGTCTAGCTGAAAATATCAGCTCCTTTGGCCTAAGCAGATAACTTCTAGCGCTAAAAACTGCAAACAAAACTTGTAGCCCAAGGAAAAGAGAGAAATAAAAAGATATATAAACAAACGGGTTCGTGAGAGGCGAGGAATAAGAAGACATATACACACAGAAGAGATATATACACATGGGTTCGGCAGTCTTTCCAAAGGTAGGAAGGCAATGAACGCCAGTCATGATCAAATGACACGTGTCCGCCAGTTTCATTTAGCAGGTCTACTGGACTTTAAATTCTCCCTGTTCTATCCTAATTCGCAATTCAAGAAGGGGCAATTATAAATTTTTTCGCCTCATATATCTTTAATTTCTTTTCAAAATTTAACCTTTCAGATTGATAATTACAAATCAATAAAAAATAATTAAAATAATGCAACAAAACGAGTTCTACATAAAATTAACTAGGGCTACACAAAACCTTCTGTAAATGAGAGCAAAATTTGCAAGTATGCTGTAAAATTCAGCCCTCATATTAATACGCTTTCTTTCTTCATCTTTTACAATTACCTGGAAGATAGATAATGTTAAACCCGCTTGATCTAATATACAACAGTTCTTCCTCCCGTTTTGGTACATTTGAATCAGGTAATATTTTGGTATATATGAATCCGCAAAGATGCCGAGTTCGAATCCCCGCTCTTACAATCTCATTTGCTTCCTGTTTACGCTTTTAGACGGTCACTTGGTCAACATGCCATCTGGAAAGCAAGCGTGGTGGAGGGTTATTAACTTTTACCAAAGACCAAGTTTTGTATTTTGTGAAGCGAAAAGGAAAAAGAAGAGATAGAGACCAAAATAGATAAAAACATTTTATCATTTTGTGATTTCTTTTTTAAGAGTATAAGTTCATTATTCATGGTTAATGGTGAGAGCACCTATTCATTAGATGTCTCATAAATATTTTGGTAATTTATTTTATTTATTTTTAATGTTATTTTAAGGTTATTTAAGTTCCTAAGGATCATTTGGAATCCATTCAAATCATTTTGTAAGGCTATTAAAGCCATTAAATTCATAGTAAGTTATAAGGTCTTGATAGAGTCAAACATGGTCAAACCACTCAAATGTATCCCAATACGGTGGAATTTCAGTCTTTAAGTCATTTTTATTATGTTTGAAAGGTTTTAGGAAGGTTTTGAGTCATTTGAATACAAATTGTAAAAGTTGTTCAAAAGTTGTTAGAATTGTCATGACAACTTTTGCAACTTGATGACAACCTTTTAAAAGATTGTTAAAAATTGTTTATGAGTAATTGTAGGTTGGGTGGGTGGTTGAATATGATCCAAAATCATATAAATTGGGTTCTCAAACTTGAATTTGTGGGGTTGGAGAAGTTTGGAGAAGGATTGGAATGGAATAAAACTTATTTTGAAGCCATATTTTCTAGTTCTTTGAATTATTTTTTCTTGAAAATTGTCTGATGTTTTGACTGCTATGACCTTATATGGAATTATATAAATATAAAACTTGTACATTTTTGGAAATATTAATGCGTTATCATTCATTTGTTTTTGGTTTGGTCCAATTTTATTAAGATTTGTAGAAGTTATGATTGTTTTTGTAAGTGCATATTTGAATCTACCCTAGGATTAGCAATTTTGGATTAAAAAATGTCATAAATTTTATTTCCACTGTTAGATCTTGATATAAATTGGAGGAAATGCATGTATTTAGTTTTTCTTCAATCTCATTGAAGCGATTGGCTTTATTATTTTATTTGTGAAAGTTATTAATGTTTGTTTGCAAGTGGTAGATTGCACCCTAGTATGTTGATTTGGTTAAAGGGTTGCAAAATGTGTGCATTTCCTTATATGATTATAAGAAGTTGTGAATCTGAACCCTATCTTTGCATTAGATTGGTATTAGAGCCCAAAGGATCTAGACAAAGGAGGATGTTTTGGTTGTGTGGTTGTGTTTTTGCAGGTTGGTTTCCAAAAGATTAGGTAGCGGAAAAGAGGAGAGACCTAGGTGAGGCAAGGGCACAATGGAAGCAAGGTGAAAGAGACTTGCTTGAAGAGATGGATTTGTTTGGGTGGTACATGCAGGGTAAGGATTCACAAAAGAAGAAGAGGAAAGAGGAAAAAGAAAGTTTTAGACAAGATTTACAAAGGTTGGAACAAGAATTGAAAAAGTTGAAGGAACTAGTTGCTCTAGAGAGACAAAAATGAAACTTACCAATCAAGAAGAAGATCAAGTGGTCCATAAGGAGTGTTGGAATTATGGAAAGGTGTGTACTGAGAGGGGAGGGGTGAATCAGTACCCTTAAAACTTTTCAAAGTAATTCTTGTAAATATCAACTTTAATAACCAACTGTGTAAATTGCATCCAATCATTCATTCAATAATATAACTGAAATGTAAATGCATGAAAGTAAATCAATAAAGCATTCTTGAAACTTCAATACGCATGACACATGTATTTGGTATCGTAAAAACCCTTGTTAGAAGGTAAAAACTGCAGTGGGGATGGAACCCACAAAGCTTCACTTCTGCACAAATAAAGTTGTTGGTTAAGGCTTACAAGAATGATCACTTCTAGTGATCTTACCTTGTTACGAGTATAAAAAGATCAGCTAGATCTACCCTGTTAAAGGATTTTAGCAACACAATATATGTGTGCACTCGGTTAAGAGATTTAACTAAGAACGGTTAAGTCCACTCTGTTAGGAGATTTTGAATCTACTATAATTGTTAGAGAGTAATAGTGATATATGACCTGTATGTAATACAACTCAAATTGTTGATATCAGATCCTTTAAATACAATAAATATATCACCTTGTTGTGATGATTATATCCTTTTGAACTGCTCGATAGTTTTATAAATGTTCTGTTAAACTGAATACTTCCTCCCTGTCTGAACTTCAGATGTCCTTGAGTGTGGCTACTTCATGAAGATACTTATCAAAATGACATCTTTGCAAATTATATATCAAACTGACCTTGACCTAATTAGGGTTTTACAATATCTTAGAAAATCTAAGATCAATAGTTCATAAAAATAACCTAGATCATCATTACATAGGAATCGTCATTCATTAAATGATTACATCCACAATAAATATTCACCTTGATCTTGGTGAACCATTTTCTTACTCGAAAAAAAGTTATTCACCTTGAACTATGTTCCATTCCAAAATTTTATGTGAACTCTGGATTAATCAGTAAATATTGTCTCTCGGTCCCGGTGTTCACTAGCGCTCGGTAACCCTGTGTACTCGGTGATCTCTTTGCTCGATGACTACTATGTATTGATAACCGACTGAACTGTCTTCCTATGTTTAACGATTGTACAACTGAATACTAATGACAAAACTTAGTCCATTTAGGAGTAACATTCTCCCCCTTTGGCATTAGTATCAAAAACTTATATGTATGCTGAGTATAAAATTTTGAACTCTCAAAAATTTCACAAAATTAAAATTGTGTAAACTTAGTGACTCCCCCTATGAGCATGCTCTCGGTAGATATACATATATTTCCCCCTTTTTTGAAAATAATGACAAAAAGTATACTCACAATTTGTCAAAAATCTTAGGATGGAATTTCTTAAGATTATCCATAGGCTTCTCCCATTCTTCCTTTATATTTTCTAGAGCCAATTGCTCTAAGCTCACTTGAGCATGCATATAAAAAATGTTCTTGGTGACAGAAATCTCAGGGGTGGCAACCAATTTCTTTGCCTGTGTCACATGCTTTTGAATTACTACCAGATGTGGTAGTAACTTGACATGTAGCTCGGTTACCTCTTCTCTAATTCGGTCCTCTTCCCTAATTCGGTCCTCTTCCTTTCTCAACTCAAGTCTTAACCGTTGCATGTGTTTCACTTTGGAATAATGCAATTAAAATGCATGATGCTCAATTGTAAGGCAAGTAGCACCAACTTTTAGATCTTCATCTAACTTTATTATCTTTTCACTAACCTCGGTAGTGAAGTGATCTAAAGTGCATAGTTGTTTCAAAATTACAATAATTTTATCAATGACACTTTCTAATTCACTTACAATTTCTAAAAGCTTTATCTTGTTTAATGCCATTGCTTGGCTTATCTTTTCAGTCAACTTATACTAAATCTTTTGTTTGGCTCTCTCTTCAATCATCTTCTTAGCATCGGTAGTGGGGCCATTGATTATTTCTATGAGCAGTGCAAGTTGATCAATAATGGGGGCAGATTCATCAATAGTTACATTAGGAGCAACTTGTATTAGGATCTCCTTGACATCCTCTAGCACCTTTGTGTTTTTATTTTTTTGTCTCAACTTTTCCTGTGCTGCCTTTCGGGTGCTTAACTCTCCATATTTCCTGAGAGCTTTAGGATCAAGTGTCCTCGGGTCACATTCTGGAATTTAAATGATTTCATCAAGTGTAACTGGACCCTTAGTTCCACACTTCCTCTTTTTCTTCTTCTCTTGCACACTAGATGTGGGAGATGGTGCAATAGAGAGTTGAGCCTTGTGCTTGGGATCTATCTCTGGCGGCTTGGTGGATTTCATTTCATCCTTATTTAGCCTCATCATCGGGATCTCTTTTTGTTATGTCTTATATTAGTATTTGTTCATCCCCTAGAGTAGTCAACATCTCCAGAATTTCTTCTATTACAATGTCAGAAATAGCTATAGATTCTTCTTCATTGGTTTCTTCCTCGGGCTTCTTAGTATCTGAGATATGAATAGGCTCATCATCAATATTAATAGGTTCTCCTCCTTGTATGCTCAGTTGATGATCGTCAGTATTGACTTGCTCGGTTGGACTGAGGAGTTTAGTCCAAATATTCCTACTCTCATCATCTATCTCTTGTAATTTTCCTTGTAGGATTTTGAATGCTCTAGCCTTCATAAATAATTTATTTACATGTTGTTTTAGTGATACATCTATTTGATCAACAAAATAGTCAGATTTTACCAAAATTAATGACCTTTCTCTCATTCTTTTCTCAATTGTGAGTGCATAAGTCCATCTAGCAGAAAATTTTTCGTATAGTTCTTTGGGTATGCTGCTAGAAAATTCAACTGCAACTATTTTGAAGGTGATCATCATACTTATTACCGCTTCTTCAACCTTGTCCTGCTCATCGGTGCTCAGTTGAGGATACCTTTTAAGTTTTGGTGAACTTAGCTTTCTAGTTGTTCTTATTCTTTCTGCTACCTCATCAAGGTCTGAGGTCATGTATTCACCACAACTCAAAATTTATCTATGTCTTCCTCATCTGAATCGTTGTCATCCTTTTCTTATAAGTTACCTTCTTTTCTTTGGTTCAAGGAGCTCGGTGGTGGCTTTTCTTTTCTCTTCTGATATGTATGAGTCAGTGTGGGCCTAGTTATCTTTGTGACATCTTTCTTTAAAGGCGGTGAACTAGTAGTTTCCAATCTAGTCCTAGACCTAACCTATTTAACTTTCCCTTTATCAGCCTTAGGTGGCTCTTCTTGATCATGCTCTTCCAACTCGATGGCCTCTTCATCTATGTCTTTACCGATAGGTGTTCGATCCTTGATTTCTTCTTCTACCAGTTTCTCAATGTCTTCATCTGTGGCACCAAATGTTTTCTTAAGGTTCTTAACCATTTTATCCTTTTTCCTACCCATCTTTTCAACTACAAGTCCCATCTTGATTCTGGACTTGGCTTCCTCAAATGTTCCAAATTGTGTAGCCTTGTTGTCTTTAGGCTCGAAAAGTAAAGCCTTTATTAGTTTTGTAGCTACATGTATGTCAGTCTCATAGTCCATGGGTGGCAGCCAAGTTGTTCTTGGTTCTACAGCTTTGATTAGGGTGGTGTCGGTATCCACTAGAAAATAGATATCTTCTTTAAATTTTCTACCAGTTGTGTTGGTATCCTTGTTCTTTTCTCCATTCTCTCCTTGAACCGTCCAAAACATTCTTCCATCACTGGCTCAAAATTATTTCCTAGGTTCTAAATAAACTTACTAATTTGAACAATAATGGGTCGGTTGATATCTCATTCTATATTAAACCGATTGATGAAAAGAAGTTCTACAAATAAAAGAATGTACATACCAATAACGATCCAAATTTGTAAGTATTGGATCATGCTATCCTGATTGTCCTCATATTTTCCTCTAGCTATCTCAACATCAACTCGGCTAGGTCGAGTTGTAAACCCTTTTTCACAATCTTGTATGCAATGTCGACCGCTCCACATGCTACACTATTTGGTCTGCTTGATTGGAAAATTTTATATGCAATAACATATGCACCAAATCTCATTTCGGGGTCATTGATGGTGTTAATTCTTAAACCTCTACCATCCCATTCTTTTTCGGTTAACTTCTCAATCTCAGTACGTGTTGGGTGGCTTAGGGATTTAACTTTTTCATTCATCGAATACCCTGTTACTACATGTATCACATCCTTTGTTATCTTCATAGGTTCATCTAGCCATTACTTTCCTTCATGTACATGACTCAGTACGATGTGTATCCATTTTGTTTTGAATTCCTTCAGAAAATATAGGGCATTGGTCAACCCTTTTACTTGTAAGTGTTTATGATCATCTTTTATCTTGTTGTCAGTGCAAATATCTTGATATGTGGATTGAATCTCAAAGTCTCCAATTTAGTTGATTTTATAGTGGATGTATGACCTAACATCCTTTACAAGCAGAACCCTAAGTGGTATCAGTGAAAACACGCCCTTGTTGTCAGGTTGAGCTGCAACTTTTGAATGAAGTTTGAAAGGAGGCTCAGTGTTAGTCGTGTTCTTGATCAAAATAACCTTTTTTCTCTTATCATCCTTGGTTTGCACAGTTCAAGAGGATGAAGCCATCGTTATTTCAAATTTTGGGCTTTCAATGAATTGGATACAGAGAACTTACTTGATTATGACTTCAACTGATCACAATGTACTTAGATCTTTGTGAAATGATTGGATTCACTCTGCTCAATTTTTTCTCAAATCACTCTGCTTCACTGTGTAAACAAATAAGTTCATTTTCTGCTAATTTATAGATAAAAATCTTGATCAGTGCAATAATGCTTTGCCAGCTACCACTCGGTTGATAATAAAATAACTTGGTTAACACTATAGATACCACAGCTTGGTGAGTACTATCAATACTTGTTTGACTAAGAAACTTAGTTGTCTTCTACATTTTCATCGACTGTATTTTCTTACTGGGTCCAGATTAACCGACTAAACTTGTTTCTAGTTAACAATACCCTAGTGCATCTTAATTCATGTTGATTTGGCATTAACACAATAGATATAAGGAGCTTTTGTAAGATATAACCTTTTAACATTCAATTCCATACTTACTTGAATAGCTTAGATGGAGGTGGTGAAATCATCTAATCCAATGGACGAGGTGTCACCGACTATTGTGCTTGGTCCATCAATGTCATTTGATGCTTTTCTCCACATTTGATTCCTTATCCTTATGATTTGTTTAATTTTGTTTTCACTTTCACTAGTACTCAGTTCTGGTACTCGGTCTCTGCAATCTTTACTTAAGTGACCGACAGTATGAGAGTGTAAACATGTCATTCCAGAATTTGACCAATTTCAAGATTTTCCTTTCCAGTACTTTTTCATACAGTTAGCTGCAATATGTCCATACCTATCACATGCTATGCAATTAACCCAAGTGTTGTAATCCCAAGTGTATGCATTCCCTTGCCTTCTTGGTTGATATGTCTCATTTTGTCCTCTCGGTTTCCAGACTTGTTTCATCTTTGTCCTGCATTCTTGTGATATGTGTCCATGCATGTTGCAAGTGTGACAATGCTTTTCCATATAAGGTTTCTTAGGTGACTTGTTCAGCTTTGATCTACATTCATGTCCTTGATGTCCATACTTACCACAATTGTAACAATAACCATTAAATTTAGGAGTGGATTTAGGAATACCTTTTTCTTTCCTTCTACAAATATTTGATGTGTGGCTCAGTTTACCACAATGATAACATGAGAGCTTCTTTGGTCTTGGATTTGCATAGGCATTCTTCTGATCAGTTTGTCTTGATGACTCTCCATGCTCGATATAGCCTAAACCAGTAGTTCTGTCAAGTCCTCTTTGACTGCATAGAAAATCATCCATCCTTTTTGTACTTTCTTTAGCTTTCTTAATCATCTCATTGTGTTGTTGTTGAATCTTTACTTCATTCTTTAACCTTTCATTTTCTTCTCTCAATTCACCAATGTCTTCCAATCTTCTAGTAAGTTCACAGTTTACTCAATTAACTTCTTGACTCATGACAACCATTTGATTGGAGATTTCAAAATGATGCTTGGTAAGTCTCATTGTCTTAGATTCTTTTTCTTCCAGCTTTTCAGTCATTTGTCTTCTATCATCAATAGCCATATTCCTTTCTTGCTCTGCCTACCTCACATTGTTCATGACATCAATCATTCTAATCATTTGTGTTTATGGACCGATTTGCAACGCTTTCACTTGTTCAATAAGATGTTGATTCTATTCAGATAGATCTGATATGGTTCCTTCAGATGCGTCAGATATGCTACCAGATCTAGATCCAGATCCTTCAAATGGATCATCTATATCTTCTTCATGATAATTAGTCTCTTTATACCGAAGTGCCATATCCTTCCTCTTGACCAGTAAGTTTCTCAGTGTTTATTTGGCTTCCTTGAATTGTTCAATGTAGATCTTCATTTTTATTTTCTGATTCTCAATAGTCTTGTCAAGCTTATACATTTCCATCCTTGAGATCTTTTCTCTCCAATGATTAAACTTTCTTAACAAGAGAACTAGCTTTGATACCAATTGTTGGAATTATGGAAAGGTGTGTAATGAGAGGGGAGGGGTCAATCAGTACCCTTAAAACTTTTCAATTAATCCTTGTAAATATCAACTTCAATAATCGACTGTGTAAATTACATCCAATCATACATTCAATAATATAACTGAAATGAAAATGCATGAAATTAAATCAATAAAGCATTCATGAAACTTCAATACACATGAAACATGTATTTGGTATCACAGAAACCCTTGTTAGAAGGTAAAAATTGCGATGGGGATGGAGCCCACAAAGCTTCACTTCTACAAAAATAAATTTGTCAATTAAGGCTTGCTAGAATGATCACTTTAGTTGATCTTACCCTGTTAGGAGTAACAAAAAGATCAACTAGATCTACCATGTTAAAGGGTT
This sequence comes from Chamaecyparis obtusa, assembly GCA_027943335.1. Classification (NCBI taxonomy): domain Eukaryota; kingdom Viridiplantae; phylum Streptophyta; class Pinopsida; order Cupressales; family Cupressaceae; genus Chamaecyparis; species Chamaecyparis obtusa. The sequence goes on from BSBK01004172.1 coordinate 1,467,591, forward strand.
TTAGCAACACAATATATGTGTGCACTCAGTTAAGATATTAACTAAGAACAGTTAAGTCCACTCTGTTAGGAGATTTTGAATCTACTATAATTGTTAGAGAGTAACAATGATATATGACCTATATGTAATACAACTCAAATTATTGATATCAGATCCTTTAAATACAATAAAGATATCACCTTTCTATGATGATTATATCCTTTTGAATGGCTCGGTAGCCTTATAACTATTCTGTTAAACTGAATACTTCCTTCGAAATCCTTCTATCAAAACCTTGTCTGAACTTGTGATGTCCTTGAGTGCGACTACTTCATGAAGATACTTATTGATAGGGAGGTCTTTTGCTAACTAGTCTTATTCCTCTGAGGACTTACTCTAGGCCTTCTCTTGACCTATTCTAGGGTTTCCTTAGACCCTATTCCTTGAGCTATTCTTGAAAATCTCCTCCTCTTCACTAGACCTCACTACCAAGGAGTGTAGCTCTTCCTTGTCCTTAATTCACTTCACATGAATTCAACCATGGAATTCATTCTCTCACCCAATCGCTTGATACTATGTTTCAAGTATGATAGAAGGCTCTTTCTATGTTTGTTTTGATTATATTTAAGGTGTTCCACCATTCATCTTCCTTATCCCACAAGTCGATCTCCAAAAACTAGACCTAAAGCCTATTAGGTTCTTGTAGGTCTCCCAATGCACCTTTCAGGGTATAACTTCACAACTTCCCAAACAAGTTACCAAAAAAAACACATATTTTGACACCCTTTTCAAAGTTCTCATGGATTCTCAACTCCTTGGATCCTCAAGTCATCTGTATAGTACCTTCCTACATTTAAGCCTAGTTTTTAGGCCTAATTAGGTCTCACTGGTTTTCAGTGAGGGTTTGATATCCAAAACTCTTGCTAGATTGGTCAAAGGATCTCCTTCTTAGAATTGAGTATTTGATCACTAATTATCACTATTCTACAACTGGATTGACTTATTCAATCCCCGAGCCCTCTCTCATTTGCTTGGTCAATGCCAAGCACACTAACCGGGCATGCTCTGGCTTGCCTAGGGATTGACCCCAAAATTCCTTCCAATGAAAACATGGCCATAAAAATACATATTTAAAATTCACTAACATATTCTAGAAGGTCGTACAGTTCCTTCTATGGGAATTCATGTTAGAGCCATTTATTCAACCTCTACTCTGAACACACCAGCGAACTGGTCACAAAGGAGGATTTATTTTGCACAACAAAAGGAAACCTAACTAATCAAACCAAAGCACAAAATAGCTTAAGAAAAGATAACAAATAACTCTACTGGTGCAGGATGATTAACAAAATTAATCTATTTGATCCCTTAGTTGGTAAGAAGAATGATTCTAAGGGTATCGGGTATACCTGGTCTAATTTTAAAAAAGGAGAGATAAGGATATACTCCAGATTGGATAGATTCTACCTTAACAAGCTCTAATTCAGTTGTTAGCCCCCTCAAGACAATAATTGTGTGAAGGTCTTTCCCTTCACCCTATCCGACTACCACCCCATTTTTCCCACCATCCAACTCATTGGAGACCAAGTCTCTAATGCTCCCCCTAAACAAGGGTTTGCTCTTAATACTTCCCTCTTAGCAGATGAGGATGTCTAGGCAGCGGTTAAGATCATTGCTGGGTATAATGAGAGTATTGTTGATCATGCCTCAAACATTGACAGGTGGAATCAAACCACTAAATCTTGGTAGAGTATGCTTAAAACAGTCGGGATTAAGAAGGCTAAAGACTCTAGACTTTTAGAGTATAAGCTGGTGGAGTCTCTGCAAGAGGCGAAAGCCCAAATTCAAGTCAACCCTTCCTCTCAAGAGCTGCTAGAAAATGTTATGGCTTGAAGAGACTCCCTTAGAAGGATTTAGATGATTAGGACCAAAGGGGCTAGGATTAGAGCCAGGATCAAATGGATTAATCTAGGGGATAGAGGCTCTAAGTTCTTCTTTCAAACCCTTAAGAAAAAAGAGGCAAGGGATAAGATTGCAAGTATCAGAGTTCATGACTCTATGGTCTCTTCTGAATAGGAGATTGTCAAAGCCTTCTCCTCCTTCTATAAAGACTTGTTCACCTCAGAAGATGTTGATCCATCTATGGAGGAAGCCAGGGGCAAGATTAGGACCCTTATACCTAAGAAGATAGGAGAGGAGGAAGTGAAGATGTTAAACAAGGAACTCTCTATGGAAGAAATCAATAACTCCATCAATAGGATGGCTAATGATAAAGCTCCTGGTCCAGATGGGTTGCCTATTGAGTTTTACAAGGCCAATATAAAGTGGATTGGGCCTAAACTCCTCCATGTCTATAATGAAGCTATTGAAGCAAGAACCCTTGGCCCAAGATTAAATGTTGGGCTCATTAAGCTCATACCTAAAGAGGGTGACAGGTTGCTAATTAAAAATTGGAGACGTATCACTCTTCTAAACGTGGTATACAAGATCATTGCCAAAATTCTTACAATAAGAATCGAAAACCTCCTCCCCTCTATGATCAATAGCACCCAAACAAGATTTGTTAAGGGAAGATACATCCTTGAGAATCTTATCACATGTTGGGAGGCTATGAACTGGGCAAAAACTTCAGGACAGGATTGTGACATGCTCCTCATAGACTATGAGAAGGCATATGATAGGATCGAGTGGAGATTTATCATGATGATGTTGGAAGCCTTAGGGTTTCCTCCCTTCTTCTGTAGGATGGTATCAACACTCCTCTATGGTGCCATGGCCAATGTGAAAGTCAATGGAGTCAGATCAAAATTCTTTAGCCTTTCCAGATCTATCAGACAAGGTTTCCCTCTAGCTCCCTCCCTGTTTGTTATTGTTGCAGACTTTCTACACTACCTCCTTAGGATTCCCTCTCCCCTAGGGTTAAAGGTATCCTTCTCCCCAATGATCAGGATGTCTCCAATGTCCAGTTTGTAGATGATACCTCAATTCTACTTCTCCTTGAAGAAAATAATATGAGATGTTTGATGAACAAACTAGACCTTTTCTGCAAAGCCTCTGGCAGCAAAGTCTCATTATCCAAATCTGTTATGTTGGGTTGGGAGTAGAATCCTCCTAATTGGTGGGTCAACTTTGATTTTTCTTGGGGAGGGCCTGACCATATGGTCAGATATAAATGGGAATCCCCTTTTCCATCTCCCCTAATCTCAACTAGATGTGGGATTGGATTTTTGAGAGGATTAACAGGAAGCTCATCAAATGGGACAACAACCTCCTTTCCTTCCCTGGAAGATTCCAAGTTTTCCAGAAGATACTCTCCTCCTATCCGGTCTATTTCTCCTCCATGTGGCTATTTAGTCACCACCAGTTCAACTCTATTTAGAAGGTTATCAGAGATTTTCTTTGGTCAGATGGCAGAGGAAATAAGAGGTTACATGCAATTTCCTGGGATTGGTCAAGAGGTAGAGACTGGGGAGGTCTAGGACTCAAGGACCTGAAGTCACAAGGTATTGCTTTGACAGTCAAATGGATAGCTGAAGCAGGGGAAGGAGATGAGCCTTGGAAAGTGTTGGTGAGAAACAACCTACAATTGGCTCACTTTAGCAGACCAAAAGGTTGGCAGAAACTTTTCTTTACCGACATTCTCACTGTGGATGCTAACGTGGTTGTTCATGGATCTAGTGTTTTCAAAAACATATGGAAGGCGTGGAAATATCTTAAGGGTTTCCTGAGCATTAAGGGGCCGGTTGAGAAAGATGGGAACTTCTGTAGGCTCAAATCCATTTGGTGGAACCTAAGACATGGAGATAGACCGCTAGCACTACTACATGGGTGTTCAATAAGGAAGTGGATTGGGATAGGCATTGTAAATTTTGGAGATATCATCCAATAGGGTATGCTTCCCCCATGGGAGTGGCTTGAATCCCAATTCAATATACCCAGAACCTAATGGAGAACTTACTCTATCCTCAAAGATGCCTTGGACTCCATTGGTCCCATTAAAGGTTGTTGCACTAAAACTTGATGTAACTTCCAATTGTTTTGGCCTGACAATACCCCACTCCACCTTGGTAAGTCCAAATATTTTTATCAACTGTTGACCAATAAAAGTGACATCTTTTCCCATGTAAACCATAAATGGGGACTGGAGATCTAGATCTCAGAGTGGATGAACTACTTCAGACTGCTGTGGACTAGACCAGTAGAACCTAAGGTCTCTTGTTTTTTGTGGAAACTATTCCTGCACAAGCTATCATTTAAGAAACCTGAGGGAGATCCAAATATCTATTTTGTGTGTAAACAACCTGAGTCTGTCACCCATGTTTTCTTTGAGTGTTTGTTTGCCTCAGAAAGCTGGAACATGTTTGGAATATCCTATAAAACCCACTTTGATGCTCTGAATATTATCTTTGGAACTATTAATTGCAGCAAATTTTGTAACACTTTTTGGTCTTTGCTTTCTTCTGTTATTTTATGGTTCATCTGGAAGGCTCAGAATAATGATGTACTTGCAGGTAAGAACAGGAACCTTATTGAGTCTTGCAAGAGACTCATATATTTTGACATTGCTATGCAGGTCACGGTGGTAATAAAGATGAAGGAGAACAAGTTCTTGCAGGTATTGAGAGAGGGGAAGAGACTCATATATTTTGACATTGCTATGCAGGTCACAGTGGTAATAAAGATGAAGGAGAACAAGTTCTTGCAGGTACTGAGAGAGGGGAAGACTACCATAGAGAAATCAGAGATAGCTCATGGATACACATCAATGAAAGACAAAGATGAGTTCGAGATCACCCTTACTGAGTTCATTCAGCAAATGAAACAAGAAAACCAAAGAAGGGAGATGAGGACCACATGTGATAGAGACTTCAGAGTCATTGGCTACAATTCAGTTTCCCCGAATTCTAATGATGAAGAAGAGGAGGAAGGAGACAGTCCCTCCTCAATTTCTCTGGTCTTATTTTTTTTGCATAATACTTTATTAAGATAGTATTGTAATAGCAGCCGCTTGTAACACTAAGTAGTATTGAGAAATTTTGTAATACTCTAGAACTCAGCTCTGTTTTGTTTTGTAACTAATAGTTTATAAATTATATGCAATAGAAAAAAAATGGAGATGAAAGCAAGGCAATCCAACATAACATATGTATTGTCATCAGGTTAATAATTCTAAAGTTATCCGACCCATCAATCAAAATTCCCTACAAGGTAATTAACCTCGAGTTTGATATAATTAATGAATGGAGGTGAAGGAGATAATTAATGAATAATTTCTAATAATTAACATTTTAATAAAATTACACAAATGAGATATTTAATTTAAGAAAGAATAATTATACATTAAAAAATAATTTAATCTATACATACAAAGACTATTAAATTAAATTATACAAATAAACATTTGAATTCTCATATTTAAAAATAAATTAATATAATAATACAAAGTATGTTTTAAGTTTAATAGTTAAAGAATTTTTTTATTAAGTAACCTTAGTAAATATAGTACTCACAAGTTAACATAAATAAGTGATAGTATGAATTAGTTGAACTTATTTGTTATTAATAGATGGCCACACATAATACTATTAAAATTTTAAATTCAACCATTTTGGGTCTCTTGTTTTTTACATCTAAATAATCCTAATCCTAAACAAGGTAAATATTGAGAAAATGTTAAAAAAATATTAAATATTATTCGTACAATACAAGTTAGTTTTGTTTTGACTCTAATTCAATAATTGAAATTGGGGAATACTTAATAAAATATTGAACAATTTGATAATGTGTTAAATGATAATGTATTAAATTATAGTTATGCTTTAGCATATAAATTTGAGTTTAAATTTGATATGACTATAATTGCGAGTTATGTATTTTTCTATATACATGCATGTATATGTTGAGAGATGCCTAATTAAAAATAGAGACCTCAAAAGGATGATCCGCATGATTAAAAAATAGAGTAGATTGGACTACAAGATTTGAAAATCACACCAAAAAATGCATACGTAAAGTTAGATTTATTTTATTTTTACTTGTATAGTTTAGATGGGTTGTATATTTTATACTATAACATAATTTAGAGAATTCAAATTAACTTACATTTTATGTATATTATTTTTTCCTCAAAATACTTATAAATAAAAACAAAGATAAATAAATGAAAGATATATAATTATTTGAATAATGTACCTTTTATTAATTTATAGAATTTGTAAAATGATAATATAGATCTAAATTAATGATTTGTTATTTAAATTGTTTACCTAAAAGGTCATGTTATGTTTGAAATATAGAGAGAGAGCACTAGAGAGAAAAGCCAAAGATATGGAGGAGAAGGATATGTAGAGAGAAAAATGGATAGATAAAGAGGGAGGAGAAAGAGCATGATAGGATTATAGAGATAAATATATATAGAGGAGACATAAGGAAAGAATGAGAGGGATAGGTATAAAGATAAAGATAGAGGTAGGAAGTGGTATATTGAGAGAGAGAGAGAGTCAACCCAAGGACAACACATGAGGTATAAGATTAGGTAGTGGAAAGGTAGTTAGGGGGAGGGCTTTAAGGAGGAATGTTCTTAAAAAAAATTGTAGTTCCATACAAATAACTACAAATTAGATAAAAAAAAATATAAAAATTAAAATAAATATCATACCTTATCAGTAAAAACAGTAAAAGACGTTTGGAAACGATGTTTGACGGCCTCGTAGCTCAGTTTGCTGCACCGACACCTGTACGTCCAATCAACTTTACAAAGCCTAAATTTACTCTTTTCTACACTCCAAACGCGGCGAATGAAGCAGACAGAAAAGTCCCCTGTTTTTACTCGGGATTTGGTCCTAGTAAATAAGTACAAATTCATGATATGATTTCAGTTTGTGCGATCATGACAGTCACGTGTGATACAAAATATAAATATGCAACAGTTTCAACGAATTCGGAATATTATGACGTTTTGACGTGAGAGATAAATATAGAAAAGAGTTTCCAAGAATGGAGAATCTGTGGAGGATGATATTTTGTTTGCATATAAATGGATTTTCGAACATACCAATTACAAAATTGTATTAAATACTAATTCTCAGATTTTATTTATTTATCATTTTAGACCAGATTTGTAGGTGGGCAATTGATTAAGGTTATGCTTATGATTGTAGATATGATTTTTTTTTTTATAAAAAAGATAATTTAGTATATATGTTATAGTATATTTTATAATATTTATTATTCATTGTGAAATCAATTTAGAATAAGCATTGTTATAGAGCATTCATGATTCATCTATGGAACATATAATAGTGTATATAATCTTAGGGTCCGTTTGGTGCATGGAATATGAGCTTTAATTCCGGAATTAGATTTCCGGATAATTCAATTCCATGTTTGTGTCCATCCAAAAAAATAGGAATTGGAATTTCGAAATTCCATTTTGGCCCACAAAATGAGCATTTCATCTTCCACTTGAAAAGGTGGAATTAGAATTTGACCTCCAAATTCCACTTTTCAAATGCCAATTTTTTAATTTTCATCGAATCTGCGTGCAAAAAATAATTACATTTCAAGTCCGCTAGGGCATTTTGACCGTTTGCAGTTTTATTTTCACGCACTCTGCAAAGCGGCTCCACTCAAAGAAAATCGATAGAGGGGGAACAATGTCAGTTGGAACGAATCCAAAGCCTTTTCAGAAATCCATTTTTGTGCTCATCTTGCAATCATGGAAGTCATAAGACCCCATTTCCCTTTCGTTTCATGCCCAGTCAATGCTTCCAAATTTTGCTTACATGTCTTCCAAGGTTATCGTAAGAACATTGCACTACAAGTCCATTTTGGCACAAGCTAAGAGCACACAGGTGAAGGATTTGGTTTTATGCCTACTGTTTGCATTTGCTTGAAAGTTTCTAAAGCCTTTCAACGGATCCATTTTGTATTTCCTGCAACCATTGCAAGTCCATGAGCATGCGTGTCTTTGAGGCTGCATCTTGTTGTACCCTAATAAAAAAATTTGTGTCCGCCATTTCATAGAGGTGCGCAGAAATCGAAAGTACCATTGTTTTGTCAGAGATTTTATGTATAAATATTTTGGGATAGAGATCTTCTGGTATATACTGAAGCTTCACCCAAACACAAAAAATACATATTCTCAGATATTCTTAGTCATCTTCCGGGTGAACCAAATAGGTCATCCCATATTCCGGAAATCATTTTCAGAATTTGCATCTTCCAGAATTGCAACATCTTCCAAAATTGACTATATCTGTCATTTGGTATTCCTTGCACCAAACGGGCCCTTAGGTAGTCTTGTATGATCACTTGATCTTTGATTCTAGTTTATTGATGTTGAATCAATCTATCGAGGGGTCTGATTAACGAGAAAGATTCTTTCTCAACTAGTGGTGAGCGGTGAATAGTAACATAATTAATTCAATGTACAATGAATTACAGAAAGATTATGTTATCATTCGCCACTCACCTCTAGTTCACTTTTGTAAGTTTGATATGCACCAAAATGGGCAGCGGAGACACCAAAGTAGGCACGTAACTTCTTGAGGTTAGGCCAAAGCAAGCCATAGAGATCTACTTAGAATCACCAGCAAGAGATTTGAATTCACTTAGTGAGGTGTTGGGTTGATCAAAAAATTTTTGGATAGTATTGTGATAGTTTTTGAAAATATTGTATTGTTGTCCATAATGTTGTCAAAGCATACATATTGCAATGTTTTGTAATGTCACAAAGTTCAGTTAGTCGAATAGTAAAATAATTTTTTTTGAACAATGGGTTTGTTGAATAGTAAAAGAAAGATTTTGAACAATGTTTCTATGTGCAATGTTGCATGGTAGAACTTGTTTGAATGTTTCCAAGGTGTCTACAATGTAGAAATTTGTAATGTTAAGTTTGGTTATAAGGCTAATGGGGGTTGATTTTTTTGTTGTGAATGATGTCTTGTATTCACAAGTGTTTGATTACTTAGGTTAATCACTTTGGTAATCTATTAATCAATCATTAATAACTAAGGTTCCCTATTACTTTATTACACTTAAGTTAAATTTAGGAGTGCTTAAATCTATATTTAGATTGAGCTAATTATAGGTCATGTCGTCTCATAGAATGGGATGAGGACACTTGCCATTATAGAACACTTTTTCTATGATAGTTAGAAGTAGATGACTTACCTCTATCATATGTATATTTCTTAACACTTGAGAATTATCAAATCTCTATTTTAGTTATTTTCTTCATGTCAAAGGGAGTGAAAAATTCAAGAATGATTTGCATAAAATAATGTGTTGAGGCCTTAAGAAGCATATAATACTAATCCAAGACAACTACTTCCAAGTTTTTCAAAAAAAATAATTCAAGTGACTACTTCATAAAATGGAGGAAGTTCCTAAATTCTCATTATATAGGCCTTGATAAGGATGGTGGCCCCTACTCCCTTAAACTTGGAAGGCTAGAAAGAGGCCACAACAAAACAATGTCATGATTATGTGATGTAGAGGCTCCTTGGCATAATCAAGCTATGTTCCTAAAAAGGGTTTGTGTGTGGAATGAATACTTCCACCAAACATGTCTCATGTGTGGAGCTTTATTTTTTTATTGCACTTCAAACACCATTCCCAATTATTCATACGTAGGAAAGCGTGGATAACTAGGTGGGATAGTATTCAAAGTCTAAAGATCAAATTGGATTTTCTTTATTTAATTTTGAGTGTCAAGTATGCTACTTGGTTGGTTTGAATTTTGAAAGGAGGGCGTCCCTTCTAATTAGTTCAAGGTTTTTATATTGTAGGAGGAGGGTAAGGGAGGTACAAAAGCTTCATTGCTATTGCTTTTGGAATATAAATTGATGTAAGAGGGAATTTGAGTTTTCCTTGGATTTGATTATTTTTTATAACAATGAAGGATTTTACATGTGATCACCATCTTAGATATATATGTCTTTCCTTAGGTATTTTGTGAAGATATTTTTCATTATCTAGATCTAGCTTCAAGTGCCTTGATCTATTTGACTAACTATAAGATATTGAGGGATTATTTATCTTATTTTTTGTTCTTGGGTTTTACCACTTTTAGGTGGGTTATTGAGTAACCTCATTGTTTCTTTCTTTCAAAAATATTTTTCAAAATTGTTTGGTGTGACTTAGATCATTTGGCTTGATAGGTGATGTCAAGATATTCATGAGATGGGTCTCTTCTAAATGCTTTTCAAGATGACCATTTAATTATCTAGTTTAATGGTCATGTGTGCATAAATAATGATTTGTCAATCCTATTGATGGATCTATGATCAAATAACCACTTAGCATGATTTACCTTTCTTAGGATTGAGTTAGAGTACAATGTCTTGAATCTATTTTGGATTTTTAGAGGTGAGGGAGTTTTTGGATTCTTGGTGACAACCTTTTGAGTTGAAATACTCATAGTCATAGTAGTTCGAGATTGGTTTTAGTAGATTTAGTGGGAAATATATTTCATAGGTAATATTGAAAATCTTGTTAGAGGGGATTGAGCCCCATTTTTGTCCAATTTTGACATATTTTGTGTACAAGTTATCACATTAACGATTGGAAAATGGATAAATGCAAAAGTGAAAGAAACAAGGATGAAGATGAAAATAATGAAAGAGTGTAGAAACATGAACTAAATGCCCCAAAAGGTCTATAGTTCACATTAAGATCATCAAAATATGTGTCAAATTTGGCCCAAGAACAATGCAAACAAGTTAGACTCTAGGGAACACTTTTAGCTAGAACTTTGCTAAGAGGTGCCCACCTAGTCAATACTCTTTGAGTGGAGGTGGAACTAATAAGTTTTTTTTCTCTCATAGAAGAAAAAAATCACAGACGACAATTGTCTTGTTGTTTTTGTTTTTAAATGTGGGATTGATGGTTGGTTTTCATGATTAACTAGGCATAGTTGAATAGTTAATTCTTGTAGTGAGTTAAAGTTTGACATTTTTATTTTCTCTTATGATCTTTTAATTTCCTATCTAGTTCCTCATGGAAACAATTTATGACTATACCTTGAACTTGAAATATTCTCATGATACGAGCCCTTTGTATTTTATTCCAATTATTGAAAGATCTCCTAAAGTATTTATTTAGTAGGATTTTCTAGATTTTGCAAGTTTTCCTTAATCTCATCTAATATGGCTTTAATCATATCTCCCTGTATTCTATATGACATTGAGTGTGAACAATAAATGTGGAGGACGGACAAGGGTAGTGGTCCATTGAGTGCTTAAATGAATGCTATTTTTTTCCAACATGCAATTTTCTAATACAATTTCATCTTAATAAAAATAAGATCATACAAAGATTAACAAATGAAATTTAAGATCTAATTTCGCAAAGAAAGAAATTCCAAACTAACCAAGGACAAATAACAAAAGTAATTCCTTAATGATGAGATTTTTCCAATTACTAGATCTACAACCATTTCAAAATTAAAGAGCCTACCAAAGAGCTACTTGATACTACTAAAAACTTGCATCCTTTTATTTGTATTCTTTCAATAGTTGGATCTTCTACTTGATAATAGAAAAGAACAAAGATAGACATAGAATTCAGGAAATCATATGCAAGAATTTGAGGTTGAAAACCAATATACATGACTCACAAAATAGTGTCCTCCCGAGGTTGGTTATTCACTATAAAAATGAGAGTTCTTAACAAGGATGTCAAAATGCAAGGAGTTGAAGTAATCTCCCTTACACTGATAGGAAGAGGGATATTTATAGTTGGAGAAGAAAAAGTATAAGGATTTAGATAATTAGAAGAAGATCAAAAAGTTGATTGAGAGATCATAGAGGATTAATTAGGAATCAAGGGGAGATGATAATTAGTTAGGGGATTAATGGTTCAATTAGGAGTGGAAAAAACACTTAATTATAAGAACATTAGTTGAAAGAAATGACAAATGCTAAAAAACCAACAAGAACACCAAATTTGGGAATAGAGCACACCCTTTTACCAAGACAAGTTGTTTCAATGATCCTACAAGTTAATGATAAGTTACATTGTTTCACAAATTGTTTTTCTATTATAAGGATATAACAATCTTAAGGGTTCTACAAATTGTTTCCTTTTTAAAATTTGTCTCTTGTTTTTTTCTTCAAAAAGAATCTCAAAATTTATTGTGAGAATTTTATTTAAACATTCTTTTTATAATATCTCATAAAAATAAGTAGTAAAATTCAATAATCATAAGAACTACTAGCCAAAATAAACTAAACAATAACATATTACCCTGCCCTAATATAGTTACCTCCACAGATTTACAGACCTATCTAAAAGTAGATTCGAAATGCTTTCCCTTTCATGCGTCATGACAAAATCAAACACCGTCCGCCTGATTCCAACAAAGGAATATGCCCTTCCAGCTTCTTTTTCAGGTGAAAAGACTTGAGATTTAGTCGGGGCCATCAAAACACGCGCGCAGGGTGTGGGGTTGGGGTTAAATATCAATTATCACTTTTACGAGTAATAAAAAAATGATTTAAACTGGAGTTTCACTAGAAATATGGGATAAAACGTAAATATTAAATCAACATTTTTTAATTACATTATCAAGTTAAGGACATGGTATTTCCAGTCCATTAGAATTGATACAAAATTTACAGTTTTCCGCCAAGCTTACTAATCGATTATCAAGTTTGCCATTACAGAGAAAAGGGAAATTAAACAATATAAAACTGTAATCAGAGAGAAGGCTATTTTGTATGTTATTGTATTTGGTAATTTTGTATCTGAAACAGGAGCCGCAACCATCAGAAAGCCAGGCCTGCACAATTTGCAAGAAATTGTTATTTTATTGCGACTAAAACAAAGTGTCAAATAACATATCACAATGCCCAGAAAATCTAATCAGCCAGATGTGTTAAAAAACAATACTTTACAAACAGACTTCAGAGCCAGAGGTTGCCCTGGCTTATCAGAAACTAAACAGAAAAATATCATATAATTATTGGGCTTAGCCCTCAATTTCATTATCAATTATAATGTTCTTGTTAAATGATAACAGAAAGAAAATAAAAACAAAGATTTTTTTTTTTATAGTTTTAAAAGACTATTCTGTACTTCTTACAAGAGATATCTAATTGTGAGAGGCATCTAATAAGACGTACATACCTTAACTCTTTATAAGATTTGGATTTGAAACCTCTCTTTCAAAAACACAAATTCTCCACTATAAAATACTTGATAAAATCATCATCAACGACTCTCTATATTATTCAATAAAAACCGAGGAGTCCTAAAACAACCAGAAACAGTAAAATTCACAAGACAAATAAGAAGCATGACTTATTTTACAACTATTAAATAGAAACAAATGACTTCAGAGAGGTATCATAAAGCCACAACAGTTCAGATAGCATAAATGACGTAACGAGGCTCAAATCTACCATTACAATAAGAAACAGCCAGATTTGCAAAAAGGCCTTTACTGCACAGAAAGACTGTAGGACCTATGGAATCGCCCTGGGTATCAGCATATTATAGTTATTGAACACAAATGGATGACTTAATAAAGATGTCATTAAACAGAATGTGTCAGTCAACATATATGACATAAAAATCAGATCTATCATTAAATTTAGAATTAGCCAGATCTGTCAAAGGGCCACAAAAAGTCTCTAGGACTTGCGGAGTCGCCCAGAATATTAGAAACTATACAGAAAAATGTCATATAATAATTGGGCCTGGCCCTGAAGCTCATCGGAAATTAACCACTCAACAGAAACAGGGGACTTCATAAAATAATCATTCATGGGAATATGAGAGGACTTCATGTTACATCAGTAAATAGAGTCAGATGATTCAGAAAAACATCATTGAAATGAAACAGTGTCCGATAGCATATATGATACAACAATGGTCAAATCTACAATAGAACCAGCCAGATCTGTTTAAGGCTCTTCCTAGACAAAAAGGCTTTAGGGCTTATGGACTCGCTTTGGGTACCAGAAACTAAACAGAATAGTATCATATAATAATCGGGCTGGCCCTGGAGCTTATCAGAAAGCAACCATTAAATGGATGTGGGGGACTTCATAAAATAATCATTTATTACAAAATTAGAGGTCTTCATATTATATCAGTAAATAGAATGAAATGACTCAGAGAAACTGTCAGATAGCATATACGATATAACAATGGTTAGATCTATATACAACAAACCAAATCTGTAAAAGGCCGTTACAAGACAAAATGTCTCTAGGGCTTCTGGAGTCGCCGTGGGTATCAGAAACTAAACAGAATATTGTCATACAGTAATTGGGCCTGGCCCTGAAGCTCATCAGATGTAACCATTAAACACAAACATGGGACTTCCTAAAACTATAAATTCGTACGTAAATGAGAGCAAGACTTCATATTATATCAGTAAATAGAAGCAAATGACTCACAGAAATGTGATTAACTGTAATAGTGTCAGACAGAATATATGATATGACAATGGTCAAATCTACTAGAACCAGTCAGATCTGTATAAGACTCTTACTAAACAAAGGACCTTTTTGACTTGAGAATCCTTTGTTTTAAACCATTAGGAGAGACTGCTGAGAGTCTTGTGTATTGGGAGTAAGACTGGTTTGTACTTGCTTTGGAAAATGACCCATTTTTGTGCTTGAAACAGGGGCACAGTCTGAGGTTGGGTATATTGGTCCAAAACAACCTATGCTGGGGTTGAGGTATGTTAAAGAATGTTGAAAAGGGTATCAGCAACTGCAAAGAGTTTGTTGATGTTTATAGGAACTTGTGAGAAAAGTTCACTTTTCTGTCACTGGAGACCTACTAGGAAAACAATTAGGCCTAGTAGACAAATAAGAGGTTTGGGGTGTTGGGTATTGGGTATAAACCTAAAACTTGTTGCTTCTTGTTGAATCCACCTTATTAAGGTCAGAAACAACCATCTTAGTGCTTGGGAAGGTGTGTGAGTCAGTAGGGTGGTATTGGCTATTTGGAAGCCTTGGGGTTAGAAGGCCTAGTGAGGGCTTGAACCTTGCAAACTTTGATCAGTTGGAGTAGGAACTCCACCAACATCCCCCACCTCTGCATCAAGATGACTGAGAGAAATATCACTAAACAGAAACAGTACCAAATAGTGTATAATAACAAAGTTTAAATCTACCATGGAGATTTAGAAGCAGCCAGATCTGTAGGTTCTCCTTACAACATAATAAGGTTTCAGATCCATGAAGTCCTATGGCCTATCATGAACTAGACATAATAGTATCATACAATGATAGGATCAGAAGGACCATTTAATAGGGAAAGAAAGAAAACAAACAGAAATGACGAGCTTACCATCCATCATCACTTCTTCATAATTCGACTGACAGTGGGACGCAAATCCATTTTTTTCAGAGCTCTTTCTGGAATATACATCAACAACATAAAAAAAATCATTATAATCATCATTCAATTAGGAAACTGTAGCTAGAAACACAATAAACCCAACCCAGGAACACAATAAATGCTACCTGATCCCCTTTACCTGAAAAACCCCAAAAACCATGTCATTTTTTAATCTTTTGAAAAACCCCAAAAACCATGTCATGTTTTAATCTTTTGAAAAACCCCATGGTTATATCTATTAAAACAAATGGTTATATCTATTAAAAAAAAACTCATGGCTTATTTTAGTCTACTGGGGATGAAGGCTGGATATCGGATATGAAAAATCAAAAGCTAAAAAGGAAAAACCGAATAGAAACGAGATCGAATCGTGAATCAATTTTATATACTTATTTCTGCAGCAGTTGTAGTTGGATCGTGCACAAATTTAACTATTTTATTTTCCCCCAATTTAACATCGGCAATCCCTTGCATGGTTTTCTTCAGCCCTTCGATCTCTGCTTTCTGCGTTTCAAAGTCGTAAATGCCATCAAGCTGGAAACGAGTATTCTGTGACATTGTTTCAGTCTAGCTGAAAATATCAGCTCCTTTGGCCTAAGCAGATAACTTCTAGCGCTAAAAAATGCAAACAAAACTTGTAGCCCAAGGAAAAGAGAGAAATAAAAAGATATATAAACAAACGGGTTCGTGAGAGGCGAGGAATAAGAAGACATATACACACAGAAGAGATATATACACATGGGTTCGGCAGTCTTTCCAAAGGTAGGAAGGCAATGAACGCCAGTCATGATCAAATGACACGTGTCCGCCAGTTTCATTTAGCAGGTCTACTGGACTTTAAATTCTCCCTGTTCTATCCTAATGGGCAATTATAAATTTTTTCGACTCATATATCTTTAATTTCTTTTCAAAATTTAATCTTTCAGATCGATAATTACAAATCAATAATAAATAATTAAAATAATGCAATAAAACGAGTTCTACATGAAATTAACTAGGGCTACACAAAACCTTCTGTAAATGAGAGCAAATTTTGCAAATATGCTGTAAAATTCAGCCCTCATATTAATACACTTTCGTTCTTCATCTTTTACAGTTACCTGGAAGATAGATAATGTTAAACCCGCTTGATCTAATATACAACAGTTCTTCCTCCCGTTTTGGCACATTTGAATCAGGTAATATTTTGGTATATATGAATCAGAAAAGATGCCGGGTTCGAATCCCCGCTCTTACAATCTCATTTGCTTCCTGTTTACGCTTTTAGACGGTCACTTGGTCAACATGCCATCTGGAAAGCAAGCGTGGTGGACGGTTATTAACTTTTACCGAAGACCAGGTTTTGTATTTTGTGAAGCGAAAAGTAAAAAAAAAGATAGAGACCATCAGTCACATAAAGCTTTTAGTTGGTATAGACAAATATATATCCATAAGATTAAAGAGAGTCCAAATTACACAGGATCAAGAACACTCGATCAAGAACACTGACTGCTACAATTACAATTGACTTAATTAGGATAAGTAAAATAAATAGGGAGATATCATTTTTTAGAAGATTAAATATTTTCTTAAGTAAAAATATAATGAATTTAATTGAAATAAATATTGTTGAATGCATATTTTTATCATTTTTGTAAAGGTTACATTTATATAAAACATGCCACATATGCAAGATATGGAAAGGGTGGAAAATCGAACGTCAAAGTTGATAATCATGAGAGACAAATCAAATTATATTAACATGTAATTCAATTCATATTTCAATTTTTCCAATCAAGTGAAATTACTACTAAATCATTCGCAAGTAATTCGACCAACTTGTCAAGTAAACATAATCAAGTACAACGATATCATGAAACATGAAAAGAGTCGAGGTGTTGACCATCCTGTTGAGAACACTGCTAGTATATCAAATACAAGGTACATCTAGTTCATTTTACATCAAGGAATTGAAATATTAAGTGCACCAAGTTGCTGGTCAAAAAAGTGGCCACATGAAAAAAAAAAAAAAAAAACTTAAAATTTTACAAAACTTGTGTGGGTTATTTGAAATTCAAAACATTTAGGCTTGAAAAACCGAGTCATGCTGAGCCTAAAAAATTAAAAAAAAACTTAAAGTTCTTCATAACCTGTGCGAGTTATGAAGAACTAAAACTTATGCAAGCTTTTAGGTCCTCATAACTCATGTGAGTTCTATAGAACTAAAACTTATGCAAGTTTTTAGTTTTATATAACCCGCAGGTGGGTTATGTAGAGAGAGAGAGAGAGAGAGAGAGAGAGAGAGAGAGAGAGAGAGGGCCTAAGAAGGAGAGAGTGAGAGACATGAGGTAGAGAGAGTACGAGAAGGAGAAGAGGGTGAGAGACACGAGGCGGAGAGAGATGAGATAGAGCTCAAGGAGGATAATTAGGGCTCAAAATAGACATAGACGGTGATGAAAAAGGAAGATGAGAGAGAGAGAGAGATGCATATATATGTGTGTGTGTGTGTGTACATATACACATACTATATGTAAGTATATACATATGTGTAGTGTATACTAAGTTTACAAGCATATGTTTTTATTTTTTCATAACCCATGTGGGTTTTGTAGAAGTAAAAATGATGCTTTTAGTTCTACATAACCCACAGGTTATGTATAACTTGGAATGGTACTTTTGGTTTTGCAAAACCCATGCGAGTTATTTAGCACATAGGAACCCGTGCGCATTATGGCTTGGTAAGAGGGTTGGAAAATGATCCTAAGGCTTGCAAGCCTATTTTTCCTCTATTTTTGTCCCTTTACACATTTTTTCATCTTCCAAGATGATTTCTTGACTTCCTCATCATCAAGTTTACAAATGATCAAGTGGGTATCTCTAAAATTACCACCATAAGCTCACATGTCTTCTCAACTTTCTAACCATATAAGTTTTTCTATTTTCGGACAACATTAGTATAGTAAACTTTAATTTTCTTTACCAATGTCTTGATAGTCCTTAGAGACATATGTCTACCATTTTCTTAATAACTTTTGATCTTCTCAACCATTCAAAACAACTTATATATTATTGTTCTACACTTGATTCTATACACTTAAAAAAAATAGTTTGTATTTTTTGATTATTTTGATGCATGTTATGCTCAGTGCACGATTAAGTACCATATTTTTAGGATGCAAACACTTCAAAAAATCATTAAAAAAATCAACAGAAAATTATTAAAAAATAAACAATTTCTATATAACACTCTTATCTATCATCCTACCAAAGGGCTTTGCAAAATACTAAATGTAACTATATTTTTTGTGAAGTGCATGGAAATAGTTATGTTACATTTTTCTAAAAAAATCAGGATCAATTTTTTGTGCAAGACAGGTTTGACCATCTTAATCTTATCCATTTAAATTTTTTTTAGTAGTTTAGAAATTAGATTCAAAGTACTACAATTTTTATTTTTTGCACAACTCCTAATTTTGAGTGCACGACCCTCAAATTTCTCTTCGAAGTTCAAATTTACTCGATTTCATAAAAAAAGGCCACTTATACCCCCCTTTTTGTTCACCATCTTGGTGTACTAACCCAAATGGGATGCCGACCTACTCGTTGAACATTAAATACAAATACTTTAAATATAATTCAATTTACATCAATTAATACAAGTAAACCATAAAGGTCACGTGATCATATTTATACATAGGGTAAGTGCACCTAGATGGTGTGCAAAAATGTGACCACCTCCTTAAAAAAAACTTTTCATAACACGATCGGGTTATTCAAAATTTGAAAAAACTAGACTTGGAAAAACTGAGCCTTTGCCAAGCCACAAAAAATAATAAAAAAACTTAAGTTTTGCAAAATCCGATCACATTTTGTAAAGAAAAAAATGCTTTACAAAACCCGATTGCGTTTAGACTATCATTTTTTTTTTTAAGACTCGTGTTTGACTTTTTTTTAACACCAAAACCGAGTTTGAAGGAGAGAGGAGGGAGGGAAAACGCCAAAACTTGAGCAGGTTCTTGTTTTCATTGGATTTTGTTGCCATATTGATCATTTTACAAGCATGCCACGTCCTCAAACATGTAAGAATTGTTTTTGTTTCAATTTCGATTGAGTAGGGTTTGTTGAAGTGATTTAATTTATTTTTAATAATTTGATGTTAGATTCAAAAAACAATACCCGACCATGAAAGAGATAGCAAAGACCTCTTCAAACATAGGCTAATCTTGATAATGTTAGAAATGAGCAACAAGAGAACTCTCAAAATGTAGCCCCACAACAAGAAAACCCTCAGCAAAACCCAAATCCATTGCCAACCTCAAACTCACCGCCAAGCTCAAATCCAAACCCTCTGCATCCTCCAATAAGTTGCGTTGATGCCACACAAGAGGACCTTATTAATCATCTTCAACAAAACAGTGCCCAAATATCCATACTGGTTAATAGCTTAAGGTCCTCTATTTTTTAGCACCACTCATCCCTCACTTCCTTAGAAAGAATGACCAATAGTGTGAATGAGGTGTCTAGGGAGGTTACAATATGGGGTTCATGGAGGGATAGATGTCTTGCATTTTATGTCGATAGGTTGTCATATGATCAAGTGAAAAAAATTTAGAGGATACTTAAAGATGACATATGTGCTCTTTTCATTGATCCTATTAGTAGTAACTCCCTAGAAGTAACTAGAAATCAGTTTCCCATACATTGGTGTGTTCATAATAGGATGAGAGCTACATTTTGGGATAGGTGGTATATGGTCTTTGACCAAGCACCCTATAATAATAGGGAGATGTCTTTATATTTTATGAGAAAGCTATATTGCGAGTTTATCCTCACTGAGAAGCTGAATTACTTTGACATTTGGCTTTGCACAAGATAGAGTTGGTGCCCATAGGATGATAGAGCCGTGACATAGGAGGCGTCTAGCTAAAAAACTCATAGTTCATGTTGTGGTCCTGGTAGTAGTGAAGGAGTCTATGTATTTATAGACCCTTCAAGTAGCTACATCATTGACTAATGTCATTATTGAGCATGGCACATAGTTAGTCGAGGCAAAGGGTGGAACAACACATGCACCACCTCCATCATCATCAGATGCTCCATTTGGCTCAGCCCATCCAATTGATCATATGTGCCCCAATTGTCAAGGTATATGTGTCGGGGTAGATATTGACGCGAATGAGGGTAGTTTGACATCCCATTCGTGCACACATTATGGGAGTAGATGCCAGACATTCATTGCTAAGGATGTGGCCTTCACAAATGACCTATTGATGATGGTGTTTTCTAGGAGATAGACTCAGGTATGTTTAGTTTAGTTTTGACAAGTTATTAATTAATCATCTAAATCTTATAAAAGTAAATAAATATTTATTTAGAGAAAAAATTAAATTCATAAATGAATAATATGTTGCATGGTGCAACATGTGATACTACGAGCACACCACAAAGTGTTCATTCGACTAGACATGCATGGGTAGCTTCGACACCTGAGGTATAGTTTTTAATATTCATAAAAATAGAATAATTTCTTGGTTTCAAGATATATTTTCTTAATATGTATATTTATTTGATGTGTTATAGGGCTTGTCGGGGGTTTAGATGTCCAAATTTGATGATGTGATACTTTCTGCCATTGATTTTGTCTTAGAGAGCTATGTGGTATCCTATTTTTCACACCTTATGTTTATAATTTTAATTGAACCCATGTGTTATCATATTTGTTTCTCTTATGTTAATTTGGTTTTTGCTAGGGTACCCCACCTAGGACACCCAAAGTACAAAAGGTAATTTAGTACAATTTAAGTTTATTTGTTGAAATGTATTATGATTAAACATGTACATGTATACTAATGAATGCACCTATCTTATTTTTTCTATATATCGAAACAATTGGATTTTATAGAATTAATGAATGCACCAAATGTTGTTGATGTTCAGGATCGGGAAGAGGTAACATTTTTATATTCACTTTCGATTACATTCTTGTTTGTTCAAAATATCTTAGAAATCATGCCTCTATGACTATGATATATGTTATATTTTCATACAGGAAGTGGTCATAGCAGCCTCATCAGTGACGATGCCTCCTAAGAGTACAAGAGAGCTATATGAGGTTTCAGTATGCATTATATGTGTGTGTGTGTGTGTGTGTGTGTGTTAAACATATGTAGATTTAGATATGAGTACTTGCATTTTTACTTTTGTCATCAACTTTGAGTTATTAACTTGTGTTAGTTGTCTTTTACCTATTATAGCTCCCTTCGCAAATTCCTACATATTTTTTATGATTCCATTTTGTTAGGAGTCCTCGCCCACAAAGGATCCCATCAACATTACTACATAGCCCAAGTGCAAAAGAAAGAGATGACGTAATCAACAATTCAACTGCCAACAAATTACAGTCTAGTATTTAGTTATTTTGATAGTATTTGGAGATAAGATATCTGATTTAGCATTTGAATTGTTCTTGTGAAGACACCTAGTGAGCCACATACTGCTTCGAAGAGGCTCAATTTTGATGATCTAGTATAGTCATAGATATTGATATATAGATGTAGTTGTGATTATTAAATGACATTTATATATATTCGGCATTTGTATTGTATATATGAATGTTGGCATAGAAGATGCCATCTTTTTGTAACTCTATTATTGATTTGGCATGTATGCTATTTTTGGAAATGTACACGATTATTGTTCATTTTGATATATATGAAACTTGAAATTTGATCCAATTTGTTCATTGCATGCATACCTTTATACTTCAAAACTTATTTTTTTTATAATTAATCAAACATGCTTATTCATTATTTAATATTATAGAATTAAAAAATGTTTATCAAAGTCATTTTGGAATGGATTATGTATATCAAAGTCATATGTGACTTAATTTGATGTAATAAGGCATGAAAAGGTAAAATATGTAATGATTTTGTCTATTGTGTCAAATTGTCCTAATTGACCAAATAAGGGTCATAAGGAGATGTATATTAATGGGTGGTTTATGTGTTTGTTGTTTCTTGTGGATTGGTTCATGGAATATGTATATTAATGTCTACTAGTAGATTTTTTTGCAGGAAGGATCATTGAATGGATGGTTGATACACTAGGGTGGAAGTTTACTTGTGAAAAGGGTGCATGGATGGTGCTATGGTGAAGGTCTGCGAGATCTGCCTTAAGGAGTGATGTAGGAGCATCTTGGGTCCTTGGCAATCCTGTGTCACCAAAAACATGTTTGAAGTTTTATGTGTGGCTCGGTTCCTTCTTTGGTCGAGTTGGTTTGGTGTTGCTTGGTTTCCTTTGTTTACCAGTGTTGGTCGGTTATATCTGTGGCACTCAGTGAATTTTCCTGGCGCTCGGTGATGTTTGTCTAGCGCTCAGTTTCCTTGCTTACCGAGTCATTTATTTTGGATTTCTGTTGAGGCCGACTTGTGCATTTAATTTGGGTCGCATATTTAATGTTGGTATCTATCATTAGGAAGCGTGTGGACCTAGATTTGGTCATTCCTTCCATTGATGGTGGATCTGAAGGCTGACTTGATTCAGCCTCTTGTATACATGTAGTTATTTGGTTAGAGTTTAGGGAAGGAATTTTTTGGAGATAGGAGATAGAAGATAGAAAATTAGAGATTGTTGGTAGATCCTCACATGTTGGAGGACTTTTGTACTTGATTGTAATATCTAGCCTAAATTAGGAAGGCCTTATATCTTGACATGTATGAATCAAATTGAAGACAATATATGAAAGTATCTACATTCTCTCTCTCATTTTTTGTGTTGTTGCTTTCATGTGTGATCTCTGCAAGGTGGATTTGGTTAGGGTGTGCCTTTTTCCCCTCTCTCTATCCTCCCTTGCGTTAGGTGGTATCAGAGCTAGGTTAGATCTGGATCTAGGTTTATGAATCTAGGTTTGAGGGTTCCTTCTTGTCAAACCCTAGTTGAATTATTATGGGGTAGCAGATTGTGATCTGACCTACAATTGTAGAGGGTTTCGAGATGGTTCATGGGAGGTGAGATGCGGATCTAGGATTGGCAAACATGTTGAGATAACTTGCTGCTAGATTAGAAGCTGTTGAAACAACCCAGAGAAGAGGAAGACATCTTGAAGATGTTAGTGATGATGAAATTAAGGAAGAACAAGTTGATGTAGAACCTACACCAGCAATGGATCAAGGTGAGGAAAGATTGTTGAAAGCTTTGACAAATCTGAAATCTACACCACACTTTAATCCTCTTGAGTATAGTGGAAAATTAGATTATGATGAATTGGTTGATTGGATCACTGAGATGGAAAAGTATTTTGAATATGAAAATGTGCCTGAGGAAAAGAAGGTGAAAATTACAAGCACAAAGTTGAAGAGTCATGCATCCTTGTGGTGGGAACATCTTCAGCTGGACAGAAAGAGGAAAGGCAAAGACAAAATCAAGGTATGGAGGAAAATGGTGAATAAATTGAAAGGGAAGTTCTTACCTTGTGATTATTAGATTAACCTAGTTAGGAGAATGTAAAGCTTGCAGCAGAAAGATAGCTCGGTAAAAGAATATACTAAGGAATTCTATTAACTAGACTAGATATCAGATCTGGACATGATGAAGATGATGTGGGAAGAATTGCTACATACCTAAATGGTTTGAGAGTTTCCATCCAAGAGGAAATCAGTTTGGTCAAATTGGAGAACATTGAAGAGGCTTATCAATTTGCATTGAAAGATGAAGAGAAATTGAACAAGAGACATGAGCAAAGACAAAGAGGTAGAGGTGGTAGATTCGCTAGGGGAAGAGGTAGATCTTATGGTGAAAATAGTAGATCTGAACCTGAAAAGACAACTCTGGATAAAGGCAAGACCGAGTGGAAAGGTGAAATTTCATCTAGAGGTAGAGACATTAACTACCGAGGTGGTTATAATAGAGGTGGTTTCTGAGGAACTTGTTACAATTGTGGAGAAGGACATAAATCATTTGAGTGCACACATGCAAGTAAGAAGGTCGCTAACAATAGAAATGCTTTGGTGCAAGAAGAGTCACAGAATGAACCTGAGAAGGAAAATAACTTGATGGTAAGGAGAGCACTTTGGAGTGAAAGTAATAAGGAAGATCCGGTAAGGAAAAGTTTGTTCAAGACTAGATGTAGAGTTTCTGATGAAGTTTGGAAGGTAATCATTAACAGTGTTAGCTTGGAGAATCTGGCATTTGGGGAAATGGTCATAAAGTTACAGTTGAAAAGGTTGGAACATCCGAAGCCCTATCAAATTTCATGGATCAAAGATGAGCATACAGTCTTGGTAAGTGAACAATGTTATGTGAATTTGAAAATTGCAAAGTACTATGATAAGGTGTTATGTGATATCATGCCTATGGATTGTTGTCATGTTTTGTTGGGTAGACCTTGGCAATATGATAGACATGCTATATATGGTGGGAGATTGCATAAATATACTATTTGGGCTGATGGGAGAAGACAAATCTTGTTACCTTTGATTGAAGAACCTGTTAGTAATGTTTGCACATCTGTGAAAGTTTGCTTGATCGAAGGAAGAAAGTTTGTTAAGGATTTGAAGAAGAATGATGTATGTTTTGCTATGATTCCTAACAAACCAAGTAAGAAAATAGAGGATAGTATCATTGAGGAGATTGATAAGTTACTCACTGAGTATAGTGAAATCATTTTTGATAATGTACCTGATGGTTTGCCACCGAAGAGAAGCATTGATCATTGCATGGATCTTATCCCTGGAGCTACTTTACTGAAAAAAGAACCACATCAGTTGACACCTACCAAGAATCAAGAATTGAACTGACATATTCAAGAATTGTTGTAGAAAGGTTTGATCAGAGAAAGTTTAAGTCCTTGTGCATTACCTGCTGTATTGGCACCTAAGAAGAATGGTGAATGGTGAATGTGTACTGATTCCAGAGAAATTAACAAGATAAAAGTGAAATATAGGTTTCCTATACCGAGAATGGATGACATAGCGGACAGTTTGACTGGAGAAAAGTATTTTACCAAAATTGAGTTGAAAAGTGGATATCATTAGATCAGAATCAGAGAAGGTGATGAATGGAAGAATGCTTTCAAGACAAAAGAAGGTTTGTATGAGTGGTTGGTTATGCCTTTTGGTTTAACTAATGCACCGAGTACTTTTATGAGACTGATGAATGAAGTTTTGAAGAAATTCTTGGGTAAATTTGTGATTGTATATCTTGATGATATTCTAATATTCAGTAAGACTAGAGAAGAACATTTGTTGCATGTTAAACAAGTATTGCAGAGATTGTAAGAAGAAAAGTTGCTAATAAATCTAAAAAAGTGTTCATTCATGAAAGAGGAGATTGTGTATTTGGGATTTGTGATTTCAGATGATGGTTTGAAAATGGATCTTGAGAAGGTTGAAGCTATTCTGAATTGGCCTACACTTGAGAATGCTAGTGAGGTAAGATCATTTCATGGTTTGGAAAGTTTTTACCGAAAGTTCATTAGGAATTTCAGTTCAATATGTAATGCTATGACTGAGACTATGAGAGGAGATAAAAGAGAATTCAAGTGGACACATGGAGCTGATAAAAGTTTTGAGACTTTGAAGCAAAAGATTGTTGAATTGCCTATTTTAGCATTGCCTGATTTCAATAAGGTATTTCAAGTGGAATGTGATGCAAGTGGTAGTGCAATAGGAGTTGTATTGAGTCAAGAAGGTAAACCTATTACTTTCTTTAGTGAAAAGTTGAATGATGCAAAAAGGAAATATTCTATGTGTGATCAAGAATTCTATGCTATTGTTCAAGCACTGAAGAAATGGAGACATTATTTGATATTGAGTGAATTTGTGTTGTATACCGATCATAAGGCTTTATAGTATTTGGGTAGTCAGAATAAGTTGAATTAGAGACATATGAAATGGGTTGAGTATTTGCAGAGTTATACATTTGTGATAAAGAATAAGAGTGGAGTCACTAACCGAGTTGCTGATGCATTAAGTAGAAGGAGATCTTTGATGACCGAGATGAAAATTGAAGTTCTTGCCTTTGATGACATGAGAGATTCTTATGAATTTGATCCTGATTTTTTTGAGCCATGGAGAAAGTGCAGAGCACCTATTCAAGATCAACCAAATACTAAATGGGATGAATATTTTATGCAAGGAGGTATGTTGTTTAAGGGTATTCAGTTGTGTATACCTAGAGGAGCAATGCGAACTAATTTGATAAAGGAGAAACATAGTAGTGGTTTGGCTGGACATTTTGGAGTTGATAAGACATTGAATTTGCTTAAGGAGAAATACTTTTGGCCACAATTGTACAAAGATGTTCAAAAATTTGTGAAAAGTTGTGGAATTTGTCAAGTTGCAAAAGGAGTAAGTCAGAATATTGGATTGTATACACTGATTTCTGTTCCTAAGAAACCTTGGAGTGACATCAGTATGGATTTTGTTCTTGGCTTACCGAAGTCAGTAAGAGGTAATGATTATGTATTTGATGTTGTGGATAGATTTTTGAAAATGGCACATTTTATACCTTGTAGAAAGACAT
Source organism: Chamaecyparis obtusa (assembly GCA_027943335.1). Classification (NCBI taxonomy): domain Eukaryota; kingdom Viridiplantae; phylum Streptophyta; class Pinopsida; order Cupressales; family Cupressaceae; genus Chamaecyparis; species Chamaecyparis obtusa. The sequence continues at coordinate 1,494,432 of BSBK01004172.1, forward strand.
CAGATGCAGTACATATAGCATATCTTTTCTTTAAGGAAATTGTTAGATTGCATGGATTACTGAGGAGTATTATCTCTGATTGAGATAATAAATTTGTTGGATACTTTTGGAAGACCCTTTGGAGAAAGTTTGGCACCAAGTTGAAATATAGTTCTACATTTCACCCACAAACTGATGGACAAACATAAGTTGTGAATATAAGTTTGGGAAATCTTTTGAGATGTTTAGTTGGAGACACACCAAGTAATTGGGATTCTATGTTGGCACAAGCAGAGTTTGCATACAATAATTCAGTGAATAGGAGAATTGGAAAAACACCTTTTGAGATTGTAAATGGCATACAATTGAGAGGTATATCTGATTTGAGGGATATTTCTGATGAAAGAAAGAGAAGTGTTGAAGAAGTGAAGTTCGCTGAGTACATGAAGATGTGAAACATAAGTTGGAAGTAAGTAATAAAAAATACAAAGACAAAGTTGATAGATCAAGAAGACATAAGGCTTTTGCAGTCGGTGATGAAGTAATGGTTCATTTGAAGAAAGGTCGATTTCCTGTTGTAACATATGGGAAGCTGAAAATGAAGAAGTTTGGACCTTGCAAGATATTGAGGAAATTTGATAGTGGAAATGCATATGAGATTAAGTTACTTGATGACATGGATATATCACCTATATTCAACATTGCTGATTTATATGAATATCATGAACCTGATGAAGACATGACAATACCAATGGATTATCCTAAGAAACAGATAGAAGAAGTTGAGCAGATTTTGGAGCAAAGAATTGGTAGAAGCACAAGGGGAAAATAGTATATGGAATATCTGGTAAAGTGGAATAATAGATTGATTGAAGACAGTGCATGGATTTCACAATCTGAGTTGGATGCAGCTTGGATCATACCTATTTTATGTTTTGGAGAATCATTTCAAATAACCCCAGGTGTTTGATGCAGGATCATCTCAGGTCCTTGGAAATCCCGTGTCACCAAAAATGTGTTTGAAGTTTTCTGTGTGGCTCGGTTCCTTCTTTGACCGAGTTGGTTCGGTGTTTCTCGATTTCTTTTATTTACCAGTGTTGGTCGGTTATATTTGTGGTGCTCAGTGAATTTCCCTGGCACTCGGTGATGCTTGTCTGGTGCTCGGTTTCCTTGCTTACCGAGTTGTTTATTTTGGATTTTAGTTGAGGCTGACTTGTGCATTTAATTTGGGTCATGGATTTAATGTTGGTATTTATCATTAGGAAGTGTGTGGACCTAGATCTGGTTGTTCCTTCCATTAATGGTGGATCTGAAGGCCGACTTGATTCGACAGCCTCTTGTATAAATGTAGTTGTTTGGTTAGAGTTTAGGGAAGGAAGTTTTTGGAGATATGAGATAGAAAATAGAAAATTAGAGATTGTTGTGGTAGATCCTCATATGTTGGAGGACTTCTATACTTGATTGTAATATCTAGCCTAAACCAGGAAGGCCTTACAGCCCGACATGTATGAATCAAATTAAAGACAATATATGAAAGTATCTGCATTCTCTCTATCACTTGTTGTGTTGTTTCTTCCGCGTGTGATCTCTGCAAGGTGGATTTGGTTAGGGTGTGCCTTTGGCCCCTCTCCCCATCCTCCCTTGCATCAAGGAGGGTATTTTTTTTATGATGGAATTAGTTTACATATATTGAATGGATGGTGAAAAAACTCTTGTTAGAGTCTAGAAGTGATTGGAAGGTGCATTTTGAGAAAACCCTAGGTTTAAAGGCCTAAAAGTGAAGGTACGTGAGTTGGGAGAACATGAGAGAATGGTAGCCATTAAAACCCATAAATTGGAATCATAACTCAATGTTGCCAAATGGTTTTTGGTTCTTATCATACATATTTGATATAGTTCCTTTATCAATTTAGCCTATTTTGGGCTCATTTGGCCTAATTTGAGAATTGCAAGGTGTTGGTCCTATTTGTTGGTCCAAAAGAATAGTATCTAGTTTTTGGATAAATTCAAAAAGGGTATCTATAAGTGTAGTTTTCTTAGAAATTTTTTTGGAACAAGTTGGTGAAAAGTGTGAAATACCTGATTTTACCAATGTTGCTTAGTGACCCTTAGGAACACTTCGGTCTGGTGTGCTCACAAACATTCGAGAGACTCCTTGGGAGAAATGGGGTTGGCACTAGTGTTTAGCCAACCAAATAGAGCTAATGAAGTAGATGATTCGATACCATGGGTAACAGATTGAAAGATACCCAATGTTGCTCATTTCAACTGAGCAACATTGCAACTTTTGACATAAACTGAGATAGGGGTTCCAAATTAAAATGAAAGGGAATCTCCCAAAAATAAGATGGTTAATTTTAGGCCTCCATAACACAGTCCTCTAGCACCTGACGATTCATCGATACCTCACACGAGCTCCAAGATATGTACCAAGAAATATCGATGCCTAATGCTGCTTAGTGACCCTTAGGGACACTTCAGTCTAGTGTGAATGCAAATGTTTGAGGGCCTCTATGGGTGAAACATGATTAGCACTAGCATTTACCTGACTAACTGGAGCTAATGGAGCAGACAATTCGATCCCACGGTGAACAGATTAAAAGATACCCAATTTTGTTCATTTCAATTGAGCAACATTGCAACTTTTGACATAAACCGAGATAGGGATCCCAAATTAAAACAAAGGGGAATATCCCAAAACTAAGGTGGGTAATTTTAGGCCTCCATAACATGGTCATGTATCACTTGATGATTCATTGATACCTTGCACAAGATCTGAGATATGCTCCAAGGAAGGTCACTACCCAATGTTGATTAGTGACCCTTAGGGACACTTCGATTTGGTGTGCTTGCAAATGTTAGAGGGACTCCATGGGTGAAATAGGGTTAGCACTAGCATTTACCCAACCAAAAATAGCTAATGGAGTAGATGATTTGATCCCATGATGAATGGATTAAAAGATACCCAATATTGCTCATTTCAATTGAGCAACATTGCAACTTTTGACATAAATCAAGATAGGAATGCCAAATTAAAACAAAGGGGAATCCCCAAAAATTGAGATGGGTAATTGTAGGCCTCTATAACACAATTTTGTAGCACCTGATGATTCATCAATACCTCACACAAGCTCTAAGATATGCCCCAAGAAAGATCGATGTCCAATGTTGCTTAGTGACCCCTAGGGACATTTCAATCTGGTGTGCTCACAAATGTTCGAGAGACTCCATGGGAGAAACGGGGTTATCAATAGCATTTACCCAACCAAAAAAGATAATGGAGCAGGTGATTCAATCTCACAATGAATGGATTGAAAGATATCCAATGTTACTCATTTCAATTGAGCAACATTGCAAATTTTGACATAAACCGAGATAGGGATGCCAAAATAAAAAGAAGGGGAATCTCCCAAAATTGAGACGGGTAATTTTAGGCCTCCATAACAGAGTATTGTAGCACTTTACAATTCATCGATACCTTGTACGAGCTCCAAGATATGCCCCAAGAAAGATCATTGTCCAATGGTGTTTAGTGACCCTTAGGGACAATTTGGTCAGGTGTGCTCATGAACGTTAGAGGGACTCCATGGGTGAAATAGGGCTGTCACTAGCATTTACCTAGCCAACCAAAGCTAATGGAGTAGACAAATCAATACCATGGTGAACAAATTGAAAGATAACCAATGTTGTTAATTTTAATTAAAAAACATTACAAATTTTGACATAAACTGAGATAGGGATGCCAAATTAAAATGAAGGGGTATCTCCCAAAACTAAGATGGGTAATTGTAGGCTTCTATAACACGGTCTTGTAGAACCTAAAAATTTGTTGATACATCACACGGTCTTTGAGATATTCTCCAAGAAAGATCATTGCCCAATGTTTCTTAGTGACCCTTAGGGACATTTTTGTCAAGTGTGCTTGTGAACGTCCGAGGGACTCCGTGGGTGAAATGGGGTTATCACTAGTATTTACCTTGCCAACCAGAGCTAATGGAGCAAGCGATTTGATCCCATGGTGAATCATTTTAAAAATATGAAACATGAAATCTGAAATATGAAACATGGAACATGAAACATGAAATATGATACATGAAATATGAAACATGATATATTTAGCCATTGTTTGAACTAGCATGATTCCATGAGCATCTAATATGTCTAGAAAACATTTTTCTTTCCATTTGAAATATTTTTAACTTCATATTTTTGTTCACATTCAAACTGGTCCAAAACAACGTTTGTGCACACATAAGAACTTTGAGAGTCAAGATGAAATATTGATCCATTCCACTTTATGTTGTTGTATCATCTTAAAATGGAAGCACTTCCATGTTAAGAGCATTTAGCCCTCCGAGTAAGTGATTTGGGGTCATATCGGATGTCTTGAATTGATCTTTTCTTTGATCTGGCTTTCTCCCTGCTTTCCACTTCTTTTCTGCTTCATTCTAGGTGAAATTAGGGTTAGGATCTTAAGGATTCTTCTGAATTTTCATCTTCCATGGCTCTATTTTCTAAGTAGGACTTAGAAATAGGTCCTCCTAGCCTTCATCATAGTCATCATAGGATTTTATGCTTATCCTTGGCATTCTATCCTGTTCTGGTATCATTTTTAGGTCTCTGAGCATCCTCGAGACCTTTTGTCCTGATTTTGACTAGATCTAGGACCAGGGTCAGATTCGAGGTCGAACCTGACTAGGTCAAGATCGAGCTTGAACCTGAATAGGTTAGGATCAAGCTCAAACCTAAATAGGTCAGGATCAAGCTTGAACCTGACTAGGTCAGTCCCAACCTCAATTTTCCCCCCTTCCTTCAAATCTTCAAAATCCTTGGTTTCCGGGTATCGGGCTTTCGGGATATTTGTTTCCCTACCTCCGGGTCAGCCATTTTGGGTTTTGAAATGGTAAATACTTCAATTGCATTTAATATAGGTATATTTTCTAAAGGTTAGGACCTAATTGGGATTTAATTCTCCAAGGTGGCCCCTCTAGAGGATTGTGCCCTAGTTCACTATAAAAGGAGGCCTTCCTCTCCCATTTTATCCATCCACTTTCATGATCAAGACACCAAGCTCTCAAGATTTTCTCAAGTTCAAGCAAGCATCCATTCAAACATTCAAGTCCTCTTCTCCATCCAAGTTATCCATTGAAGATCAAGGATTCAAGCATTCAAGCTATTGAAGGGATTTGGTTCAAGCATTCAAGATTCATCATTTAAACCCTAGATCTAGCCATCATGATGGTGTGATCTTCCTTTAAGATCCTTTGGTTAATCTTCAAGGTCTATTCATTCTTCTCTCAAGGTGGATTCCAAGTATACAATCATGAAGGTTTGATTTACATTTATTGATGTTATGTGCAAGCTTTCATATCAATATACTTGTTTACATTCAAAATATAATTACATATCTATCAAATTGAATAGCTTCATTGTTAGATCCATTTCTACTACTTGCTAGCATTCCTATTTCAATTTCAATATTAATGTTGATTCCAAACTGGGGTTTGACCAAGGCAAACCCCCCAAACAAACAACAAAAACCCCCATTTTCTTGCAAGTACAGGTGCAGGATTTCAGATCTGAGAGTGAATTTGGATACCCTTTTTGGCGAACTTTCGAGATCTGCGAATAGAGACATAATCAACCTTCAAATAAAGAATATAGCCTTTGACCTTTTATGAGGGTCAAAGTCAACCTGAGCTCATCTTGGAGAAAGATTTCTAGGTTTTCTTTGTCTCGGCATTTCCAGTCCGGAACAAGTTGCATAATTGCCCGAAAGCACACACAGACATCAGAAAACAACATTTTCCAGCTCTGCCCTAATTTAAGGTTAGTATTTGCATTTTAATTATTTCAGATTTCAAGCTTAATCCAACTATAGGGAAGTATAGGGTTTCTCTCTCTCTCTCTTTCATATTCTTCATAGATTGATTCGATTGTGCATTAACCTTTTGGTTGATCAAATTGGATCTCTCCTTTGGGAACTTGGATTTAGGAGTGAATCTCATATTTCCCCACACACATACACATATAGAGGTGATTCCAAATTACCTCTATTCATTTTGGTGAACCCGACATACTTACTCTCCTTTTCTTTTGTGGAATTAGATGCCCTATTGTGTTAGCTTTTAGATCCTTTCTTGCATTTAGATTAGATCTAGTTTATGCTCTTGCATTTTAAATTCAAAAATATAAAAAAATCTATTTAATCAATAAAATACAAAAAAATTTCTTGCATTTCATTTATTATGGAGATTGTTAAGATGTTTTGGTGCATAGTCATGTTCTTTATTACTCTTCTTTTAGCATCTCTTTATAATACGTATGATGTTTATGAGAGTATCATTCACTTCATTATGTTGATGACCCTTCACTTTGCTCTTGCCTATGCTTTTGTGAAATTGACTGATACTAGTCTGCCTATATTTAAAACTTTTCTTAGGGATTTATGTGGTAGTCTTATTCATCTTTTGGATTATGTGAAGAATTTGGTAGATGATACACCATATCCTAATCTTCCTAATCCTATTAATCCTAATCCTAATCCTACCAATCTCAATCCTAATCTGATACCTAATTCTCCATCTATTCATCCTCGCTCTTCCCATACCTATGATGGAATTCAAGCTATAGCTCAGGATGTAGATGTGCAAGATTTCTTTGATTTACCTTCTCCTCTAATTCATGATGATATTAAAGGAAAGGGTAAAGAAACTTCTTCAAATCCTACTGTCCCACCTTATACAACCTTTACTCATGAACATAATAATCAATCACCTCCTGTAGAAACTTTACATAATATTTATACTACCAGATATAATATGGTGACTAAACAAGGTTATAAAGGTTTAGGGCTAGGAGTTAATGAGCATGGTATTAGGTTTCTAGTTCATATACCCCCTAAACCAGATATGTGTGGTGTTGGATGTTCAAAATCTCAATTCAAGTTAAGTGGTGTTGATCATCGTCCTCCTCTTCACATTATTCTCCCTACACCTATCTTAAATAACCCTAATACTCATCAAGAAGTTGCTAAGAAGGTATATGTTGAGCTAATGAATTCCAAGAAAGAAATATTTAGACCTATGCCAATAGATTCTTTATACAAATACAAATGTCCTTTTCATTATAGTAACAAACATTTACTTGCCGATTGTAAACATTTCAAGTTATATGTTAGAGAAAGAGATGCTTTAGGAATTATATCTCATTCTTGTGCAGTTTTACAATTCCTTCATAATTTTGATATAGGGGATTCCCCTCCTTTAGATATAATGTAAATGTTCTTCCCCTCTTGTCTCATGACTGGGGGGAAAGTGGTGTATTTTCATCCAGTCTCCTAGGATCCATTAGGTCTTTTATTGGGGCTTAATTGGTATTCTTTCTCTCCTATTTTTCTATGGCTTTGCATTCTATTTTCTTTTCAAGATATCTTTCCTAGGACATGTGTTTTGTGAAGGTATCCCTTGTCTCTATCCCTGGGGGGCAAGGTACCTCTTTCTTTCTCTTTGTCTAGGGAACTGCTTTCCTTAGCTTAGTGGTATTTGTTTACATTGAAATATTATTTCAAACATATTGATAGATGTTTTGACTATGGATAACCTTCTTATATGAGAAGATGTTATCCTAGGTCGTCACTTCTTCTCTATTTTTCAAATTATGTTCTTTATAAACTCTCATCCTAGCTTTGATGTTAGAGTTCTTTCCCTCATTGCAAAGATTTCTCTTCCTCTTGATTGCAGGGGGCTTGATAATTGAATCTTTGTTCCCTCATTTTTGAAAGTTGATATTTTATCTAAAAGCACTCCTCTTTGGTGGTGGTCTTTTTGATAAGATCTCTTTCTTTGAGGATCCTTTTCCATGAATGACATATCCTTTTCATGATTATCTATACTCTTGGATGTAGGGGTAATATCCCTCGCTAAGGATATAGTAAACATTGTTGTAAATAGGATATCTCCTTGCTTTGTGAAGTAGGTATCCTCTTCCATCTTTGTTCCTACACTTGGGGGGCAAGGATGCCATCTCCTTCTTTTCTGTCTTTCCGGGATTCACCTATTTCCTTGGTTAAGAAGTATTTATCTATTATGTGACATCCTATCATACATGAAAATTTTGGTTTGCATTGAGGACCTATGTCCTTGATAACAACCTCTTTTGTTGTTTGACATTGGGTTTCCATGGTTGATATATCTCTCACCTTGGAAACTGAATAGTGTGCTATCCCTCATAAGGGTTACTTTCTTTCACTTCTTGCATGATATCTCTTTACATTTGTCCCTTCCATGGCCTCATAGGAGCTGTGACCTTCTTGGCTTGGATTGGGTGTTGTTTGTGGATATTGTCTTGATGCTAAAGAAGGCTTTATCCTTGTTCTTTTCTTTCCTTAACATGTCAAAATAGTATGTTTTTTCCATATTAAGGAGGGGGGCATATATAGGGTCTCCCTTGTACTCTAGTTTTTTATTTTTATATGCTAAATCTTTTGAAGGTAACGCACATAAGTTGCTAAATCCTGAGGAGACAGGCATTTTTCAAATTTTTCAAATATGCTAAATCTTGGAAGGTAACACACATAAGTTGCTAAATCCTGAAAAGACACGCATCTATATGCTAAATCTTCCGAAGGTAATGCACATAAGTTGCTAAATCCTGAGGAGACATGCATTTTTCAAGTTTTTCAATATGCTAAATCCTCTAAAGGTAACACACATAAGTTGCTAAATCCTGAAGGGACGCACATTTCCAATTTCAAACATGCTAAATCTTGGAAGGTAACGCACATAAGTTGCTAAATCCTGAAAAGACACACATTTATATGCTAAATCTTCCAAAGGTAACACACATAAGTTGCTAAATCCTGAGGAGACACACATTTTATATTTATAGTGATACAAGAAGGTGGATCTATGGGTATTCCAGAAGCTGTTAGAAGATGCATTACAATTGCAAGCACGGTTTATGGGTGAACCTATTGGGCTCTCCCTCCAGGGTGATTCATGGTAAGGTGGGCATCTTACTAGGCGAGGTAATCACCCTTTTCCCTTTCTCTCTTTTCGCTTTCATGCTAGTAGGATTGGATCATGAAGCTATGTTATTTATAGTGTTGTTCTTGTCTTTCTTATGTAAACATTTATGCTTTTATGATAGTTTTCCAAATATGATATTAGTATAAGAAATATTTCTTAGCAAGGTTTCTTATGCTAGTTGATTTGGGTTTGTTTTAGTACTAACCCCTTTTGTGTTCTTTTGTTCGTCGCACCCTCCTGTGTGTATGTTGAGTTAGAATCCTTGGTCTGGGAGCTGGTGTTCCTAACTAAGTGTCATTTTATCTCATTTCGAATCCACTAGGATCTCTTCTTCCTTCTCCTTTACCAAGAGTTTGCATTGAGTCCATACTCTTACTAAAGTGGGGGCTTAATGTATTGTCTTAAAATGGAAGAACTTCCATGTTAAGAGTGTTTATCCCTCTGAGTAAGTGGTTTTGGGTCATATCAGATGCCTTGAATTAATCTTTTCTTTGATCTGGCTTTCTCCCCGCTTTCCACTTCTTTTCTGCTTCATTCTAGGTGAAATTAGGGTTAGGATCTTAAGGATTATCTTGAATTTCCCTCTTTTGTGGCTCTATTTTCTAGGTAGGACTTAGAAATAGGTCCTCCTAGCCTTCATCATAGTCATCATAGGATTTTATGCTTATCCCTAGCATTTTGTCCTATTCTGGTATCATTTCTAGGTCTCCAGGCATCCCTGAGACCTTCTATCCCGATTCTGACTAGATTTGTGACCAGGGACAGATTCAAGGTCAAACTTGACTAGGTCAGGATAGAGCTCAAACCTGACCAGGTCAGTCCCAACCTTGATTTTTCCCTCTTCCTTCAAATCTTCAAAATCCTTGATTTCTGGGTATCGGGCTTTCGGGATATTTATTTTCCCACCTTCGGGTCGGCCATTTTGAGTTTCAAAATGGTAAATCCTTCAATTGCATTTAATCTAGGTATATTTTATAAAGGTTAGGACCTAATTGGGATTTAATTCTCCAAGGTGGCCCCTCTAGAGGATTGTGCCCTAGTTCACTATAAAAGGAGGCTTTCCTCTCTCATTTTATCCATCCACTTTCATGATCAAGACACCAAGCTCTCAAGATTTTCTCAAGTTCAAGAAAGCATCCATTTAAACATTCAAGTCCTCTTCTCCATCCAAGTTCTCCATTTAAGATCAAGGATTCAAGCATTCAAGATTCATCATTTAAACCCTAGATCTAGCCATAATGATGGTGTGATCTTCCTTCAAGATCCTTTGGTTAATCTTCAAGATCTATTCATTCTTCTCTCGAGGTGGATTCCAAGCATACAATCATGGAGGTTTGATTTATATTTATTGATGTTATGTGCAAGCTTTCATATCAATATACTTATTTACATTCAAAATATAATTACATATCTATCAAATTGAATAGCTTCATTGTTAGATCCATTTCTACTACTTGCTAGCATTCCTATTTCAATTTCAATATTAAGGTTGATTCCAAAATGGGGTTTGAACAAGGCAAACCCCCCCAAAAAACAACAAAAACCCCCATTTTCTTGCAGGTACAGGTGCGGGATTTTAGATCTGAGAGCGAATTTGGATATCCTTTTAGGTGAACTTCTGAGATATGCGAACAGAGACAGAATCGACCTTCAAATAAAGAATCTAGCCTTTGACCTTTTATGAGGGTCAAAGTCAACCTGAGCTCATCTTGGAGAAAGATTTCTAGGTTTTCTTTATCTCAACATTTCCAGTCCAAAATAGGTTGCAGAATTGCCTGAAAGCACACATAGACATCAGAAAATGACATTTTCTAGATCTGCCCTAATTTAAGGTTAGTATTTGCATTTCAATTATTTCAGATTTCAAGCTTAATCCTACTATAGGGAAGTATAGAGTTTCTCTCTCTCTTTCATATTCTTCATAGATTGATTTGATTGTGCATTAACCTTTTGGTTGATCAAATTGGATCTCTCCTTTGGGAACTTGGATTTAGGAGTGAATCTCATATTTCCCCACACACATACACATATAGAGGTGATTCCAAATTACCTCTATTCAGTTGTTATTGTGGCTTGTGGGATGGATCAAACATGTGTATTATAATGTTTTCTAACAAGATTTTAAATGGGTATCTAGATCAATAATTATTTTTTCAAGTGTTTTGGGAAGTTTGGGAGAAAAGTTTGAAAAACAAGGTTGGAAGGGCTACACAGAGTGCCTAGTTTGAGTCCAAGTGGGGATAAATTACCCAATTAGTGAATATGTTTTCTTTTCTAGTTGGGACATGTTGGATAGGGTATATAGAGGCCCTAGGAAGTGATTGAATCCACATTTGAAGTTGGTTATCAAATTTGTTCAACTTAATGCATCTTATCAATTGAATCTATCTTATCAACTTAATGTGTTCCATTACTTCATATGACATGAGAATTTTTAAGAACGTACGTACAAATATTTTTAGATTTTGCAGTCACATCCATGTTATGGCATTTAAAGACTATATTTTTTAAAGATATGTTTGAACATATTATTAATGGTAATTAAAATTCAAGTAAGAAATTTTTAAACAGATTTCAAACTTATTTATTGTTGAACGTACAAACTAAAAGGTAAAGTTTAAAATTAAATATTAGATTCTTCTGAGATAGGGACTGAGAGTATTGAATACATGTATTTCAATAATATATTTGTAAATCAAGCCCATTGCACCTTTTATATATAAAATTTGGTATCTAACATGCACATGACAACCCATTGCCCTTTTTCTACATAAAAATTGGCATTTAATATGCACATGGAAGCTCATTTCCCTTTTTTAATATAAAATTTGGCATCTAAAATGCACATGACAACTCATTTCCCCCTTTTTTACATAAAAATTGGAATCTAATATGCACATGGAAGCTCATTTCCCTTTTTAATACAAAATTTGGCATCTAACATGCACATGGCAACTCATTGCCCTTTTGTTACATAAAAATTGGCATCTAATATGCACATGAAAGCCCTTTTTATACAAAATTTGGCATCTAAATATGCATATTACATCTCATTGTCATTTTTAAGTACAAAATTTGGCCTCTAGATATTCACATAGAGAACCTAAAACATATACACAAATTTGTCAAAATCATTCTATTATATTGTAGAATCATTCTTCTAGATTGCCCAAAATTAATCAAGAGAACCTTTTGGATCAACTCTAACCCTTACTGTGTCAAGTATTTCCTCGTGGTTAGATTAATGAACTTTCCACAAATTCTTGTTAAGAGGTCTACCATGATACTTAATCAATTGAATATTTGTTGCAACAATAAGGTTAGAGTAATGAAGAATATGTTTATGTGTCTCAAAGTCCTCAAACAATCAGGCATTAGAATTATTGATAGGATGCCTTCACTTTATAGAACAATAAAATGAATTTAGTACCCAAATAAATACAAAGTGTAATAAAAGTATTTTAATAGGTATGTATACAATTGGACACAAAATGGTACCTTCTAAGCCATGTCCCTATGACAACAATAGATCCTATTGGGTACTGAATACCCTCTCCATCAACGACTATAGTTAATTTCTTTTTGTCCTCAATACATCGACACAAAAAGTAATTTGTTCCTTCTTCATTGTTCTCATCTACAATTACTCCATATACACGACTTGCATTTAATAGAAGGATTAGTTAATACCAAAATCAACACTTAAAGAACTAATAAATTGAGCTTAAAATTGATTTAACCTACAAAATCTAGAGAAATTACCTGGTTCAACTAGGTCTGATACATGGTCAAAATCTATTGAGGCTTCAAACTAGTTCATTTTTAGTTCTATGGGAAGTTGGTATGTATCTAGGGTTTGCTAAGGTCTACAAGAACATTGGTCAACCCACTCTTTTGATTCAAATTCATCTCACATAAAATGCATACACGAAGAGAAAAAGCATGCAATTTGTCTACTATAAATAGCTAATGATGTTGCATTTGAACTTCTAAATGAATGCATGTCGCTTCATCCTATAAGTTTACAAAAATCTACATAGTTTTTAATGTTAGATTCATGTATCAACCAAAAATATCTAGAAACCATAGACTTACCTACATTACCTGGTCCCATCATAGAGTTATACCATTGTACAATTGTTTCTACATCTATTAACACTACACAACCTGCGTACTTTAATTCCTCTCTGGGAAGAGATCTTTTCACACATGCTCCCGCACCATCATGCTCTCCCTTTCCATGCTCCGCCTCAGTGAAATTCCAAAAATATTTTACACCACTTGTCACATGCATCATTGTCAACCAATAGAACATCCTTGCATTCTTTAATTGTGCATTGCAATTGTCTGACCATATTAAGTGTTGGTTGTATCTTATAACTCTTTCTCTCAAACTATCATAGAAGACTATAAATAATCCTTGCATAAACTCTAAAGAATGAGTACGATCATAGTTGATATAGAAGTGATACTCTCTTACAACCTTTATTTTCTCCTCTATACTATCATGTGCATGCATGGATATTATGTGTACGAAAATTGTAACTAGTGTACAGTAGTAATACATAAGTTGCACTTCATTTTGAGGTTTCAGTGTATAATTATTAGAAAAATAATAAATAGACACAATAGTACCAAGGAGTAAAGTGTCCTTACACAACTTGAATTTCTCATCTAACCACCTAGCTCTATTTGTGTGACCTATGTACTCATAATCTAGTTTCTCTTAAAACATCTTCATAAAATCAGCTACGCATATATCCCTTTTCACTAACTCACACCTCTTTAATTCTTTTCCATCTTTAACGCCATATGTGATTGACATGTATTTTCCAATTGAAACTAGTTTCTTACAAATTTCATGTGTGCTATCTAGATGTAGGCTATCTAGGAAACTATTGCAAACCACCACATGTAGGACAAAATCTTTTCAAACACATCATCTTATAGTAAATGCACCCATCATCTCATCTACATAGTACACTTTAAATAAACTCTCTCGGTTACTTAGGAGGTGCTTGTAGACCATATTCCTGCAAAACATCATTAGTATGCAAAGTACAATATATATAACGATAAATATCATAATACATGGAAAATTCAACGTGGACCCTACAAAAACACATAGTGCCATGATTAATCTTAACATAATATGGTTTTGTCATCTCAAAAAATATTTGGATAATTTTAATCTGAGGAAAGCTTTGAAGAAACCTTTCATAAAAATTATGTTTGAGTCATGTCTAAATAGTGTTTTGAATGTGGCTCACGATTTCTAATTCCAATTCACCTTCTAACAACATCTCTTTGGTTGGGTGAAACCCTTGTGTTTTCATGCCAAAATTTGTCAATTAACATTCCTAGTGCATCAACAACAACCTTGTCCTTGCGTGGGAGTCTACCCGATAATTCCCAAAGAGAATTATTGTTAGGATCCCCAATTTTCTCTCACCTCTCTAAACCATTGTGTGATGTTGCTCTACTTATCCTTAATGGCTTGCTTATTCTTCTTATTAAATGAGATTTTTTCATCTCCTTTCCCATTATGGTTAATGTGAGGACACGTCAAGTAACAATAGTATCTTTTGTATGCGCTTTTGTACCAATGGCTTGGTATGCATCAAATAGATTTCTCACAATAGTTATTTTACTACTATTTTTTGTTGTTCTTAACCCCAAAATTCTCATCGTCTCTCTAAATTTCAGACTTTTAATCATTTCAACAACTAATTGGCATCTTTCACTTTGGTGTAAATTTTCAAAATAGTTATTCCAAATTCTTTTAACCGTTCTTCTACAAGTTCTTTTAGAAATTTTATCATGCATTGGCCTCACAATATTTTTATCAATGCCAATTAGAAACTTTGGTTTTCTTCGAATTATTCTAGGAGGTCTTAAGATACACACATGCTCTTGGTTTTCATTAGGTGCATTAAATGCATTAATCTCATCAAATTGAAGTGGTGTATCTTTTTAAAATTCATTAGGCACATTTATTTCAAATGGATTATGTTCATTGCATTCATCACGTGCATTTGAATTGGTACATGTTGATCATTTTTATTTGGTGCATTAGGTATATGTATATTTATCATGTCAATTTGGATTGTTTCATGTTCATCACTTTTATTAGGTGCATTAGATGGCATACCTCCATGTAACCTCCTCATATGCTCCTTTTTTCTTATCTTTGTTGCCTCTCATTGTTCATCTGTTCCTCTCTTATTCTTTCCCATTACATTAATATTGATTTTCCTACACATAACATCATGATGAAAATCCACAATCAAATAGAAAGAAACTAACAAATGAGCATCATTTTATTATAATCTAAAGTAACAAACACAAAAATAAAACAAATCAATCATTTCAAAGCAAAATTGACAAAAAAAATTGCAAACCTGACTATTACTATCCCCAAAATTGATGCCAAACAATGTAGTGGGACCTTCAAACAACTTGTAGTGCTAGTTTCTAGGCCATTGGGAATATATTATGTATATTTTCTCATAACTCATATAGGTTATGGAAACCTAGAACCAATGTTAACATTTTCCTCATAATGCATATAGGTTATGAAAAATTAGAGGTTCAACTCTACTTTTCCATAACTCGTATGGGTTTTGTAAAAATAGGCACCTGAGAAGGAATGGAGAGAGAGAGAGAGAGAGAGAGAGAGAGAGAGAGAGAGAGAGAGAGAGAGAGAGAGAGAGAGATGAGGAAAAGAGAAGAGGGAGAGAGAGAGAGAAAGATGAGATAGAGATCAAGAAGGATAATTATGGATCATAATAGATAGAGAAGTTGATGAGGAAAGGAAGATGAGAGAGAAAGAGAGGAAACAAGAAGAGACATGCCTTTACATCTCCAAAAGATGTATGCGTTATGAAAGACTTAAAATGTACTTTTTTCTCTTCAAAACCTGAGTGCATTATGCTGGACACCAAAACCTGTACATGTTTTAGGCTTGGAAAAAGGGTTGGTAAACAATCCTAAGGCTTAAAATCCCATTTTCCCTCCATTTTAGTCCCTTAACACATTTTTTCATCTTCTAACATGAATTCTCAACTTCATCCTCATCAGGTTTGTAAATGATCAAGTGGGTATCTCTAAAAGTAACATCATAATCTCACACTTATTATCATCTTTCTAACCATATAAGTTTTTCAATTTTTGGACAACATTAACATATTGAAATTTAATTTTCTTTACCAGTGTCTTGACTAGCCTCACAAACATATGTCTACCATTTTTTTAATAACTTTTGATCTACTAGACCAATTGCAATACAAATTACATATTACTTTTCTAGACTTGAATCTATACACTAAAAATAAAAAAGAAGATTGTATTTTTTATTATTTTGATACAAGTTATGCCAAGCACACAAACATGTACCTAATTTTCAAGATGTGGTCACTTAAAAATATCATAAAAAAAGTACTAAACATAAAATTATGAAAAAAATGCAATTTCTAGATCTCACTCTTACCTACCATCCTACAAAAGATTTTTCAAAATACTAAATCTAAAGTTTCTATATCTTTTGTTGAGCACACATAAGCATATGTGTTATGTTTTCCCTGAAAAAATCAAGAATATTTTTTGTGCGCAGAGGGTTTGACCCTCTTAATCTTATTCATTTTAAAAAAACTTTAGTAGTTTAGAAACTAGTTTGAGAGTACTAATATTCTTATTCTTTACATATCTTCTAATTTTGAGTGCAAGACCCTACAATTTCTCTTTGAAGTTCAGGTTTAACCGATTTCAGAAAAAAGTGGGCACTTATAACCCCCTTTTTGCACATCATCTTGGTGCACTCACCCCATAAAATAAAATATGATGTACAGATCCCAAACTCCTTCAACCATTGAACTTCTTTCCATCTGCTATGCTCGAGACATGAGTTTGGTCTAGAAGCTTTTTACACCCAACCAAGGAGTGATTATCTCCCTCGGTGATCAACCTATCATGTTGAGTGCACTGACCTTGCCCAAGAAGCCTAGCATCTCAGAATTGGTGGATTGGATGGATTTGGTGCAATAGTGTAACTAACTATATTTCACCTATGACAATATAGAGATAAACACTAATGTGGTAAGGAGATGGA
Organism: Chamaecyparis obtusa; assembly: GCA_027943335.1. Classification (NCBI taxonomy): domain Eukaryota; kingdom Viridiplantae; phylum Streptophyta; class Pinopsida; order Cupressales; family Cupressaceae; genus Chamaecyparis; species Chamaecyparis obtusa. Next base: position 1,511,547 of record BSBK01004172.1, read on the forward strand.
ACATAAATTAGCATATAAAATAAAATATGCAACATGATGCTTTGGCCAAAGTAACTTAACTAGTTTCTATTGGTAGGTAGGTATACAATATATGAAATAATAGTTTCCCTACCCTTTTTTTCTCCACATTTGGCACCCTTCCAAAAATATTTTCTCACTTATATGAAATAAATACTATAATAGTCATCACTTTACTATGAGGTTTTCATTGTACAAATTTTCCTTCTTTCCCAAGGTATCCGTGTTTCATACATAGTGTCATATGCTCACATGATATGATATTAAAACATTCATCATATGGACACATGATCAAGCAATAAAATATTCCTACATGTATCTTCAATCAAAGAGTCAACTATCACATATTACATTCAAACAACAACTATTATGAGTGAAAGGTCTAAATGTTCAAGTCACATGTATAATCTACCAATCTCCTTTCACATCAAATATTCTAAAGATTCATGTAAGGAATAAAATCAATCATTTAGTCTCATTGAGATTTAGATCTTAAATTGCTCAATTTAGAGTTTTGTTGAGCCTAGAAACACATAAATAATATTCTGGTCATTAATTGTATAGGCCACTATGAGCAGACATAATATTAAATTAAACTTCAAATCTTCACTATCTTCATAGTAACACCTATGTTCAAGATGTAACTCAAAGGAAGACATTGGATCTAGAAACATTGACTGAATGTATTTAATTCTATAAATCAATAGGCGTGGTACAATACACAGATGAAGTCCTCATAACAAGAAAAAATATTATCCCTTGATTACGCCTTGGCTGAATGTTAAATTTTTCTGAAGCACTTTGATTATAGAAGCACACACAATTTCACTAAGTCTCATCATCAAGTAAGAAATTCATAAAACCATGAAATATAGATATGTATATACAAACAACTAGAAGCATTTTGTTTTTGTTTACTAGAAATGGTGTTTAGATCAGTCTAGAAGGAAAAACACCTAAACATTAAAACCTTTTGCTAAAGAATAGAGACACATGAACAACAACAAAAGTTTAACCAAAATCAACCAATGTCAACAGTAAAAGGATTATCATCAAATTAGCTAGACACATAAAATTCAAATTTCAACAATTTTCCTTCACATTGAATCTACATTTTTAGCAACAAAAGCAAGTAAGCACCCTCTTCACACATGTAGTAAAAGTATTTTAATATCTTGTAGAGAATTTATTGAACAAAACAAACAATTTATCTTCTATAAGGAGTATAAAGGGGTTTACAATATTTTGGAAATAACTCACTTATATCATATAACATTTAGAATTCATGGACAAATAAGAAAAAAATCAGCATTTATTAGGTGCATTGAAAAGAATGGATATAGATAATATAGTCTCGTTGAGACACAAAGATGAATAAGAGATGAGAATCCCAAGAACAATACACATTGTTTATGAAAAATTATCAAAAAGAAAAGGGAGGAATAACAACTAAACATCATCCTAATTAGCCATGCTCAAGTTTTTCCCAAAATATAAAGAACATTGATGAGCTAGAAGAAATTTATTGGGAAATTCACTCAACCTCATTTTGTAACCTTAATAAATTGATTTTTAAGTGAGTTAAGACAATTACCTCTACTATGGGAAAAAAAATGGAGAGTTCAAAAAAAATATGAAAAGCTATAACTGCAGTTTGATGTTAGCTTAGTACAAGAAACATGTTTGCATTAAATATCTATTACTGGGCTTTATGAGAGGTTTTTATTTTCACAGAGACATGGTGTATGTTTCTATTGCTACTATTAACGCATTGTTCTAATTATCCAACATTTGTTTTTCTAAAAAGATTCTGAGTTGTGTTTACTAATTTAGATTTTGTAGTAAATTACATAGTAGCCTTATATGAAAGGTTGTTATCACATCTGCGTAGCTGAAAACACACCAAATTTGGATTTTACACTAATATTCCATATTCGAATACAATAAAACTATGAATAGGCAGATAGTTTAAAGTAATACTACTATAAGGTGTCCTCTTTTTTTTTTCCTTTTTCTTTTTCAGCTATTCTATTATATAGGACTATAGAGTTCACCTATCATGATCAAATTTTTAGGTTGTGCACCCTGGCCGAGATTGAGACTGAGATAGACTTCATCTCCCATTGTCCTACTTACTATGAGATCAAAGGAGATTCTATTTCTTATTCAGAGGGTGCAGATCCTTGTCTACTTTCTTCAACTACACCGATTAGAGATGCCTGACACTTTATCTCTGTGAGACTATAAAGCTCCACGAGCATACTCTAAAACTTCTTTTCCCCCAGAGATAGATATCTGATCGGCTCATTACAACCTTCTTCTCACCCTCATCTCCTTTATGGGGGGTGAAGCGACCTCACATTGCCTCCATCACCGGTCACTCTAGATCTGTAAGACCCCACAACACCTTTACTTGTCAGCGACACATATCTGACAACTCACAATGATGACCCAAGGTTCTTGCTCATTTGGATCATTATTCTTTAGTGTTGGATTTCTTTCTACCTGAAAATGAATCTTAGTCCTTCTCTTGTGTATGTTCTTCTTGCTTGCTGTTTCTTGTTCTCTTCTTTCTTTTTCGCTCTTGCTTGCTTTCCTGACCACTATTTGGTGGTCTGTTGGTTCATTGTTCCTTTTTCTGTACATTTCCAGTCCCTTATAACCTTATTGGTCTCTTGTTTGACATTAATAAATTTATCTTATCTTATCTTATCTTATTAGAATGAAATGTGCAGGAAATGAATATCAACTAAAACAAATTAAGAGCATTGAGAGATAATTTAATCTATTTAAGCGTATAGTAGCATACAAACAAGGAAAATTAAAAGCTTACATTTGAACTAGATAAAGAATGACATTTAAAAAGGCATAAGAGCTCATCCATCTACAAAAAAATTCAATCATCTAAGGATTAAATTTTTTTGCATATAATTTACATCTCAATAAAGTTAATAGAATAAAGCAAGGGAATATATTTGTTTTCAAAGCCAACCTGTAATTTTTGGCCCCCTTGTTTCCACTAGCTTCCACTCTATTCTTTTTTGGATTTCTTTTATCAGAGTGTTTTTCCCCAATTCTTTCTAGAATTCTTTTCTGCTTCTCTATGTGTTAGTCTTCCTCTAATTCCCTTGAAATTTTGAATTCCTTCCTCTTATTTTTTCTTCTACATTTTCCTTCTTTTTCCAAGAATATTATTTCAAGAAAAGTTCTCCTCCATACTTTAATCTCTTTTTTTTCTTTTATTTCTTTAACCCCCCAAAAAATCACCCTCCTATGATTCAGTTTCCGTTATTAATGCCCACTCCTTGTAACCATTTCTCATAAAGAAAGATAATTTACTTCAAACATACACATTGTTTGAATAAAGATAGGGTTTAGAAACAAAACATTTTAAATCTATCATTTAAATACACACGCTTATAATCATGCTTATTTCATTTTCTTGAAATATAAAAAGGGAATGAGCACATCTATCACACATTTTTCATAAAAGGGTAGGGTTAGAAACAAAATTTTATATCTCTAACATGAAATACATAAGACTACGACTATGTGGTGTGTTCTAGATCATCTAAACCTACCACTACTGAAGAGATAGTCTTCTTTACCTTGGCCACAGTCTCATCTTTATCCTGCCAAACACTTAGACTCTCAAACACATCAACTTATTAGTAACCATAAAACCATAATCATAATTAAATTGTATTGTTTCCTACACAATCATTATAAACATCATAACTATGTATTAAAATTACTTCTCTTAACATATAAAAGTGAAAAATATTCATGATAATAAACACATTTTCACTTCAGAAATATCAAATTCTAAGTATGTTCTCATCATAAGAAAGTCAATTTTTTTTTAAAAAGTAACCTATCTCATATATAGTCAAAATAAGAAGCCATTGTCATATAGTCAAAAACAAAAAAAACACAAGTGACTAACACATATCGACTATATTCTAAGTCAACATAAGTCTAAGTATCACACACATAGATCCTAAAAAGTAGGAATGACAAGGTCGAGGTTGTGACATCCTTCCCTACTAGGAAGAGACATCAACCCAATTCCATATGAAAGACATGAGAATAGTCACATCACAAATAATAAATATATATAGAGCCAAGTAAAATATATGAAAGTCTATGAAATTAACTGAGGAAAGGATCTCTCTATATCCTTTGCATCCTCCCAGGTGGCTTTGTCAACAAAGAATTGGTCCTAGTATACCTTGTAGTGCAAGATATCTCTATTGCACAACTAGATGTATGGTGATCAATAATGCATGTGGGCTCCACTAGCACCACCCCTAGATTGTGAACCTACAACACATTCCAATCCAAGATATGAGATGTATCAGGATGATAAGGTTTAAGTAAAGATACATGAAACATATCATGGATTCGAGCCAAAGTGGATGGTAGACTAAGTTAGTGTGCAATTGGATTTCTAACCTCAAGCACATCGAAGGGCCCACATATCTCAATGTAATTTTTGAGGACTTTCCAAAAGAAATTGAACTTCTGTGAGGTTTAACACCTAAGAACACCTTCTCCCCTTCCTAAAATTTTTAGAAGGTGTTGTTCTTATCTACATAACTCTTTTGCCGATCGGCTACTTCTTTCAGTCAACTTCAAATGAATATCATTTGTACTTCCATTTCTTAAAATATATAAGGAACTATCATAATGCTATCCTCAATCCTGCCCCAACTTATAGGAGTACAAAACTTATGCCCATAGAATGCCTCAAATGGTGCCATAACTAGAGAAGCAAGGTAAGAGTTATTATATGCAAACTTTACCAAGGGAAGATACTCTTCCCACTTGTACTGCTCATCCATGCAGTACATACAAAGAAAATCCTTTATCGACTGATTTACTCTCTTAGTCTACCCATCTATCTAAGGGTAATAAGAATCGATGAAGTTAAATCATGTCCCCAAGGAAGTATTTAAGCTTGTCCAAAACCTTGATTCTATTCTTGTATCCCTATCAAATATAATATGTCATGTCCCCTTTCAAATAATTAAAAATAATAACTTTTGCTAAGGCTGGCAGGCTCAAAACGTAAAGTTTCAGGGAAGGGGGTTAATATTGGGAAACCAATGAAATAATAAATGTTAAATATTATTAAAATATGTTTAATTCACCCCTTTTGGTCATGAGTTAGGGTTATGCCCTCTTTAAAAGTGGTTTGGAGGCATTTCGGGCTCATTCTAGAACTTGATTTTTGCTCATTGCTTTGTTGTTCTTCAGAGGCTGCCAAACCTATGGAGAAGGAGACCCAAATATGAGAGTTTTTAGGTTTCTAGGAAGGCTAAGGATGGGAGTTTGAGGCCATTCCATGTGCAAGCTCATGTAGAGTTTGCCCTTGTGCTGAACAGTACAAATTTATGAGTTTTCGGGTGTGTTTCTTGTAAGAGTTTGGTGTTTCTGGTTGAGTATTTCATATCAGTTTGGTTTGATGATGTATTGCAGAAATTTTGATATTAAAATAGAGCTAAATGTATGTATTGGGTCGTGGTCATACTTCTGTGATAGATTATTAGTATTTTGTGGTGTTTCCGGGCTATTTTGTGTTGTTTTCAAGAGCTCGATGAACATTGTTTTTGTCCTCCTTTTTGGATCTGTTGTGTAAACTATTTGTGGATCTAGAAATTTCATTTTGTAGGCTATTATGCTGGTAAAATTTTTGTAAAAATTTCTACTTTCAGATTTATCAATAATATGTGAAGCTATGAAGTTTTTGGCACTATTTCGGGCATATCCGATTTGGGTTTTATTGAGAAATTGGTTGATCTTTGCAATATTGGTTGTTGGATTTTAAAATCTGATTAGAGGCTTTAAATATCATATAAAATAAAATAAGGGACATTAGAGTGGTATCAGAGCTATGATCTTGCCAGCTTGAGGGTTTGTAGAAGTTTGTATGCAACTAAGTGAAAGAGAAAAGAGATATTTGCAGCGAGAAAAGAATAAAGAAATTTTGATCAAACCTCCAGTTGAAAATAAAAGTACAAAATCCAAGGAAGGAAAAAGCATGGCTGACCTAGATGAGATGGCAATTTTTTTTTTCCAAGACATCCAGAATACTCAGAAGCAAACAGTGGATAGTTTGGCAGAAACTAGAGAGGCTTTGCGGTTATTGACAGAAAAACTCCAAGGAGTTGTATCTACTAATGAGAAAGGGAGCACTTCAGAGGAGCCAAGAAATCTAAAAACCACGCTCTCTCAATCAAAAAAAACTATTTTCTTGCCTGCAGATGAGCCACCAGTACCAAATCTAGCCCTTAGTCCTATGGAAGAGGTTATAGGTAACTTGATTGCTTTAAGAGCTACTTACAATGGCTTAGATGATGACTTTCATAGTTCAGTTCCTTTTAGAGAATATGTGGATATGATGAACACTTTGATGCCCGAGAAAGAGTACAAGAGGGAGTAGGACATAAGTGGAAGAGAGCTCAAAAATAAAATAAGCAAGTTTATAGTACCTACTTTTGATGGAACAAATAAAATTTCAGCTAGAGCATGGCTACAAAAATTACAGACCTTCTTCACACTTAACCCCTTGAAGGAGAGTGATGCCGTTCAATTCGCAAGTCTACACTTGGAAGATGCAGCCTATGATTGGTGGTATCATGGAATGACTACTCAAGGTCATGATCAGGTAACTACATTTGATGATTTTAGTTAAAGAGTGATAGATAGATTTGATCTCAAGGATGATGAAGAGTATTTTAAAGAATTATCAACGTTAAGGCAAACCAAATCAGTTAATGAGTATGTAGAAGAGTTTCAAAAAGTGGTTGTTATGGTACCTAATATGAGTGAAAAGAGGATTGTTTATCTTTTTCTTGATGGTTTGGAAGATTCTGTTAAGGGTTTGGTTAAGGCTTTCTCACCCTCAACCTTACAGGAAGCTATCAAAAGAAGCTTGCAACTTGAAACATGTGTGCCTATGAAACTAGTCACTAATAAAAAACCCCCAAATCTTTGGCAACATAAGGGGAATTTTTAGAAAAAGACTTTTCTAGCACCACCACCAAAGAATGTGACAAATGTAGCAAAAAAGAAGGAAGATGAAGAGACTAGGAGTGAATTACGAAGGAAAAAGCTTTGTTTCACTTGTAGAGAGCCATGGGTTCTAGGACACAGATGTTTGGGGAAAGGTCAAGTGCACTATATTGAAGTTGCTTCAAAATCTGATTTAGATGATCATGAGGAATTTCATGACACTAAGGAGGACGAAGAAGAAGAGAAAGAAAAAGAAATCAGCAAGGATGGCACTTTAGCAACATTATCAGGAGTCCCAAGATACCATCCCTTTAGAATTCAAGGGGTACTAGCAGGGAAAAGGTTGACAGTTCTTCTTGATAGCGAGGCAGCTCACAATTTTATTGATGAGGGATTTGTCATGAAAAGAGGGCTTAAAGCAGAAGATTTTGAGGGATTCAATGTTACTGTAGCTAATGGATTCACTATGCCTTGCACATGGGTGGTGAAACAACTCAGGATGACCTTAGGAGATTATGAGTTATGTGATGACTTCTATGTTGTTGGCATTGGGGAGATAGATCTTGTATTGGGTGTTCAATGGTTGCACTCTATTGGAGGCTATTACATGAACCATCAAACTATGGAGTTTAAATTTCATTCCAATGGGAAAGAATTCTTATTGAGAGGCCTATCGAATGGAGCACCTAAGGTGGTCATTGCAAAGAGGATGGAGAGGACTTTTTGAAGAGGACAAGTAGCATGGGTAGCAGGAGTCGTAATCCATCCAACAAGCTCTCCAAAGAATCAAGGTAATTTCCATTTTGAAATTCAAAATATTCTTGATAAGCATAGTATAGTTTTCAATGATTTGCCTCTGGGATTACCACCAGATAGAGGTTTTGAGCATGTTATAGAGTTAGAATAGGGTGCCAAACCAGTTATAACAACTCCATATCATCATCCAAGAGGTTACAAGGAAGAAATAGAAAAAACTATTAAGGAACTCCTGGACATGGGATTCATAAGGCCTAGCTCTAGTCCATTTGCATCATCTGTGGTACTTGTCAAGAAAAAGGATGGTACAATGAGAATGTGTATAGACTACAGGGCTCTAAAAAAGAAGACCATAAAAAATAGGTATCCCATACCATGCATAGATGAACTCATTGATGAATTACATGGTGCTGTATACTTCTCAAAAATTGACTTAGGATCAGGGTACCATCAAATCCACATGAGGAGGGAAGATGTGGAAAAGACTGCTTTTAGATGTCATTATGGGCACTTTGAGTTTCTTGTTATGCCATTTGGCCTCACTAATGCACCAGCAATGTTCTAATCTTGTATGAATAAGGTATTCAACAAGCATCATTGGAAATTCATTTTGGTGTTCTTTGATGATATCTTGATTTACAGTACAACATGGAAAGAGCATCTAGAGCACATAGACACTATTTTGGAAATCTTGGAGCAGCAATCCTTTTATGCTAAGCTATCTAAATGTGAGTTTGGTTTGACTGAGATCCTATATTTGGGACATATTATAAGTTCTAAGGGAGTACAGGTTGATCAATAGAAAATTTAGGCGATTTTGGATTGGCCTCCACCTACTAATCTTACACAGTTGAGAGGTTTCTTTGGGTTGTGTAGCTACTATAGGAGGTTTGTCAAGGGATTTTATCATCTTGCTGCCCCCTTGACTTATTTGACAAAGAAAGGAGATTTTATTTGGACAGAAGAGGCACAAAAAATATTTAATAAGCTTAAGGAGGTAATGAGTTCATGCCCTATGCTTGCAATTCTAGATTTCTCTTTACCTTTTGTTGTTGAATGTGATTCTTCTAGAGAAGGTATAGGGGCTGCCCTAACTCAAAGGGAACATCCAGTAGCATTTGAGAGTAGAAAATTAAATCAATCAAAGAAAGGTTACTCCATCTATGATAAGGAAATGTTGGCAATCATGCACGCACTTCATAAGTTTAGACAATATTTGGTATGTGAGAGATTCATTGTAAAGATGGATCATAATAGCCTCAAGTTCTTCTTGAACCAAAGGGATTTGAATGATCATAAAAAAAAATGGGTAAGTAAATTGCAAGCTTATGATTTTGATATTGAATATGTGAAAGGAAAGAATAATGTGGTTGTTGATGCTCTCTCAAGAAAGCCCACTTTGTGTTCCTTAACATCTATCTCTGCTGATTGGAAAATCTCCATAATTTCAGAGTATGCTAAAGATTCCTTTGCCACCAAGATTTTGGATAAGTTAGTGGATGATAATAGGTACGAGGTTGTTGATGAGTTGATTTATTACAAGAACAAGATCTTCTTAGTGCCAGGATAAAAAACTAATGAAAGGATATTGAGGGCCTTTCATGACACACCTTTGGCTAGTCATCAAGGATACTTCAAGACATATAGGAAACTTCGAGAGAGGATTGCATGGACGGGTATGAAAGAGGATGTCCTTAAACACATTAAGGAATGCATGGTATGCCAACAAAACAAGAGTGAGCAAATTTTTCTTGTAGGATTGTTGCAACCACTTCCTATTCCTGAACAAAAATGGGAAAGTATTTCCATGGACTTCATCACTGGGTTGCCCAAGGTTCAAGGTAAGGATTGCATATATGTGGTGGTAGATAGACTAACTAAGTATGCACATTTCTTTCCCATCACTTCTGATTTCAAGGCATCACAAGTGGCAGAATTGTTCTTCAAGGAAATTTTTAGGTTACATGGCTTGCCTAGAAATATTGTTAGTGACCGGGACAGTAGATTCCTCAGCTCTTTTTGGAAGGAGCTCTTTCATTTGGTAGGAACTAAACTCACTCCTAGTACTAGCTGTCACCCTCAAACAAATGGAAAAATAGAGATAGTTAATAAATGGATAGAGGGATATTTGAGGAACTATGTTTCAAATCAACATGCTTGGGTGAAATGGTTGCACCTAGGGGAGTATTGTTACAATACATCACATCACATGTCTATTGGTATGCCTCCTTTTCATTCTCTCTATGGTTATGATACCCTTTCCTTTGTTGATCTAGTACTTTTAGATAGCAGAGTACCTGCAGCAAGTGATTTCATTAAGCAAAGCCAAGACATAATAAGGTCCCTCAAGGATAATCTACAACATGCACAGAACCAATAGAAGTTGTATGCTGATAGGAAAAGGACTGAAAGATCTTTTGAGATGGGAGATTTGGTATTTTTTAGGTTTTATCCATATAAGAAAAGCACCTTGGAGAGGAGTGGGGCAAATAAGCTCAAGCCAAGGTTCTATGGGCCTTATAAGATCATCAGGAAGGTAGGAGAGGTAGCTTATGAATTGGAGCTCCCACCAAATAGAAAAATACATAATGTTTTCCATGTCTCTTGCCTAAAGAAGGTTCTAGGCCAGAAAACCATAGTATCTACATAATTACCACCTCTTGATGATGAAGGGAAATTAGTCTTAATACCAGAAGAGGTTTTGGATACAAGAGAGAAAAGATTGAGAAATAGGAGCATCACAGAGCATTTGGTCAAATGGAAAGGATTACCATTGGAGGATGAAACTTGGGAAGGAGTCCATATTCTTGAGCATCCCAACCTTCATTTCTTGAGGACAAGCAATATTTGGGAGGGAGGACTTGTCATGTCCCTTTTTCAAATAATTAAAAATAATAACTTTTGCTAAGGCTGGCAGGCTCAAAAAGTAAAGTTTTGGGGAAGGGGGTTAATATTGGGAAACCAATGGAATAATAAATGTTAAATATTATTAAAATATGTTTAATTCATCTCTCTTGGTCGTGAGTTAGGGTTATTCCCTCTTTAAAAGTGGTTTGGAGGCATTTCGGGCTCATTCTAGAACTTGATTTTTGCTCATTGCTTTGTTGTTCTTCAGAGGCTGCCAAACCTGTGGAGAAGGAGACCCAATGATGGGAGTTTTTAGGTTTCTAGGAAGGATAAGGATGGGAGTTTGAGGCCATTCCATGTGCCAGCTCATGCAGAGTTTGCCCTTTTGCTGAATAGTGCAAATTTGTGAGTTTTCGGGTGTGTTTCTTGTAAGAGTTTGGTGTTTCTGGTTGAGTATTTCATATCAGTTTGGTTTTCTTCTATATTGTAGACATTTTGATGTTAAAATAGAGCTAAATATATGTATTGGGTCATGGTCATACTTCTGTGATAGATTATTAGTATTTTGTGGTGTTTCCGGGCTATTTTGTGTTGTTTTTGGGAGCCCGATGAGCATTGTTGTTGTCCTCCTTTTTGGAGCTGTTGTGTAAACTATTTTCAGATCTAGAAATATCATTTTGTAGGCCGTTATGCTATCAAAACTTCTGTAAAAATTTCTACTTTCACATTTATCAATAATATGTGAAGCTGTGAAGTTTTTGGCACTATTTCGGGCATACCCGGTTTGGGTTTTATTGAGAAATTGGTTGATCTTTGCAATATTGGTTGTTGGATTTTAAAATCTGATTAGAGGCTTTAAATATCATATAAAATCAGAAAGGGGACATTACATAATAGTTTTTGACTCTCCATGCAATCTGAAAATATCTTGCACAAATCTCTTAGCTATGGCTAATGAACCATCTCTCAAAATTCCATGAATGAAGTGTGCCACTTTGGTCAATTTTTCAACTACCACCAAAATAACATCATGCATGTTTCTGGTCATGGGTAACCCCTGAGTGAAATCCATGCTAATAGCTTTCCATTTATATGCAAGTATGTCATGAGGGTATAATAATCTATCTATGTGGATATGTTCAACCTTGACTTGTTGGCATTCTAAACACTAGGCTATGTAAGCTATAACATCATGCTTAAGCCCTAGCCAAAAATATAATTGCCTCATATAAAAAATCATCTTGTTTACCCTAGAATTCCTTGAAAATAGTTTGCAGTGCATCTCATCAAGTACAAATTTCCTCAGACCTGATGTATCGAGAACATATATATTGGATTGACATCTCATAATTTCATCATCATAAAATGTATAACCATAAAAATGGTATTAAAATGGACCAGTCTCCAAAGATTATTTGACCATCTCATAATGGTCATCACCTAGAAGATTTTATAACAGCTACTACCTCAAGTGTGTCCTAGTAGTAGAGATAAAAAAATAGATGTCTTCTTTTGCTAAGAGAATCTTCTACCATATTCACTTTACCTTTAATATATTCTATGCCAAAATAATATTCTCTCAACAAATCTAAGAATCATCTCTATTTAGCTTTGAGATTAGGCTATATTAAAATATATTGGAGTCCCATGTGATATATTTTCAACTCAAATGACTTACCCAAAAAGTAATGCGTCCACATCTGCAAGGCATGCACAATCACAACCTATTCTAAATCATGAGGGTCATAGTTAAGTTTATGTTGCTTTAGTTTTCTAGACTCATAGGCCACTACTAGACCATTCTGCATCAATACAGCTCCCAATCCTTCACCCGAAACATCTATAATCATAGTGAATTATCCATTGGGATCAGGTATAATCAAGATAGGGACTAATGTGAGTTTCTATTTTAAAAGATGAAAAAACCTTTCACATTCATATGGCCATTCATATCTCTTTGATTTCCTATGAAGGGAAATCTTGGAGAAACCCTCCACAAATTTCTTGTATTAGCTAGCAACTCCTATGAAACTTATGACTTCTCTCACATTCTGAGGAGCTGGCCATTCTACAATAGCCTTTATCTTGTTAGGGTCAACTGAAATTCCATCTATAGAGATGATATGACCCAAATAATGTATCTCTTTCTAATAGAAATAACATTTGTATATATTACCATATAGTTTCCTATCTCTCAGTTAGTGTAAAACTATCCACAAATGTTCTTCATGCTCCTCTATGTTCTTGTAATAAATCAATGCCATCAATAAATATCCCAAAAAAATAATCCAAGTAGTCTCTAAAAATACAATTCATCAAGTTAATGAAATTTTTTGGGGCATTCTTTAGATCAAAATGTAGGACAAAATATTCATAGTTCCCATATCATGTCTTGAATGGTGTTTTAGATATGTCATCCTCCTTTATCTAGAGCTAATGATACCTGGATCTCAGATCAATTTTAAGAACATTGTAGATCCATTCATTTTATCAAGTAGTTCATCTATCTGAGGGAGATGGTATCTATTCTTAATGGTTACCTTATTAAGCATCCTATAATCAATACATAATCATAAGGTACCATCTTTCTTCTTTAAAAAAATTACTCAGGCTTCCCAAGTTGATACACTAGGGTAGATAAACCCTTTATCCAACAATTCTTGAATAAACACCTTTGGTTCGTACAACTCTATTGTGGTCATTCTATAAGGAGCCTTGACTGTGGCTTAGTTTTAGAAAATAAATAAGTAGAGAAATCAAATTCTCTCTTTGAAGATAATTCATCTAGTTACTCTAGAAATACATCCTAGAATTCTTGTAGTATAGGATAGTTGTCAATTGAGGGAGGAGTTCTATCTAAATCCTTAACATGCACTGCATAAATCATCCAACCCTTCCTTTGTGCCTTCTTTAGCTACATTGATGAAATATGTCTCAGATCAATGGACCTCTTCACATCCCTTATCTCTATAGGTTTCCCTATATCATCAAGGCATTATACTAATTTGTCTCTATAATTGACAATTTCCTTATGTTCTATTAACCAATTTATGTAAAAAATGACATCATATGAACCCAATGGTGCAACATGTATGTTTACTTAGGAAGCCTGGAAGATCCCATTGTATGTAAGCTAGACATTGCTCCACCCTTCTATCAACCATGTTTCCATACTCTACTATTCATAGTTCATACACAAATCCTACTCTAATAGGTAATCTAGATGCAACTCAAGGATCTACAAAGAACTTAGTGGCTCTATTATTAATTAAAATAGAAACATTGTGTCAAAATTTTTTACTAGTTAATTGTATAGGAGTAGCTTGGAACTTAGCTTGTCCGTGGTCAACTACTGCATGGATATGATGTTGTGCATGTACCTATTAACCTTTTCCATTCCTTTTTCTTGAATTCTATGGACATGAGCTAGCATAGTGATCACCCTTGCATACATAGTATCCATCTAGGGATCCCTATCTTCCCTTAGGCTTGTTCCTCATATTACCATTCATGTTATTGTTTTTCCAATTGTTACCCTTATTCTAATTCTAAATTTGATTATTCATATTTGAATTCATGCCAAAATTCCCTTGTCCTCTTCTCCTAATGTTTCTGATTTGATGGTGGCCTCCTCTATTCTATTTACCTCCCTAAAATTTTCTCTTTTTGTAACCCAAGGAATTGCTAGGTCTTTGAATCCTACTAATTGTAGGCATCTTTTGCAATTTTTGTTCCTTCTTGATGGCCATTTCAAAAGCTAGGTCCATTGTGTCTAGGTTATGCATATCAACATTTGTGCCCACTTTAGGTCTCAAATCTAAGATGAACTTGCAAATTTTAAATTCCTCGTCCAACTATATTGAGGAACATAATTAAGAAAATGATAGAACTTCTCATGGTACTATGTAACTATCAAGATGCCCTAAATCAAATTCCAAAATTCATTCATTTTCCTATAAAATATAACTAAAGCAACCACCTTTTATGAAAAAGATGCGAAAAAACCTCCCAAGTGATCTCTCATGGTTGTAACTATTTATTTTATCTCTCATTCTCCCACCATGTGGAGACCTCCCCAATAAGTTGGTAAGCACCCCACATTGCCTGAGATTCACCAGAAAGGTTTTAGATCTCGAAATACTTTTCCATTTCTATGATTTATGCCTCTACCTCATCCCCTAAAGTCTTCCTATTGAAGGTGGGAGGAATAAAATGCTTGAGGTCTCTACTAATCTCATCTATAATACTTCCCTTGTTATTTATTGCACTAGAAACCCTAATCTAAACTTTCCTTTTAAGTTGCTCCTCATTCCTCGTATCCTCCTTCTATTTCCTCTGAGCCTCTAACCTCTAATCCTCTTCCCTCTTTCTCTATTCCTCATTATGGGGATTCTCATCTTGAATACCCCTCACATAATATTCAAGATTATCCATATGAGCACCTCATTATTGTAATAGAGCTCTTTGTTGAGTCAGAAGAGGAATGATCTAATCTAGTCTCTGATTAGGTTCATCATCAATACCATTACTAGATCTAGCCTTGTTAGTGTTTCTTGTCTTCATGGTGATTGATCAATTATTGCACCAAGAAAATGTGAAAATTTTAACAAACAAGTAGACCAAGGCCCTAGAGTTTAACCATGATATGATAGCACATGTAAAGACTACACTTCTATAAAATATGCCACATACAAGATACAAAAAGAACATAAAATTCAATGTTGAAGTTGTAATCACCTAAAAATGGACAAAGATCAAATCAAAGAAAATCAAGTCAAAATCAAAGCAAATCAAGGACATAATTGAATCAATTGAATCACAATGCATGATTAGCCAATCAAAATGAAAATCAAATCCTAATTCAAGATAAATCAAAATTGAGAGCATTTTAATCAAGTGCAATCAAATCAAAATACAATTAAATCAATTAATTGTATAGTCTTGGATTAAATTAAATTCAACCCATTCAAGGGGTACATGGCTAAAATAAATCAATTAAATCAATTAATAAATCTCAATTACTCTCAACAACCACAAAGGGAGGAAAATCAATCAACCAATGAGAGTAAAGGAAAGGCATTCACATGGATCAAGCCAAATTGAATCTCAATCACTCAAAGTGAAAGAGAATCTTAACCATCCATCTTGTCTACTTGTCCCAAGCTTTGAGGACACAAACTTTGCATTGTCTTCAAAGGGTGGAACCAAGGACTCAACCAAGGTTTAATCATGATCAAATACAACTACACCCCCTATCATTGGAAAATCTATAAAAGGAAGGCCTAATTCCTTCATAATTCATCGACCACACATCTAAGAATTGCATTGAACCTCTTGCAATTTGAGCTTAGAAAGGCATTTGAGAGCATACTTAGCATTTACTTTGATAATTGTTAGCAATAGCTTGTTTATCTTTATCATTCTCATTCTAGGATTGTCATTAATGGAAGCTTGCTAAGAGCTATTCATTAACATTCTTAGTTAAAGAGCCATAGGATGCTCAATTGATCATTATTTGCTAAATAGTTGCTCTATTGTGGTTTATTTAGTTACTATTTCATTTATTGTTCAACCTTAATTCTATGAAGATACTTTTTTTAGTATACAAAATGGCACCCACCATGGGGTAGAATGCTCTACTTTACTAACCGTACGAAAATTTATCAGTATTTTCAAATTTGCATGTGATTAACTCTTGGATTTTTTAGAAAGTAGCACTTTTGACAGGTTAAGTAGTGCTTTACCCAGTGAAACAATGCTTTTGATCATTGTTCCAGCACTTCTGGGGCAAAGTTGTGTGCCTTTGCGTTGATTCACAACGCCTTTGCAACTTCTATCTTCATTCATCCTTTCTTTCAGCGCTTCCGCATAGTTAAAGAGCACTTTGCTCCTGACTACTAAGCGCTTTCATCAGTTTCTGGAGCACTTTTGCCATAATTTTACGGCCTTTTCTCAATTTAATAGCACTTTTGAATGTTATTTGTGCACTTTTGCATTTCACTGATAGATTAAAGTAGCACTTTCATCAGTTTCCTGAGCGCTTTTGCCATAATTTTACCGCCTTTGCTCAATTTAGTAGCGCTTTTGAAAGTTATTTGTCCGCTTTTTCATTTCACTAACAGATTAAAGTAGCACTTTCAAACATATTAGTTGTGCTTTTAAGCAATAAAATAGTGCTTTTAACTAGTTCAGGTGTGCTTTTGCATAAATTCATAAGCGAACTAATCTGACTATGGCAAAATGACTTTCGGTATTCTGCAGGATGATAAGACATAAAAATGTGAGAAAACCAGAGAAAAAATTTAATCAAGAGGGCAAAGCATTGGCTAAAAATATCAAGGAGAACTTTGAGCATATTAAAGTGGTTCTTGAGGAATCAAAAGAGGAAGAAAACCAGGTATATCAAAATTATCTTAAGGTTGTAGATGCTTACAAGACAAAATTTGTATCTCTCAATTGGATTTTTACTCCTTAGTTCAAGTTTTCCTTAAAAATTTGTAAATAAGGTGCTGAAGGTTCATTACATAATTCTTTGCTTCTTCAATTTCGATTTGGTTTACCTCATTGTGAGTGGTTGTGTTGACTAAATTGCTGGTGGAAAAGCACATTTAGAAGGAGCTATGGCCAAGGTAAGGTAAAAACAATGGAATCAATAAAAAATGCCCCTAACTTCGGTTAACTACAAAGAATAGGGTAAGCCTCAACTAGTCAATATTTTCCCTTAGCTTGTGGCATTGGTGCATTTCATAATCTAGTAATTTGAATAGCTAAAAGGATAAATCAAACACTAAATCAAAGCCCCTTGTTTGTGGAAGAGAGTAGAAACACTTAAATCCTTATAGTTAGTGGGTGAAAGAAATTGAACACAATTGTCTATTGTGTTTGGGAACTAAAGGTAAAGTTAGGGATATGCTCTTCACCTTTTGGTGAACCAAATTCCCAAAAGCTTGACCTTAATTCCATTTTCCTTGCTTTGAATGAACATGCTAGAGAATTAGTGGGCTCGCCTCCCAAGTTGTGCCTTAACGAGGCTGGTGAGAGGGACAACCCACAGTGGGATACACTCATTTTTGCTATAGAAATCCAACCCACTCTAAAATGAAATGCATACATCCTTAATGGGGTGTGTGACAAATGGATTTTAATTTTTTGAACTTCCTCTAGCAGTCCTCACAGATTGCATAAAATCGTACCTCAATACATGTGGGAAGCCCCTTAACATACTTGGGGGATGAGAGTTTAAAGTCTATTTGAATGGAATCAATACTAAATCCTTGATAAAATAGCAAGACCACCTTCTAGAGCCATGTTTACAAACCAAATCTTGTGCTAGGTAGGTGCTTGAAGTGTTTTTTTTGTGCAAAACCCATGACAACATTCTTCAAATCAAACATTTTGTGTTAAGAGGGTAATAAGAGACAAGTGAATGCGTGATTGTTGTGTTTGAAATACATAAACAAGTGAGAGATACATCCATTGAAAGTTCATCTTACATTTTAAAATCTCTTCAATATAAAATCAACAATTTTTGAACCAAGGATCATTCCCAATCAAACCCTTGTTGGATGCCAGTTTCCACGTGGTTCCACACATATAGGGCAGCATTACCAGGAGATATCATGTTTTTTGCAAACCAAGGGTAAGAAGTTGAGTACCAAAGTGTTTTCAAGGACCCTAATCAAGAGGAGATTTTTCCAAATCTATTTGAACCAAGACTTGGAGAGATGGCAGATAGAAATTTGGCATATCATAATCACAATACCAACAATGTCAATTATAATGCCAAAGAAACACTTGAAGAAAGGGGTGAGAAAGCTGCCCAAGAATTATATTTCCTAGAGGTTATGGAGAAATTGATAGACAAGGATAAGGATAACTTCTTCTTAAACCTATCCCAAAAGGGAGTAAAGCTGCCCTATGATTTTGATATTGACCAACTCAAGAAAGACCAACACCAAGATGACTCCATGAATGTTATGACTAGGTAGATAAAGGCCTTCCAAGAGAAAATTGATACCATGAAGAAGGTAGCCAAACCTAAGGCCTTTTCCATTGAAGCTTTATGTCCTTTCCCTTTTGACAAAAGCTTAGATATGGTATCTTTTCCTTTTAATACCATCTTTCCTAAATATGATAAGTACATGGGTAAAATAGACCCACAGGATCATTTAAGAGAGTTTTGTGCCCTAAGCATAGAGTTCATGCACAATGATACATATCTAATGAGACTTTTTCCTAGAAGCTTAGGAGGTCCCACAATGGAGTGGTTTTCAAAACTAACACCTAGAATAAAGTCCTTTGAGGAGTTACCCTCCAAGTTCGTAACCCATTACTCTTATAACATTGAGCACGAAATCACAATGCTCAAGTTATATGATACCAAACAAAAAGATGGAGAGTCCTTCTTAGGATTCCTACAAATGTGGAGGACCATTTTCACAAGGTATCCACAAAGTATCCTGGAGAAAGAGAAGATGGAAATCTTCACCAATAATTTGAACTCGAAAATGAATTATAGATTACAACTTCAATGTCCCCCAACATTTGAGAAACTCATAAAAAATGGGATCAAGATTGAAGATGTTTTGGTCAAAAGAGGTGAAGTGAAATTATTTAAAGATAACAAGTCCAACAACAACAACAACAATAATAATTATGTGCCTAAGTATTTCAATAATCAGGGGTCCAACAATAATAATGATAAATCTAAATCATGGATGAAGAATAAAAATAAAAACCTTTTGAATGACAGAGTTGTGGAGGCCCACACTGTGAAGTCAACCCCTTTTATCCTACCATATGGAGCAAATTCTTCAAATAATGTTAATCAAACAATCAAAGCTCCATATAAATCCAATAATTCCAATAACAATTCCAACACTTCCAACAATAATGCTAGTGGGGACAAATCAAAATCATCCTACTCCAATTATAATAAAAATAAATTCACCTACTTAGGTGAACCTTTGGAGAATGTATTAAAGACCTTGGTTGCCAATAATGTCATCGCATTACCTGATATGAAAGATTATGAACCTGAAGTTAAACCTTATTGGTGGAATGCGTCCCATCATTGTGAATATCATCAAAATAGAGGTCACCCAACAAATGAATGTATGAGGTTAAAACACTTGGTGCAAGATTTAATTGACAAGGGAACCATTCAAATTAAAGGACCCCAAAATAATGGAGGTCATACGGCCTTCAAGAACCCCTTTGTGAATCATGAAAAGGGGGAGTCATCAAATACAAATCAAAATAAAAAAAAAGGGGAATGAGAAAGTGAATTTTCTCACACATATGATAACATGATAAATACTATAAGAGAAGATGATCAAACCATAAATGTTATCATAGTGAAAGATAAGTCAAGGGAAGTATCATCAAATGTTGTCACTAGGGGGCAAGCATAAAAAATTATCCTACCTACCAATGCTCCAAAAGTGGTGATATCAAACCAAGCTTCAACATCATCATCAAAACAATACAAATTGGTTGATCAATTACCAAGAACTCCCGCTCAAATCTCTATTCTTGAGCTGCTCAAATTATCACCAATTCATAAGGATATCTTGGAAAAAGCCTTGTTGGAAACAAATGTGCCTCTAAATTTGGATGTAGACAAATTCCAAAATATGGTAGGGCACTTAATTGTACCTCATTGCCTATCATTTTTCGAACAAGATGACATGTCCCTTAATCATCCCCAAAATCTGCCCTTACATATAGAAGTGTTGATCTATCAGCATAGGGTGAAAAGAGTCCTTATAGATGGAGGAGATGGACTAAACATTTGTACCCTTAGCTTGGTAAAGGCCCTAGGATTTTCTGAGGAGGCTATTGACCCTAAGAAGAAGATAACCATAAAATCCTATGATGACGAAGAAAGAGCCTCAAGAGGAGTCATAGTATTACCCATTAGAGTTGGTCCCATGCAAAAAGAGACCATATGCCAAGTATTGGACCTAAAGTTGACTTATAATATTTTTTTGGGAAGGCCATGGATCCACAAAATGCAAGTTTTTGCTTCAACTTATCACCAATGCCTAAAATTCCCATATCTAGGGCAAGAGATAATGATAAGTGGGGATCTAAACCCATTCCAATATTGTAATAATGTCAAGCCTATCAATGACTCCTTAGTCCCACATAATACTAAAGGGTCTATACCTAAGAAAATGGAGCAAGGTCAAATTTCTAAGGACACCTCTTGGTTGAAAGGAAAAGAAAAGATGGAAGAATAAGTTATTATTAAAGACACAACAAAACTCATTAACCAAACTACATCGACTAAAAGAAAAGAGAGGGTTAATGAGGATAACATTATTGAAGAACTAAAAGAAGATCATATCAAAGCTACTCAAGTATACACCAAAGAGGCCCATTATCAAAAGATGGACCAAATGATGAAGAATTTTGATAAGCAATGTAAGATCAAGCAAAAAGGTGTAGGTGAATACTCCTTATCTATTATGGACCTACCTTTATCACCCAAGTCCTTTGGGAGACCCTCAAATCTACCCCATAAATATAATGAGAACTTTGTGATGGAAAGTACATCATATGTGATGGATGAATAGGATAATGAGATCCTAAATTGGTTGTACAAAGATGAAGAATCAAGTGCCCACATCAAACATATCCAAAATATAACCATTCCCACACATCAATATGGGAAAGGATTTTCAATCATGAAAAAGATGGGGTACAAAGGTCAAGGACCTTTAGGCACAAATAATGAAGGGATCATTGAACCCTTAGAAAGCACATGGTGAGATTCCAAGGAGAAATTAGGAGTAGGGTATCTTGGGGAAGGATACACTCAAAAACATCATCCCAAACTTTATAGCCAAATATTATAATTAGAGTCTCATAGTGATGAGGATTCTAATGAATGGGAATGGGAGACCCTATCAGATGAGTCATGCCAAGACAAGGGCATTGATGTCATTCATACCTACGCTTCTACCAAAAATAAAGGACCAATGACAAAATCAACTTCAAATCAAGCATCTAGTTCTAGCCAAGTGGTTCTAAATGATGTACCAAGTATAGAGATAGAAATAAATCAATGGGTAGGCAAACCATACATTCCTTCATGGAGACCTACTATGGAAGAGTCAAACACTAGGTTTAATCCACACGAGTTCTATCCAACAAAAACCCTAGAGGAGTCTAGTGAGGGGGACTTTGATCCTTCTTCTTTAGAACATTTAGAGGAAGCCCATGTTCGATATTTTCAAGATACAATGTATGAACCCTCCAATAATGAGATATACACCCTAAATCCAATTGAAACAAATCCAAGTGTTGACCCATTAACTCTCATACGTCCAGACCTAATCGAATGGAATACCATTGAACCAACTACCTTGCTAATTTTCTTGAATGATAACATGGTGTCCCAATACCTCAACGTGGTTGAACCTTCTTCTATCAGAGAATATCAAGAAGAAATGATCAAAGGGAGCACCCAAACTTCTAATTCGAGGAAAAATGAAAAAATAAAAAAAATAAAAAAGGAAAAGAATCAAGTGTTGAAAACCACGTTGTGGCAATATTAGATCAAGAAAAAAATAAAGAAATAAAGGATGTTTCCAAAGGTGAAAACCCAACTGAGGCACCTAAGGAAGGGAGTTTGGATGCTCTACTAGAACATTATGAAGAAAGATCTCCGATCTTAATTGAGCCTACATAAAAGATAAATATTGGATCGGAAATAGAGCCAAAGATCATCCACTTAGTAAAATCCCTATCTAGCGAAGAAATGACCTAATTCATTGAGTTCTTTAAGGAAAGACAAGTTAATTTCACATGGTCTTATGATGATATGCCGGGTTTAGACCCAAATCTGATAATGCATCATCTAAATATCAAGGAAGGAGCAAAACCTATTAAGCAAAAGCTAAGGAAAATGCATCCTCATATAGCACTACTTGTCAAAGTGGAGTTAGAAAAGTTACTGAAGGTGGGATTTATAAGGGCCATTGATTATGCATAATGGATCTCAAATATAGTGCCAGTATCAAAAGTAGACAAATCCATCAGAATCTGCATGGACTTTAGAGACTTAAATTTGGCATGTCCTAAGGATGATTTCCCACTTCTGAGTATTAATGCCATTGTAGATTTAACAATGGGGCACTCTATGTTTTCACTCATGGATGGATTTCGTGGGTATAATCAGATAAAGATAGCACTAGAAGACCAAGATAAGACCTTTTTTACATGTGCATGGGGCACCTTTTGCTGGAATGTCATACCATTTGGGTTAAAGAATGCAGGAGCGACCTATCAAAGAGAAATGACCACAATATTTCATGATATGATGCATAAGTTCATGGAGGATTATGTGGATGACATACTAGAAAAATCCCACTCAAGAAAAGAACACCTTCCAATTTTGGAAAAAATGTTTGAAAGGCTAGAAGAATTCAAAGTCAGGCTTAACCCAAAGAAATGTGCCTTTGGAGTCCAATGCGGCAAACTACTAGGCTATATTGTATCTACAAAAGGGATAGAGGTGGATCCTGCTAAAGTGAAGGCTATCATGGAAATGGAAGCACCTAAAAACATTAGTCAAATGAGATATTTACAAGGAAGGATCCAATCCATTAGGAGATTTATCTCCCAATTAGCGGAAAAATGTCATAATTTCACCCAACTTTTGCATAAGGATATAATCTTCGAATGGGATGATAAATATGAAGAAGCCTTTAATATATTAAAGAAATATCTCATGAATCCACCAATCTTGATGCCACCTATCAGAGGCAAGCCCTTGATCCTATACATTTCAGCAACAGAGAATTCATTGGGGGCAATTTTAGCACAAAAGGATGAAACAGGAAAAGAGAAGGCAATTTACTACATTAGTAGAACCTTGATCAAATATGAGTTGAGCTATACATTTATGGAAAGGGCATGATTGGCTGCAGTTTTTGCTTCCCAAAAATTACACCATTATATGCTAGCCCACAAGATAAGGCTCATTGCCAAAATTGACCCATTGAAGTATCTACTTAATAAAACAACATTGAATGGAAGGCTAGCAAAGTGGGTGATGGTACTTAGTGAATTCGACATAGAATATGTTGATAGAAAATCAATGAAAGGGAAAGTAATTGCAAACCAATTAGCAGAAGCACCACTTCATGATGATCATCCCATCTAAGTGGAATTCCTAGATTCAAAGATTGTGAAGGTGGAAGCAAAAACATGGTAGCTTTATTTTGATGGTTCCTACACTCATCATGGATCAGGAGCCGACATACTTCTCATCACTCCTCAAGGTTCTACTATCCCTAAGTCTTACAAATTGCTATTTCCATGCACCGACAATATAGCAGAGTATGAAGCATTGGTTATTGGAGTCAAGCTAGCATTAGAGTGGAAAGTAACAGAATTAAAAGTTTATGGAGATTCACAATTAGTCATAAATCAAGTCAATGAGGAATATCAAACGAAAGATGAAAAATTGGTACCCTACAAAAACATGGTGCAAAGCCTTAAGAAGTATTTCATACTCATCACATTTGAACAAGTGCCAAGGGAAAAGAACAAAGCAATGGATTCAATGGCAACCTTGGCTTCACTTTTGGAAATGTCGGATCAGAGTGCTAGATATGAGTTCTTGGTAGAAGAAGTGATTCAATCCACGTTTGACCCTACCCACCCTCACACCATTTTCTTGTTAACTACAAATGAATCGCCTTGGTATGGACCAATTTACACTTACTTGAAAGATCAAATCCTTCCCATAGACCAAACCAAGAATCAAAAGAAAAGCTTCATTCCCCAAGTTGCCCAATAGACCATAATTTTTGAAACATTGTATCAAAAAAGTGTAAATGGAATGCTCCTTAGATGTTTAGAAGAGGAAGATTCAAACTTAGCCTTACGAGAAGTCCACAAAGGAATTTTTGGATCACACTCAAACAAATTATCCTTAGCTAAGAAACTTCTAAGGATAGGATATTTTTGGCCTACAATGGAGAAAGATGCTTATAACTTTACCAAAACTTGTAGAAAGTGTCAATTCGATGGAAACTTGATACATGTGCAAGCACAAGAGCTTCATCCGATGACAACGCCTTGGCCATTTTACCAATGGGGTTTAGACCTAATAGACATGATTTACCTACCATCCTCGAATGGTCACAAATTCATCATCACGACAATGAAATATTTTACTAAGTGGGTGGAAGTTGTACCCCTATCAACGGTAGAAAGAAGATTTCTTTGTTTATCCTCAATCATATTATTTGTAGATATGGCATACCTCATGCTATTATAACAGATAATGCAAAGCATTTCAAGAAAAAAGACTTAACGGAATTATGTACCAAGTTTCACATGATTCGTCATTCTTCTTCAATCTATTACCCTCAAGGTAATGGACAAGCCGAAGCAACCAATAAAAACATCTTGAATATTTTGAAGAGAATGGTGGACAACTCAGGGAGAGATTGGCACATTAAGATAAACCCGACCTTGTGGGCTTATAGAACAAGCATAAGAATGCCAACAAGGGCTACACCTTTTTCATTAGTCTTTGGAATAGAAGCAGTTTTGCCTTTAGAGGTAGAACTTCCATCTTTGAGGATATCTATGCATGGTTTGATAAATGAGGAAGACTATAGGGTTGCAAGGCTGCAAGAGCTAGAACTCTTGGATGAAAAATAGAAGCAAGATTTTGATCATTTGAAGGTGTACCATAATAGATGTCAAAGGCGTACAATCAAAATATCAAGCCAAGAACATTTCAAATAGGGGACCTAGTTTTGAGAGAAAATCTCAAGAACCAAGCAGAACGAGAAAAGAAAGTGATGAAGGGTGCTCCCCTTAATACCACAAACACTTAACAGAAATAGAGAAACAACAACAATAATATGCAAAAATAGAAAATTGGCTTCTTATTATCTCCACAAATGTGGAATTACAAACTTTCAGAATTACAATATGCAAAGCCACATGGGTGTTCCCTTACAATATTCTGTAGGACAAAGCCTCGAGTCAATACCCAGATCTACTACCCAGAACTATTCTGAACTCCCTAAGACAATAATACAACCTTCCTTATATAGACAATTTTTCACCGCCTGGGAAGGTTCCATAATTTTAGCCAATAAGGACGACCAAACTTAGAATTATTTTATTTTACATTTTATTACATCACAGTCGGCTCAAGATAACCTTTGAAACCCGAACAGAAATTTTGAAGAAAATTATTTTTTGCCATTTCAGGTGGCCCAACTTTCGAAGACCATAAGTCATCACCAGTTGACCTGATCGGCTATTATAACCCCATTTCAGAAATGCCACGAAGCACTCTACAGGGTTAATTAGCGCAAGTGCCCGTCACCCAAATTTTTGACCTGATCTGGGGCCTCTAAAGCCTTCAAAATTTCTATACCCTGCTGCCAATACCGAAAATCTTCAATATCTTCCAATATACACTTGATCTGGCAATGAAACTTTACTGGTAGACTTATATGACCAAAATGAACCTCAAAGAAAGAAATTAGATCATTCTGAGCACATACAAAAATTACCAAAAATAGTAACTTTTCATAAATAGCAGCTCTGCACAAAATAGCCCTTATTGAATATAAAAATAGAAATTTTTTTTATAATTTTTTTTGGGTGATGCAAGATTGCTCTTACACCTAGGGTAATTTGAGAAGTGATCCTGTTACGACTTAGGTGTGCAGAGGAAAATCAAGATGGCTAACCTCCTCCTTTGTCAGCTATGATGAATCTTCAACAGGTCATCCTTTCCACTTGACCAGATATTCTTCATATGTCCTGTTCCTTGTGCTTCTGCCAACACGACTGTCCAATATATCTTCGATTTCCTTAGTGTCTGAACTAGTTGCTGGAATACTCCACTGTGCTGCTGTGATCTCATCTTCAACACCTCCTTCATGATACTCTGTCAGATCTAAAATGTTAAATACCGGTGAAATATTTAGCTCAGTAGGCAATTCTACCTCATATGCATTTCTTGAATCATGTTTCTTCAGTATCCTACATGGTCCAAACTTCTTCATTTTCAGCTTGTTATATGAACCAACTGGAAATCGCTCCTTTCGCAAATGAACCATGACTTCATCTCCAACCTGAAATTCCTTATGCCTCCATTTCTCATCTGCCTTAGCCTTATACTGCGCATTCATTTTGGTAATATGCTTCCTCACCTCCTCATGGATGTTCTTCAAGTGTTCTGCAAAATCTTCAGCTTCAGCACTACTTATTTCTCCTTTATCTATCTTTCTCAATTCAGATGCATTTCTTGGACTACTTCCATATACAATCTGGAATGGTCATTTACCAGTGCTTCTATTGATAAAATTATTGTATGCAAATTCCACCTGTGGTAAAATCAAATCCCATCCTGTTGGCTTATCTCCAACCAAACATCTCAGCAGATTTCTCAAACTTCTATTCACCACCTCTGTCTGTCCATCAGTCTGTGGATGATGTGATGAACTGAACTTCAAATCTATCTTCAACTTCTTCCACAATGTCCGCCAGAAATATCCAACAAACTTAGTATCTCGATCTGAAACTATGGTCTTTGGCAAACCATGTAGTCTCACCACTTCTCTGAAAAATAAATCTGCTACATGAACAACATCATTAGTCTTCTTACAGGGAATGAAATGTGTCATCTTGAAAAATCTGTCAACTACCACAAAAATTGAATCATGTCCCCGCTGAGTTCTTGGTAAACCAAGAACAAAGTCCATACTGATATCCTCCCAAGGCTTCTCTGGTATAGGTAATGGTTGATACAACCCTATATTCTGCTTCACTCCTTTCGCCATCTGACATACTCTGCAACTCTGTACAAATTTCTTCACATCTTGCTGCAACTGTGGCCAATAATAATTCTCACTAACCAAACCAAGGGTTTTATCACAACCAAAATATCCAGCCAATCCTCCGCTATGCTTCTCCTTGATGAGATTCTCCCTCATAGAACTTCGTGGAATGCACAACTGACTCCCTCTGAATAGCATATCATCCTGGATGATGAAATCCAACCATTTCGTCCTGTCTAGAGTAACAGGTTCTGTACAAGCTTTCCAAGCTTCACCAAAATCAGGATCCTTTGGATACAGATTCTTGAGTTCCTTGAACCCAACCACTTCAATCTACATTTCTGTCAGCAATAGTTTCCTTCTACTAAGAGCATCTACAACCCTATTAGACTTTCCACTCCTGTGTTTCAAAATAAATGTATAACTCTGTAAAAACTCAACCCATTTCAAATGCCTTTGATTCAATTTTCCTTGACTATTCAAATATTGCAAAGCTTGATGATCAGTATACAAAACAAACTCATTAGGAAGTAGATAATGTCTCTACTTCTTTAATAACTGAACTATAGCATAAAATTTATGATCATAAATAGAATATTTCCTCTTGGCATCATTTAACTTCTCACTGAAATAAGCAACAAGTTTACCTTCTTGGCTCATAACAGCTCCTATTGCAATACGACTAGCATCACAATCTACTTGAAACACCTTATTAAAATCTGGAAGTGCTAAAACAGGTTGTTCTCTAACCTTTTATTTCAACAATTGAAAACTCTTTTCTGCCCTATTAGTCCACTTAAACTCTTTTTTATCCCCTCTCATTGTTTCAGTCAAGGGACCACAAATACGACTAAAATTTTTGATAAAATTTCTATAAAAGCTAGCCAAACCATGAAAAGATCTTACCTCAGTAGCACTCCTTGGAGTAGGCCATTCAAGGATAGCCTGTACCTTCTCTGGGTCCATTTTTAGACCTTCTGCTGAAACTACAAATCCCAAATACACTAACTCTTTCTTCACAAAACTGCACTTCTTCAAATTAATCAACAATTTCTCATCTCTCAACTTCTCAAATACCATACGAATATGCATCATATGTTCCTCCAATGTCTTGCTAAAAATCAAAATATCATCTAAGTAAACAATGACAAACTTACCCAAAAATTCTTTCAGAACCTCGTTCATGAGCCGCATGAAAGTGCTCGGTGCATTGGTTAGCCCAAAAGGCATGACTAACCACTCATACAGTCCTTCTTTTATCTTGAAGGCAGTCTTCCATTCATCTCTTTCTCTGATCCGAATATGGTGATATCCACTCTTTAGATCTATCTTTGAGAAATACATAGCTCCACTCAAACAGTCCATAATATCATCCATTCATGGCAATGAAAACCTATACTTGATTGTGATCTTATTTATTGCTCTAGAATCTGTACACATCCTCCATTCTCCATTCTTCTTTGGTGCTAATACCACTAGTAGAGCAAAGGGACTCAGACTCTCACAGATCAATCCTTTCTGTAACAGTTCATGTACTTGTCTGTTCAACTCCTCACTTTCTGCAGGTGCCATTCTGTGTGCTGCCTTATTCAGAAAACTCGCTCCTGGGATCAAGTCCATCTGATGGATGATCTTCCTGACTGGTGGTAATCCATCAGGCACGTTATCGGATACAATATCTTGAAACTCATTCAACAAATCTGCAACTTCTACAGGAACATCTTCTACTTCCTCTTTACCAACTTTTGGAATTAAAGCAAAACATACATGCTCATGCCTCATACCATCTAGGAAATTTTTTCCATCAACAAAAGTTATCCTTGCATTACCACATACCTTTTCTTCAGTCTCCTTCAATGGTTTTAGCTTATGTCGCACTCCATCCTTTGTCAGGGAATAGGTATTCGCACAACCATCATGCACAGTACATCTGTCAAACTGCCATAGTCTACCCAAACACATATGACATGCATCCATAGATATGATATCATACAATACCTCATCTTGGTATCCGCCAATCTTGAACTTCACCAGGCATTGTTCATTGACCATGACCTTGTGGTCATCTTGTACCCAGGCAATCGGATATGGATGTGGGTGTTTCTGTCTCTTAAGCTTCAACTTTGTCACCATCTCTTCTGACACCAAATTGTCAGTGCTTCCACTATCAATAATCACATCACAACATTTACCTTCACACTTGCACCTGGTGCGAAACAGGCTCCTCCTTTGCTCAGGTTCATTCTCACCACTCAACATGACTCTTCTATTAATCAACGTTTCTCCTCTTTCAGCATCTTCAAAATTTGATGATTTGACATTTTCATCTACATGTGCAACTCTGGCCTAGGCTTCTTCTCTTCTGTCTGTTCTGCCTTGGCGCTGAGAACATTCAAATGCCCTATGACCTTCTTCTCCACAGTGAAAACATGTTCCACGGAAGCCTCCTCTTCCAAATCCTTGTCCTCTTCCTCTTCCTCTCTGATCTCTATTACTCTGATCTTGAAAATGACTGAAATTATTTCCTCTCTGATTTTGACTGCTACTGGCCTCATCCTTCTTTTTTGGATCTTCATTTCGGCCACTATATGACCGTTCGCCAGATCTTCCACCACGACCTCTTCCATTTTGTTTTCTCTCAAACTTCTTGTTCAGCTTTTCCTCTACTTTTAGGGCAAATTGGTATGCCTCCTCAATACTGTTCATTCAAACCAGATTCAACTCCTCCTGAATGCTTGGCCTTAACCCATTAAGGTATCGGGCAACTATGTCCTTATCAGCTTCTGCATGACCTGTTCTGATGAGAAGTCGATAGAACTCCTCTGTATACTCCTGAACAGATCTTCCTGCTTGCTTCAAACTCTGCATTTTCTTCAGTAGGTCAAGCTCATAATCAACAGGAATGAACTATCCCTTCAATTTATCACCATTCGATCCCATCTCATGATTTTCTCATTTCCCCTTCTATTTCGCTCCAACTGAATCTCTTGCCACCATATCTTCGCATGACCTTTCAATCTGGCTTTCGCAAATCTGACCCTATCAAGATCCTCAACATCTTCATACTCAAAATATTCCTCACATTCATTGATCTAATCGATCAATTCTTCTGGGTTAAGATTTCCAGAAAATGTAAGAACCTCAATCTTAGGTCTTTTCCCAATCTTAGAAATGACCCGAAAAAGTCTTTCTTCCTCCTGGTTCATAATTTCAGCTTCTCCTTCTTGATATTCTTCTTCGGCTTCATCCTCGCTTTCATCTCTGACATTAAGATTTATTCCTCTGCGAATCTCTTCTTGCAATGCTCGCACTTGTCTCTATAGCTCTTTATCCTCAGGTGTCATAGCACCAGCTCTTCCACCATGTTCTCTTCATGGAGGCATTTTCACGATGCGCGCTGACCCCCTAGCCATGGTCCTGGTGCAAACTACCTCACAGTTGGTGATTTGTTTACACACTCAAGAACTCCTGCTCTAATACCACTTGATGAAGGGTGCTCCCCTTAATACCACAAACACTTAATAGAAATAGAGAAACAACAACAATAATATGCAAGAACAGAAAATTGGCTTCTTATTATCTCCACAAATGTGAAATTACAAACTTTCAGAATTACAATATGCAAAGCCACATGGGCGTTTCCTTACAATATTCTGTAGGACAAAGCCTCGAGTCAATACCCAGATCTACTACCCAGAACTATTCTGAACTCCCTAAGATAATAATACAGCCTTCCTTATATAGACAATTTTCCACCGCCTGGGAAGGTTCCAGAATTTTAGCCAATAAGGCCGACCAAACTTAGAATTATTTTATTTTACATTTTATTACATCACAGTCGGCTCAAGATAACCTTTGAAACCCGAACATAAATTTTGAAGAAAATTATTTTCTGCCATTTCGGGTGGCTCAACTTTCGAAGACCATAAGTCATCACCAGTTGACCTGATCGGCTATTATAACCCCATTTCAGAAACTCCACAAAGCACTTTACAGGCTTAAGGAGCACAAGCACCCGTCACCTAAATTTTTGACCTCATTCGGGGCCTCTAAAGCCTTCAAAATTGAGTTCAAAGTTTCTGTACCCTGCTGCCAATACTGAAAATCTTCAATATCTTCCAATATACACTTGATCTGGCAATGAAATTTTACTGGCAGACTTATATGACCAAAATGAACCTCCAAGAAAGAAATCAGATCATTTTGAGCACATATGAAAATTACAAAAAATAGTAACTTTTCATAAATAGCAGCTCTGCACAAAATAGCCCTTATTGAATATAAAAACAGAATTTTTTTTTTTTTTTTTTTTTGGGGTGATGCAAGATTGCTCTTACACCCAGGGTAATTTGAGAAGTGATCCTGTCACGAATCAGGTGTGCAGAGAAAAATCAAGACGGCTAACCTCCACCTTTGTCAGCTATGATGAATCTTCAATAGGTCGTCTTTTCCACTTGACCAGATATTCTTCATATGTCCTGTTCCTTGTGCTTCTGCCAACACGACTGTCCAGTATATCTTCGATCTCCTTAGTGTCTGAACTAGTTGCTGGAATACTCCACTGTGCTACTGTGATCTCATCTTCAACACCTCTTTCATGATACTCTATCAGATCTGAAATGTTAAACACTGGTGAAATATTTAGCTCAGTAGGCAATTCTACCTCATATTCATTTCCTGAATCATGTTTCTTCAGTATCCTACATGGTCCAAACTTCTTCATTTTCAACTTGTTATATGTACCAACCGGAAATCGCTCCTTCCGCAAATGAACCATGACTTCATCTCCAACCTGAAATTCTTTATGCCTCATTTTCTCATCTACCTTAGCCTTATACTGCACATTTATTTTGGTAATATGCTTCCTCACCTCCTCATGGATGTTCTTCAAGTGTTCTGCAAAATCTTCAGCTTCAGCACTACTTATTTCTCCTTTATCTATCTTTCTCAATTCAGATGCATTTCTTGGACTACTTCCATATACAATCTGGAATGGTCATTTACTAGTGCTTCTATTGATAGAATTATTGTATGCAAATTCCACCTGTAGTAAAATCAAATCCCATCTTGTTGGCTTATCTCCAACCAAACATCTCAGCAGATTTTCCAAACTTCTATTCACCACCTCTGTCTGTCCATCAGTGTATGGATGATGTGATGAACTGAACTTCAAATCTGTCTTCAACTTCTTCCACAATGTCCGCCAGAAATATCCAACAAAATTAGTATCTCGATCTGAAACTATGGTCTTTGGCAAACCATGTAGTCTCACCACTTATCTGAAAAACAATTCTGCTACATGAACATCATCATTAGTCTTCTTGCAAGGAATGAAATGTGCCATCTTGGAAAATCTGTCAACTACCACAAAAATTGAATCATGTCTCCGCTGAGTTCTAGGTAAACCAAGAACAAAGTCTATATTGATATCCTCCCAAGGCTTCTCTGGTATAGGTAATGGCTGATACAATCCTGTATTCTGCTTCACTCCTTTCGCCATCTGACATACTCTGTAACTCTGTACAAACTTCTTCACATCTTGCTGCAACTGTGGCCAATAATAATTCTCACTAACCAAACCAAGGGTTTTATCAGGACCAAAATGTCCAGCCAATCCTCCGCTATGCTTCTCCTTGATGAGATTCTCCCTCATAGAACTTCGTGGAATGCACAACTGACTCCCTCTGAATAGCATATCATCTTGGATGATGAAATCCAACCATTTCATCCTGTCTAGAGTAACAGGTTTTGTACAAGCTTTTCAAGCTTCACCAAAATCAGGATCCTTTGGATACAGATTCTTGAGTTCCTTGAACCCAACCACTTCAATCTACATTTCTGTCAGCAATAGTTGCCTTCTGCTAAGAGCATCTGCAACCCTATTAGAATTTTCACTCCTGTGTTTCAAAACAAATGTATAACTCTGCAAAAATTCAACCCATTTCAAATGCCTTTGATTCAATTTTCCTTGACTATTCAAATATTGCAAAGCTTGATGATCAGTATATAAAACAAACTCTTTAGGAAATAGATAATGTCTCCACTTCTTTAATGCTTGAACTATAGCATAAAATTTCTGATCATAAACAGAATATTTCCTCTTGGCATCATTTAACTTCTCACTGAAATAAGCAACAGGTTTACCTTCTTGGCTCATAACAGCTCCTATTGCAGTACCACTAGCATCACAATCTACTTGAAACAACTTATTAAAATTTGGAAGTGCTAAAACAGGTTGTTCTCTAACTTTTTGTTTCATCAATTGAAAACTCTTTTTTGCCCCATTAGTCCACTTAAACTCTTTTCTATCCCCTCTCATTGTTTCAGTCAAGGGACCACAAATACTGCTAAATTTTTTGATAAACTTTCTGTAAAAGCTAGCCAAACCATTAAAAGATCTTACCTTAGTAGCACTCCTTGGAATAGGCCATTCAAGGATAGCCTGTACCTTCTCTGGGTCCATTTTTAGACCTTCTGCTGAAACTACAAATCCCAAATATACTAACTCTTTCTTCACAAAACTGCACTTCTTCAAATTAATCAACAATTTCTCATCTCTCAACTTCTCAAACACCATACAAATATGCATCATATGTTCCTCCAATGTCTTGCTAAAAATCAAAATATCATCTAGGTAAATAATGACAAACTTACCCAAAAATTCTTTCAGAACCTCGTTCATGAGCCGCATGAAAGTGCTCGGTGCATTAGTTAGCCCAAAAGATATGACTAACCACTCATACAGTCCTTTCTTTATCTTGAAGGCAGTCTTGCATTCATCTCCTTCTCTAATCCGAATCTGGTGATATCCACTATTTAGATCTATCTTTGAGAAATACATAGCTCCACTCAAACAGTCCATAATATCATCCATTCGTGGTAATGAAAACCTATACTTGATTGTGATTTTGTTTATTGCTCTGAAATCTATACACATCCTCCATTCTCCATTCTTCTTTGGTGCTAATACCACTGGTAGAGCAGAGGGACTCAGACTCTCACGGATCAATTTTTTCTGTAACAGTTCATGTACTTGTCTGTTCAACTCCTCACTTTCTGCAGGTGTCATTCTGTGTGCTACCTTATTCAAAAAACTCACTCTTGGGATCAAGTCCATCTGATGACTGATCTTCCTGACTGGTGGTAATCCATCAGGCACGTTATCGGAAACAATATCCTGAAACTCATTCAACAAATCTGCAACTTCTACAGGAACATCTTCTACTTCCTCTTTACCAGCTTTTGGAATTAAAGCAAAACATACATGCTCATGCCTCATACTATCTAGGAAATTTCTTCCATCAACAAAAGTTATCCTTGCATTACCACATACCTTTTCTTCAGTCTCCTTCAATGGTTTTAGCTTATTTCGCACTCCATCCTTTGTTGGGGAATAGGTATTCGCACGACCATCATGTACAGTACATCTGTCAAACTGCCATGGTCTACCCAACAACATATGACATGCATCCATAGATATGATATCACACAATACCTCATCTTGGTATCCACCAATCTTGAACTTCACCAGGCATTGTTCATTGACCATGACCTTGTGGTCATCTTTTACCCAGGCAATCCGATATGGATGTGGGTGTTTCTATCTCTTGAGCTTCAACTTTGTCACCATCTCTTCTGACACCAAATTGTCAGTGCTTCCACTATCAATAATCACATCACAATATTTACCTTCACACTTGCACCTGGTGCGAAACAGGCTCCTCCTTTGCTCAGGTTCATTCTCACCACTCAACAGGACTCTTCTGTTAATCAACATTTCTCCTCTTTCAGCATCTTTAGAATTTGATGATCTGGCATCTTCATCTACATGTGCAACTCTGGCCTAGCCCTCTTCTCTCCTATCTGTTCTACCTTGGCGCTGAGAACATTCAAGTGCCCTATGACCTTCTTCTCCACAGTGAAAACATGTTCCATGGAAGCCTCCTCTTCCAGATCCTTGTCCTCTTCCTCTTCCTCTCTGATCTCTATTACTCTGATCTTGGAAATGACTGAAAATATTTTCTCTCTGATTCTGACTGCTACTGGCCTTATCCTTCTTTTTCGGATCTTCATTTCGGCCACCATATGACCATCCGCCAGATCTTCCACCATGACCTCTTCCATTTTGTTTGCTCTCAAACTTGTTGTTCAGCTTTTCCTCTACTTTTAGGGCAAACTGGTATGCCTCCTCAATACTGTTCATTCGAACCAGATTCAACTCCTCCTGAATGCTTGGCCTTAACCCATTAAGGTATCGGGCAACTTTCTCCTTATCAACTTCTACATGGCCTGTTCTGATGAGAAGTCGATAGAACTCCTCTATATACTCCTGAACAGATCTTCCTGCTTGCTTCAAACTCTGCATTTTCTTCAGTAGGTCAAGCTCATAATCAATAGGAATGAATTGTCGCTTCAATTAATCCACCATCTGATCCCATCTCATGATTTTCTCCTTTCCCCTTCTCTTTCACTCCTACTGAATCTCTTGCCACCATATCTTCGCATGACCTTTCAGTCTGGCCTTCGAAAATTTGACCCTATCAAGATCCTCAACATCTTCATACTTAAAATATTCCTCACATTCATTGATCTAGTCGATCAATTCTTCTAGGTTAAGATTTCTAGAAAATGTAGGAACCTCAATCTTAGGTCTTTTCCCAATCTTAGAAATGGCCCGAAAAAGTCTTTCTTCCTCTTGGTTCACAATTTCAGCTTCTCCTTCTTGATATTCTTCTTCGGCTTCATCCTCACTTTCATATATGACATTAAGATTCATTCCTCTGTGAATCTCTTCTTGCAATGCTCGCACTTGTCTCCGCAGCTCTCTAACCTCAGGTGTCACAGCACCAGCTCTTCCACCACGTTCTCTTCGTGGAGGCATTTTCGCGATGTGCACTGAAACCCTAGCCACGGTCCTGGTGCAAACTGCCTCACAGTCGGTGATCTATTTACACACTCAAGAACTCCTGCTCTGATACCACTTGATGAAGGGTGCTCCCCTTAATACCACAAACACTTAACAGAAATAGAGAAACAACAATAATATGCAAGAACAAAAAATTAGCTTCTTATTATCTCCACAAATGTGGAATTACAAAATTTCAGTATTACAATATGCAAAGCCACATGGGCATTCCCTTACAATATTCTGTAGGACAAAGCCTCGAGTCAATACCCAGATCTACTACCCAGAACTATTCTGAACTCCCTAAGACAATAATACAACCTTCTTTATATAGACAATTTTCCACCGCCTGGGAAGGTTCCAGAATTTTAGCCAATAAGGCCGACCAAACTTAGAATTATTTTATTTTACATTTTATTACATCACAGTCGGCTCAAGATAACCTTTGAAACCCGAACAAAAATTTTGAAGAAAATTATTTTCCGCCATTTCGGGTGGCCCAACTTTCGAAGACCATAAGTCATCACTAGTTGACCCGATCGGCTATTATAACCCCATTTCAGAAATGCCACGAAGTGCTCTACAGGCTTGATTGGCGCAAGCTCTCGTCACCCAAATTTTTGACCTCATCCGGGGCCTCTAAAGCCTTCAAAACTGAGTTCAAAGTTTCTGTACCCTGCTGCCAATACTGAAAATTTTCAATATCTTCCAATATACACTTGATCTGGCAATGAAACTTTACTAGCAGACTTATATGACCAAAATGAACCTCCAAGAAAGAAATCAAATCATTATGAGCAAAGATGAAAATTACCAAAAATAGTAACTTTCCATAAATAGCAGCTCTGCACAAAATAGCCCTTATTGAATATAAAAATAAAATTTATTTTATTTTATTTTTTGTGTGATGCAAGATTGCTCTTACACCCAGGATGCTCCTGCATTAGAAAGGAAAATGGGAAGCAAATTGGTTAGGACCATTTCTGATTATTGAAAATTTTGGGACCGACACCTACAAACTAGCAGATTGTGATGGTGAAGAACTGCAAGAGCCAATCAATAGCATACATCTCAAGAAGTTTTATACATGAGGTAGATGAAAGAGTATTAGATGGAGGAGCATCATATTTATTGTACATAGTGAAAAGAGATTCTGAAAAGATAAAAAATAATGGAAAATGGAGCATGAAGAAAGTAAAAACATTCATATATGATCCTCAAAAATGAAAAAAAAAAAATGAACAAAAAAGAAAAATACAAAAAAAATAAAAAAAGAAGAAAGGTGCCTTGGTGAAAACCTAGCAAATAGGCACTTTGGTAGTGAAAAAAAAGAAAGAGCAAAAGCTTTAAAAATAGAAAAAAGAGCTAGAATCATTCAATCGGTGAAAACTTGGTAAACAGGGGCCATTGAAAGTCCAAGTCAGTCGCAAGCCTAGAAGGCCACCTTGTAAATATTGCATTCACTAGCATTTGTATATATTGCATAATAAAACCCCATAGTTGCATTTGCAAATACCTCAAGATTTTGGTTACCTAATCAAAAAATTGTCCTAAGTCCCACAAATGAAATTAATATCCAACTCGGGGCAATCTACTCAAAAGGAGAAAGGATTCATCAAACCAAGCTTTATTCAATCAGAGAATCAATTCATCACACTCGAAAGAGGAACACTTAATCAAATCTACATCCCAATCCAATTTTAGCCTAAAATGAAAAATTTAATCCAAGAACTGAAATGACCTTACCTTTTATTAGGATTAAAACTATGAAATGGATGGAACTACACTTGACATATGGATTGAAAAACATCGCAATTTTTTTCTAAGTGTTAACTCAATTGATGAAATCATGTATGTCTAGCAAGTCAATGAAAGTTGTAGACTAGACAAGCTATGATGAAAAGATGATATTTTTTTGATTTCTGAATGACTGTCTTAAAATCAAAGTTTTAAATCATGTATTATTTGTCTATAGACATGATCATCAAAGAATCATCGAGGACTTGTATATAGGATAAAACTAAGATTTCTACTTGTTTATGTAAACAGATACCTTGGCTATTCTGATCTTCATTATCATAATACCAAAATCCACTTGCAACATAGAATCTGACAAAATTGGTATTCGCACTCTCATGATTGGCTTCAATCAGTGATAGTCATACCAAAAAGAGTTGGGAAAGAAAACAAAGAGGCAAAAAGTATTCATATCATCATAGTTGAACTAGTGATGGTTGTACTACAATGAGATTCCAAAAATGCTCAATGATGATTATAAGCTCCAAATTTTGAATAATGACAGTTAGCTGCATTTATTTTAGATTAAGTGCATCATATATATTGTTTTTCCTTAGTTTAAAATTGCAAGAGGGGAAATAAAAAAAAAGGGGGCTGTATGCAAATCAAACAATCAAAAGATCATCAAAAACTAATTATATATGATCGAGTGTGTTGGAAACAAAAAACAAAGTGCATTGCATTAGGTTACTTGCATTAATTAAACCATTATCATTAAGTCTTGCATTGATTTAGATGTGTCCAACATTTGAGTTATTAGGATCATACATTATTAGGTTTATCATTATCATTAACTGACATACATTTGAAAGTTCATTAGAAACATTAAATTGCATCCATCAAAGTGCATTACATTAGTTAGAAATCATTTCATCCATTAAGATCCAGCATTAAAAGCATCTCATTCATAATAGTACCATTCATACATATATCATTGAAAGACCATCATTGCATCACATTTACATAGCAAAGGAAAATGCATTCAATAGATTCATTATCCACCTAATATCCATCAATAAAGTAATATCATTACACATGGAATTCATCTATTCTATGTCATACATAAGACAATCATTTAACCATCATTAGGACATATGCATACATGTGAACATTAAATTCTATGAAATACAAATCATATAGAATCATATAGATGCATATCATAAGAAACATTCGAAAAGAAATCCAAAACATGATGATGTCATATATAGTCAAATCAATCAAAGAAAGTATCAAAGTCCATAGTACTAGATCATAAGAAATCAAAGTCTATCACATGATCATAAAAAAGCAATATCTAGAGATCAGTGTCCATTAGATATCAAAGTATCAACATAAAATAACATCAAATGATAAAAAATGATACAACACAAGTCCAATGTCTTGATAAATGACAAGAAAAGAAAGCTCATAAGCATAGAGGAATACTCAAGCAATGGAGTCACTAGCATCATCAGTACCATTAGGACCAGGAGCACTATCTTGCAGACAGCTTGAACTAGCCTATAACCCATGCTGACTCATAGCAGCCATAAAAGAAGTCATCACTAAGCTCATCTGTGCAACTTGCTACTAAATAGAAGATATCTAAGACTGTAAGGCAGCAACATCCGATGCTGAGGCTGGGGCAAAACCTTGAGCTGCAGAAGACTGTGGAAGTGGAGTATAAGAAGATGGAGTAGATGAAGAGGGACCACCCAAAACTGAAACAAACTGAGAAGAAGAAGGATGTGATGAAGATGAATTCATTGAGGTAGAAGCATGTGCCTGAGCTGTAGGAACAACATAAGGAATAATAGGAGGAACAATAGGAGGAATGACCTGCTGAGTAGGAGGACCCTGTGCCTGATCAAGCAACACTTGCGCAATATCTACATAAAAAAATCTCTATCATCTAACACGAGGCCTTTGTGCAAGAACTCTGGCAACCTGATGTAAGAGTCTATCAACCCATCCACCTCCATCCTGATCACCAGCTCTAGGAGGAATAGGAGCAGTAGCTAACATTGGTATCTATACATGACCTACTCTAGCTCTGTGATGACCTCATCATCCACGTCAACCCCTGATCTTGCCACAACTGTGACCTCTGTCATCATCTCCACCATCATCATCATCACCCTCATCCCTACCAGCTCCATCCTCACCATGTGATAACTCCTCAATGCTAGGAATCCTCTCAGCAGGATCAGTAAACCTGGGAAAAGGATACCTATGTAGCCAGGCACCATACTCATCTGTAATACCGACATCCATCACCTGTGACCTAGGGTTCCAGGGATGATATCCCAGATCTTGAATCTCTTGAAAAACTATACCATAATCAACACAAGAGCCCCATAATGGTCTCTCGGCCCGTACACAGGCATATATCGCTACGCCTTGTGGCATACCCTGAATACACCCATATTGAAGGAAAACATGATGGAAGTAGAATCTCTCAATAATAAAAGTGGAATGACCAATCATCCAACGAGGACATAACATATACGAAAGCTCCCCATCATCCTCTAGCCAATCCTCGCATCCAAGATAAGGCCTCCAAATGACAGTATCCATGTCATCTATCTGACGTCGCCAGTAATCTGGCTTATCCATATGGGTATGCCTAATAATACCACTATACATCCATGCAAAAGGCCAATCAGCCGGATGATCTCGTGTTGTCATAGGACGTGACACTAGAAGGTGCTCCCAAGTCCAAAGCTGTAATAAAATAGCTCCAGCAGTCAATGTAGTAGAACGTCTATACACGATAGTATGCAAATCATGATATAACTGTGCTAACAAGCAAGAACCCCAATCGAAATGATGAGGATCGGCCATCAAATCCTCTAAAATAGGACCCCAACCAACAACAAACCCATGACCACGTTAGTCAGGAAGTAGGAAACCACCAATCAAAGTACCAAGGATAGCTGGTAACATAGGGAATGAGATGAATTGAGCCCAATGAATATGCTAATCACCAATAGAAGGATCACTAAACACTCAATGAAAAGCTGAACCATCATAAATAGTATCATAATATACAAGCTCTCCTCGAGTCAGCAACTGAAAAAGATGATACACATCCTTAGGGGTGATGGTCATCTCACCCATAGGAAGATGGAATGTGTTATGGTCTGAGTGCCAATGATCAGCCATAGTAGTAATGAGATCCCGATTCACTCAAAATCAAGGAAGATATGGAAGGAAATATAGGCCACACTGAGCAATGTGATGATAGTTGGCAACACTCAAACCAGGTATCATATCCTAGGACAAAGGATAAGAATTACAGATATGTAAAGATCTGAGCTCTAACTACAAGAAACAAGTTCAAACACATCAGAAAGGAAATAAAAAATTATTGGGATTATTCTAAGTCAATAAAAAATTTATCAACACTTATCAAAACCATAATCAGAGTTCATGTTTCTACTCAGATAGAACATAAATTTTATCTTCACCCATCATCTGAATCTAGATTGATGACGGATATCTTAATTATAACTAAATCCTAATTGACACATTACAACTTCTTACAAAATATCAAAATTGGGAACATAAACCTGACAATCAATCAATGACGTTGACAAATTACAACTTGGCCAAAAATCCAAAAAGTGAAAATTTTGCAGAGTGAAAGCACTGGTTTATTGAGCAAAAGAGGCAAACATCAAAAGCGCTTCCTAAATGGGTGAAAGCGCACATAAATATTGTAAAAGTGACCAAAAATTTGAAAACACCCAAATACAAAT
The DNA here is from genome assembly GCA_027943335.1 of Chamaecyparis obtusa. Taxonomy (NCBI): domain Eukaryota; kingdom Viridiplantae; phylum Streptophyta; class Pinopsida; order Cupressales; family Cupressaceae; genus Chamaecyparis; species Chamaecyparis obtusa. The sequence goes on from BSBK01004172.1 coordinate 1,553,453, forward strand.
CAAAAGCGCTCTTAAAAGGTTTGAAAGGGCAAAATTTGATCAAAAGCGCACATAGAAGTTGTGAAAGTGCTAAAACTAAGCAAAAGCACACAAAGAAATGGTAAAAGCGCAAAAGGGCTTAAAAGTGGCAAGCGAAAGCATCAAGGTGATTTGTGAAAGTGCAAAGAAAAAGTGTGAAAGCGCACATTTGGATGCAAAAATGCCCTTAAAATTGGCAAAAGCGCACATTTAGCAGAAAAAAGGAAAAAACTAGTTGTTTAACTGGGAAAAAAATGGGAAAAAATTGAAATAAATGCTATAAATGAAAAAATGAAAAGGTACAAGTACTCATCAGAGGTCCTGAGCCAGGCAGACGCTGATATCGATGACATTTCTTGAACCGATGCTCGCGGATAGGGATAGACATCGTGGAAAGTAAAAAAGAAATAGTGAGAAAAGTCAAGAGTCAATAGTAAAATGAATAGTAAAAAGGGATTTTGACCCCTTTATATAGGTTTTTGACCTAAAATGAGGTAATTTTGACCCATGCAAGAACATTTTTATCAAAATTGACCTAATAAAGTGATGTTATCAACAAAATAATTAAAACCAGGGCATTTGAATGGAATAGAGTAAACATCGATATCGGAAATTTAAATAAAATTCAACATACATGTGAACTATTTCACATAACGATCAACATTACCCAAAAATCAATCAACGGTCAAATTTATATGAATTTTATTTCATTTTCGAGGGGGCATACCATTGGATAATGAGATCAACATCATCAGTGAAAATCAAGAGACTGATCATCGAATCAAAGCGAAAGCTTTCATTAGAAAATTTTTCGTAATCAAATGAGTGGGGCACTACATCAAACTCAATCATCAAAGCAGGTATCATATCAGGATCAATCATTGAATCAAACATCATATCAAGGACCATCATTAGAACGACCATCATATCAGAATGATCATCAAAACCACATTAATGGAGAGTATCATATCGATCATATCTACATCAATCTCGTATAAGAAATCAAGGATTAACCATCAAAGACATCAAACGAACATCAAAGATCAACCATCAATGAATCAAGACCTATTATCAAGTAAAATCAGAGAATTCTTTGAATCGACATGCTTCACACGTCGACTCAAAGAGGGGCATTTGTAATCACCTAAAAATGGACAAAGATCAAATCATAGCAAATCAAGTCAAAATCAAAGCAAATCAAGGACATAATTGAATCAATTGAATCATAATGCATGATTAGCCAATCAAAATGAAAATCAAATCCTAATTCAAGATAAATCAAAATTGAGAGCATTTTAATCAAGTGCAATCAAATCAAAATATAATTAAATCAATTAATTGTATAGTCTTGTATTAAATTAAATTCAACCCATTCAAGGGGTACATGGCTAAAATAAATCAATTAAATCAATTAATAAATCTCAATTACTCTCAACAACCACAAAGGGAGGAAAATCAATCAACCAATGAGAGTAAAGGAAAGACATTCACATGGATCAAGCCAAATTGAATCTCAATCACTCAAAGTGAAAGAGAATCTTAACCATCCATCTTGTCTACTTGTCCCAAGCTTTGAGGACACAAACTTTGCATTGTCTTCAAAGGGTGGAACCAAGGACTCAACCAAGGTTTAATCATGATCAAATACAATTACACCCCCTATCATTGGAAAATCTATAAAAGGAAGGCCTAATTCCTTCATAATTCATCACCCACACATCTGAGAATTGCATTGAACCTCTTGCAATTTGAGCTTAGAAAGACATTTGAGAGCATAATTAGCATTTACTTTGATAATTGTTAGCAATAGCTTGTTTATCTTTATCATTCTCATTCTAGGACTGTCATTAATGGAAGCTTGCTGAGAGCTATTCATTAACATTCTTAGTTAGAGAGCCATAGGATGCTCAATTGATCATTATTTGCTAAATAGTTTCTCTATTGTGGTTTATTTAGTTACTATTTCATTTATTGTTCAACCTTAATTCTATGAAGATACTTTTTTTAGTATACAGAAGTTGACAATCATGAGAGACAAGTTGAATAATATTAACATGTAATTCAATCCATATTTTAATTTTTTTAATCAAGATAAATTACTATTAAATCATTTACAATTAATTCAGCCAACTTGTCGAGTAAACATCAGGTACACTGATATCATGAAACATAAAAAGAGTTGAGGTGTCGATCATCCTATCAAGAACACCACTAGTACATCAAATACAAGATACATCTTGTTCATTTTATATCAAGGAAATAAAATGGGATGCCGATGTACTTGTCAAACATCAAATACAAATACATCAAATATAATTTTAATTTACATCAATTGATACAAGTAGAACATAAAGGTCATGATCATAAATACATAAAATAAAATATGATGTACAAATCTCAATTTCCTTTAGACATCGAACTTATTTCCATTTTCTATGCTTGAGATGGGAGTGTGGTCCAGGAACCTTTTTTTCCCAACCACAGAGTGGTTATCTCCCTCTATGCTCCCAACCATAGAGTGGTTAGCTCCTCCAGTACTCAACTTGTCACATTGAGTGCACCGACCCTGCTCAAGAAGCCTAGAAACTTAGAACTAATGGATTAGATGGATTTTGTGGAGTAGCGTAACTAACTATATTTCACCTATGACAATATAGAACTAAACACTAATGTGGCAGGGAGATGCAACATAAACCAATATAAAAAGTAAAATATGCAACATTATGCTTTGGCCAAAGCAATTTAACCAGTTTCTACTAGTAAGTGGGTACACAAAAAATAAAAAATAATTTCCCTACCATTCCCTATTTTGTCCACATTTAGCACCCTGCCAAAAATATTTGTACACTTATATGAAATAAATATTATAATAGTCATCACTTTACTATCAGGTTTTCATTGTACAAATTCCCCTTCTTTCCCAAAGTTTTCATAATATTAGGATAATAAAACATTCATCATATGCACACATGATTGAGAAATAAAACATTCCTACACATATCTTAACTCAAAGAGTCAACTATTACATATTACATCCAAATAATAACTTTTATGAGTGAAAGGTCTAAACGTTCAAGTCATATATAATCTACCAATCTCCTTTCACATCAAATAGTCTAACGATTCATGTATGGACTAAAATCATCTATTCAGTCTCATTGAAATTCAAGTCTTAAATTGTTCAAATTAGATTTCTATTGAGCCTAGATGTGCATTTAATATTCTGGTCATTATCATTAATTTTATAGGCAACTATATGAACAAACATAACATTAAATTAAACTTTAGATCTTCACTATCTTCACAGTATCTCCTATGTGCAAGATGTGACTCAAAGGAAGATATGTGATCTAGAAACATTTACCGAATGTATTTAATTCCACAAATCAACAGGCACGGTACAATACACATTTGAGTATGAGCAACTTGTTTGCATTAAACATATCTACTACTAGGCTTTATGAGAGGTTTTAATTTTCATAGAGACATCGCATATGCTACTATTGCTACTATTAACATATTGTTCTAATTCTCCTATATTTATTTTTCTAAAAATATTCTGAGTTGTGTTTAGTAACTTAGATTTTCTATGACAACTACATAGCTGAAAAACACACAAGATTTGGATTTTTCACTAATACTCCACATTCAACTACAGTAAAACTATGGATAGGTAGATAGTTTATGTAATACTACTATAATGTGTCCTCTTTTTCTCTTTTTTATTTTTTATTTTTTAGGTATCCTACTATACAAAACAATAGAGTTCACTTATTAGAATGAGATGTGCGTGAAATGAAATTTCAGCTAAAAAAAATTGAGATCTAATTGAGAGACAATATAATATGTTTAAGCCTACTAGTAGCATACAAATGGCGAGGAAAAATAAAAGCTTGCATTTGAACTAGATAAAGAATGACATTTAAAAAGGCATAAGATCTCATTCATCTATAAACAAATTCAATCATCTAAGGATTCAAAAATTTTACACATAATTTACATTTTGATAAAGTTAATAGAATAAACCAAGATAATATATCTTTTTCTTGAAGCCAACCTGTAATTTTTCACCCTCTTGTTTCCATTGGCTTCTACTCTATTCTTTTTTAGATTTCTTTTATCAAGGCAGTTTCCCCAATTCTTCCTGGAATTATTTTATGTCTCTCTATGTGTTACTCTTCTTCTAATCCCCTTCAAACTTTGAATCACTTCTCTATTTTTTTTTCATATTTTCCTTCTTTTTCTAAGAATTTTTTTTTCAAGAAAATTTATCCTCTGTACTTTGTTCTCTTATTTTTTATTTCTTTATTCAACCCCCCCAAAAACCATGCTCCTATGATTTGGTTTCCAATATTAATGCCCTCTCCTTGTAGTCGTTTCCCACCCTCCTCCATCCCAATTTGAAAACCATTCCTTGGCATTATCCTTTAAGGATTGTGTAATCACTTGAAAATGGACAAGATCAATTAAGTGAGTAACCAAGGCAAAATCAAGGCAATTAAATCAAATCAAGCTAAGATCAAAGCTAAACTGCAATCAAGCCATAATCCAAATTTAATTGAAAATCAAAAGCCATAAAATTAATTTAAATCAAATAAATTATGATAAATTAATTAATTGTGTAATTAATCTAATTGATTGCATAGTTCATTTAAATCAGATCAACCCATTTAAGGGGTACACATGGCTAAACATATTAAATAAATTCAATTAATAAATCCAAATTTTCCCTCAACCACCAAATGGGAGGAAAATGCATCAACCAATAAGATTTGAGAACCAAGCTCACATTGAATCTGCATCACACATAAGGAGAAAGAATCTTGTCCACCCATTTTGTCCTTTTGTCCCAAGCTTTGAGGACAAAATATTTAAATGGTCTCCAAAGGTGGACGCATGGACTAAACCTCAATTTAATCATGATCAAATCAACTCTACCCCTACCCTTGCCAAAATCTATAAAAGCAAGGCATAATTGAAGCACAAATCATCCACAAATATTTGAATAGCATCAAAACTCTTGCAATTTTAAGCTAGAAAGACAAATCTAGAACTAAATAGGCATAATTTATTTTGGAATTAATATTTTAGCTTGTTTATCATTCTTTCTCATAGTAGGACTGTCACTAATGGAAGCTTGTTGAGAGCTTTGCATTAGCAAACCTAATTAGAGAGCCATAGAGTGCTCAATTATCATTTAATTTGCTTAATTAGATTGCCATTTGTGGTAATTTAGTTGTTATTTCAAGTTATTGAAAATCCTAACCCTATGAAGGTACTTAATCTAGTACATAAAATGGCACCCACCGTGGGGCATTAGGCTTCACTAATTTTAAATTCGGAGAAATTAAATTTTTCTTGTATATATTTGTTTTATTTTCTATTTTGTAGGTTTTTCAGTGCATTTACTAGTTTCTACAACACATACACCTATTCGTGCAGCGTGTATGAGGTCTGAATCAGTGCTTCTACAACAAAGTTGTGCACCTTTGCACAGGATTTCAACACATTTAATTCTTCTATCTTCTTGTCTATCCTTCTTTCAGTGCGTGTGCCTTGACTTCGGAGCGCATTCAAATTTTTCTGCAGTGCGTTTGATGTTTCCTCTATGCACCTTTGTTGATTAAAATAGCATGTTTAATCTTTGTTTCAACGCTTTCAAATTTTTCCTGCAACACATTTAAAGGTTTTAACAATACTTTTAATTAATTTAGTAGTGCTTTCAATTAGTTTTGTTGTGCTTTCAATTAAATTGTAAATTTGTAGAATCTAACTTTTGGAAAATGATTTGTCTGTGTTTGCAGGATGACTGGTCATAAAAGAGTGAAAAATCTAGAGACTAGATTTAACAGTGAAGGAAAAGCATTGGCTAAACAAATAAAAAAGGAGAACATAGCCAACATCAAGCTGGTTTTGGAAAATTCACAACAAGAAACTGAGGTATATGATCATTATTTGAAAGATGTAGAAGCCTACAAGTCAAAATTTGCCTCATAAAATTTAATTTACTTGCCTTAATCAATTTGTATATAATTTGATAAATAAGGCTTAGATTTCAATTTTATTCTTGTTTTCTTCATTTTTCTTGTTTGTATTGACTAACTTGTTGGAGGAGAGACAAAAAGGAAGGAACGATCGCCTCTAGGTTAGTCCAAATCATGGAAAAATCATAAAAAAATGCCCCTAGCCTTTGCTAGCTTCTATTGAAGGTAAGCCTAAACTTGGTCAATTTTCCTTAAATTGCGGCCTTGTGATTTTGCTAAAATCTAGTAAGTAAAATAGCTTAAAGGATAAAATCAAACACTAAATAAAAAAACCCCTTGTTTGTGGAAAAGAGTATAAATACTCAATTCTCATTAGTTAGTGGGTTTTGGAAATTGAACATTGTTAATAGTGCTTGGGAAATAAGAATAGATAGGGATATTCTCTTCACCTTTTGGTGAATCAAACTCCAAGAACCTATTTCTTAAATCCATTTTATTTCTTTACTCATGAATATGCTAGATCTTTAGTGGGCTTGCCTCCCAAGATTTGCCTTAGGGAGGCCGGTGAGAGGGACAACCCAAAATGGGATATATTTTCCTTTGCCGTAAAACTTCAACCCACTATAAAATGAAATGCATGTATCCTTAATGGGGTGTGTGACAAAAGGATATTAAGCTTTCAAACTTCCTCAATTAGTCCTTCGGGATTGCGCAAAATTCTGATATACCGGTGGTGGGAAGCCTCCTAATTTTGGGGGATGAAAACTTAATGTCGATTTTGAACGGAATCTTGATTAAATACCTTGTTAAATTAGAAAAGTCTACCTTGTAAATCCATGTTTACGAACCAATTTGTCAATTAGGTAGATTGCTTGGAGTTACTTTTTGTGCAAAAACCTATGATAACGTCCTTACAAATTTAAACACTTTTTGTGTAGAGGGTTAAAAAGAAACAAGTGTATTTGTGATTTCTTTGTTTGAAGAATACGTACAACAAGTAAGAGATATCCATTTTGAAAAATTATGTTATACTTTTAATCTCTTCATAAAATAAACAATTACCAAGTTTGGGGAAAACAATTCTAAATCAAACCTTTGTTGAATGTCGGTTTCTACATGATCTCATAGACTCAAATTATCTTTAAAAGAAGATGGCACTTGCATTGCAAAAGAGGTCCCCGAATTTGAATCTCAAAGCTCTTTCATAAATCACAACCAATGGGATAGTCTCCCAAATATTTTTGAAAAGAGAATTGACCCAATGGATAGAAACTACATATTTTACGATTACATCCATGGAGAAAATTATGAAAATTAAGGAAACATTAATCATGCCAATCAAGGGCCTAAAGAAACACTTGAAGAAAAAGCCAATAGGTCAGCTCAAGATATTAATTCCTCAAAGTTATGGACAAACTTATAGAAAGAGATAGGGAAAGATATTTCCTTAGTTTAGCCCAAGAAGGGGTGAAACTTCTATGTGCTATAATTGTGTCACACTTCTATGAATCATTACATTCAAGAACACTCAAGAATGAGGTCTCAAAAATTGATCCATAGCTCCCTAGGCATGGAGTGAAAGGGTTTTTAAGAATGCTCTCAGCTAGAGCTATTAAGCCAATAACCTTGCTAGTAAACCATGCAATGGGAGATTCAAATGAAGACAAGGCAAGAATGCCAATATCGTCAAGAATCAAATGAAATGCAATGCAATGCTATGCTAGAAATGGAAATGCAAGCTAAGCTATGAAAATGAAAGATGGAAGTATTACAAAGCCTCCTAGTTAAGGTAGATGAATTAATCTAAAACATAAAGGAAATCTAAGCTAAGAATGCCATGATAATGCAAGAAGTGAAACTATGATAACATGTAGATGCAAAAGCCAAGAATGCTCCAAATCTTCAAAAGCTCCAAGATGACCTAGAAAACTTGCAGCATAACATTAGCATAAAAAGTTGAGGATCTAGAATGAAGAAGAGAGCTCTCCTTTTAAAGGAAATGAGAAGGAATGGACCATGGAGATTAAGAGGCAAAAGATTTAATCAACGGTGGAGCTTAAAGAGGGATCAATCCATGTGCACACATATCCTCCAATGAGAAAATAAGAGTTGACTTTTGTGTCCATATGAGACAAAAAGTGCTTTTTCCCTTTTTATAAAATAAGAATAATGCTTTATTTGTGCAACTTAGGATAAGAGGAAAAGTGGGGGCTTTTTATTTATTAAAAGGGGAGGAAATATTTCTTTTAAATAAATAAAAACTTAGGATAAAATGGTTAGCCCATAGAAAATAATCGAATAAATGATAGAACTAGGATTTGATCAAGAATAAGCAATTGATGATTTAGCAAAAGGGGCTATTAGTCTAGATGACCATTTTTAGGTGTATACATTTGCCCCTCTTTGACTAATGTGTGATCAATCTGGGAACACATGTAGTCAAAGAATGAAGTTGAAATGTGAGATCGATTTGGGATCACAAAGCAATTTAGATCAGCCAAGAAGGCAAGTAGATAGCCAAGAAGGCAAGTGATCTGTCTCCAAAGAATGAAGTGCAGAGAGATAAAAAATCCTGCATGGTCAGCCTGGTAGTGACAATACTGAACACTTAGGAAAGAGATAGCCAATAAGATATGATGTGTCTGCCCCCTCGGGATCAAAAGTGAAATCCAGGTAGAGGGAAAGCAGAAGCAAGAGCAACATGATCAAATCACTAGAAATCATAATCGAAGAAAGAGAACAAAATAACCATTAAGCAATGAAGATATGCCCCACACATGGGACACAGGGCACGAACCTAGCGGTCCCTCAACCTGAAAACACCATGGAGGGGGAAGAATTTGAACTTGAGATTGAAAGTGAATGAAAGACTAGAAGTTTGAAAGAGATGGAGATGAAGAGGTGAAGAATGCCCTAGTAAAGATCAAAGGATCAGGCCTCAAAAGGTCAGCCAACTGCGTGAAAGAGGGGGAAAAGGTGATTTGGATGATCAAGGTGAACTCGGATTTTGGTTTCAATCCTGAAATGAAAGGAAAATGATGGGATATGAAACACCAGAAGTGAAAGACATGATCAGGAAGAAGCGAAAGGTGAACGCAGTTGATTAACAAGTCCATGAAAGATGAAAGGAGAGCTCTCTCCATATGCAAGATGCAAAACTAAACTAACATGAACCTAAGAATGAAAGCTACATGAAAAGTGGTTTAATTGCAAGGTTACGAAGCCAATAGACATCTAATTATCATCATCGAGCATTATTGGTAGCGTCACAAGATCATAAAATACACACTAGCATAACTATGTGAATCTGAATATGATCTATATCAGATAAAAATGTGGAAATCCCACCTAGGCATCAAAGACATGCAGGTCAAGATGACTAGTGCAGTGAGATTACCTAAGTTTGATATAGCAAGATTATGCTTGCATCGAGACACATGAAAAGTCAGGATAGCTATAAGCATGCACTTGCAAAATAGTCAAGGATAATACCGTGTAGACCCCAATGTCAAGTGGAACAAGCATAAATGCTAATGACAAGTAAGGATCAACAAAATATACCCACAAGAAGACAAAGCAATAAAACATGTTCTCATTCCCTCAGTCTTCTAGCTATGCATCATCGAAAATGATCATGGGGGAGAACACTCAGCAAAGAAATCATCATAGACAACACACAAAGAAATAAAGCAAATTTTAGCAAGTCAAATGTGTAAGTGCATGTGTGTAGGTCATAGAGTCAAACTTTGAGTATCGCATCTGCAAATGAGAAATATCATATCATACTAGACTGTAGGTAGGACATCTGATAAGTGTTAAGAAACACTCGACGCTAGGGTAGTATTGAAAAAATAGTTGGGGGGGTGTTGAAAAACACTGTTTGTGAGGTGCCTAAGAAACCCAAACACACAAAGAGACCCAAGATAAGCTTAAAAAAATGTATGCCCCCTAGACTAAGACAAGAGTCAATTCCAGGCTAGGAGAGGCAAAGCGAGAAGTGGAGCGAATGAGCACCACGCAAGACTGATAGACATAGGTGCAGAAGGTCTCAAGTAGTGCCTGTTTCTAGGTTTTCATGACTTGATAGATTTATTGCAATTTTTTCAGGACTTTTATAATTTTTTTTGTATTTTTGCTACCAAGGCGCCTGTTTCCAGGTTTTCACCAAGGCACTTTTTCAATTTTTTTTTTGATTTTTTGAATTTTTTGAATTTTTTTGATTTTTTCAGCATCATATATGATTTTTTTTGGAGTTTTTTCAGGATCATAAAGTATGTACAAAGAATGCCCCAGACAGAAACGGACATCAAGAATCTGCTTCCTCTAATGTAGAGAATTGATAGGCCCTAGGCCCAAATGCTGCAACTGTGATGATAGGATGTCTCAACTAGTTCGACCAATAATAACCAGCCCTAAGCAATTTTTGAGCTAGCGAAGGATCATTAGAATGGGATCCACATATGTCATCGTGGATTTCAACTAGCATTTTTTCTAACTCCTCTATTTCTAGACACCTAAGGAGAGTTTTGTCTAGACCCTTCCTATACAAGTCACCAGAGATAAAGACAAAGTGTAAGGGATGGTGGAAATAATGGCGTGGTGGATTGTCAGGAAGAATATGAGGTGGAAGACATGAAAAGATGGCAGGATTGTAGGATTTGTAAGCAGGATAGCGTAATTCATCCACCACGAACTTGAAGTGAGATTTATGCCTTTTCATTTATAAGATGGATGTCGAAGTAACCAAGGCATTAGCAACTTTGTTCTCAGCTCTAGGAATGGGCTGAAGTGTAACCGATATGAGATGATGCTTGAAGTAGTGAACCATTTTTTTGTAGAGAATCAACTTGTCATCTTTTATTTGAGAATCATTATTTTTGAGCAAATTTTTATTTTTACTTTTCTTAGGTTCAGATACCGCCATAATGTGGTTTTTGCCATCTAACAATTGCTCTTTTCTTTTGACATGATGACTATGATACTTGATTGCTAATTCAATCTTTTTTGTTGCTAGTTCGCTGGTGGAAGAAGTAATAGGTGTTGATGCAAGATGAAATGAAGTGATTGGTTCAACAACATTTATGTGAGAGGTGTCATCTTTGGTGACAAGAGAAGTTGAGCCTATAGGGTAAGCTCCAAAAGTAGCTACATCTAGATTTGTTATAGAAGGACCAACATAGTCTACTAAGGCAATACAGGGAACAAACCCATCAAACCCTTTGCGAGACTCATTGACAACATCAGGATGGTTACCAGAGGTATGAACTACATCAAAATCCATATCTATCATGGAAGAATCTTCTGGAAAAGGCTTAAGATGCTGAGAAGTAGAGATACTCATGTCATTAGGTGAGAGATCACCTCTTTGTAGCAACCGCGCAATGTTGTGATGTTGTCTATCGTAGTACAATGATTCTTTAGGCACATAGGTTCTAGACATAGAGGCCTCAGCCATATCATTAGTAGATATACATGCTTCTCCCCAAAGAAGTGAAGTAGAAGGAAGATCATCTCCCATTTGAGCCATAGTGTGTAGTGGTGACTCATCTGTATTTGTGTCTGAATTACTGAGCATGGGGGTATTTCTAGAATCCTCTCTATAGATCCACTCTTGAACAGCTTGTTCTTCTCTTTCTACTTCTAAAGGAACAGATGAAGGAACAAAAGTATCAAAGATCACCATAGCAGAAGTGGAAGGCTTCATGTTATCAGAAGGTTTCCCATATGACCTAGGAGAAATAGGTATAGAAGCAAAGGAACCCAATGTATATTCACCCATACCAAGGCTCATCATCTTAAGTGATTTCTTAGCAACAGCTAGAGACGTACTAGGATCAACAAAAGGTTCATTATGAGGAACAAATTTTTTAGCAGCAGCAAGAGCATTAATAGCAACAGTATGGTCTCCAGGAATCACAACTTCAGTGCCATTGTACAGAAATTTGACGCACTGATGATAAGTGGAAGGAATAGCCTACATGTCATGGATCCAAGGACACCCCAAAAGAATGTTATATGCGGGTGGGATGTCCAATACTTGGAAGTTAATATCTTTCATGACAGGGCCTACTCAGACAAGCAGCGTGACAAGACCTTTGGAAGATCTTTCCACTTCATCATAAGCTTTTATAGTAATCTTCTTCTTAGAATCCACAACAAATTCTGACAAAGCCAACTATTGTATGACATTGAAAGAAACAATATTTAACCCTGCACCATTGTCTGTCAGGACTCAGCGGACGTGGGTGTGGTAGACTAGAACTTCAATGTGTAAAGCTAGATTATGTGGGTGAGCGATAGATATGTCATCTTCTGTAGAAAAGGAGAGAGATAGCGGAGATGAAATGTGGTTGACCATAGCCTGAAATCAATCTAGATCAATATCATTGGGAACACATGTTGTACGTAGAGCCTCATCAAGAATCTCTCTATGCGAAGGGGATAACTGAAGCAACTCAAGGATAGATATCTGTGCTGGTGTCTTTTGCAAATGTTGGACAAGATCATAGCTAAGGGTGGCTGAAGGAGCCACTTGTTTGGAAGGAAAAGCTTTCTTGGGATCTTGCACAATTTTAAGGACAATCTTGGCTTGCCCCCTAGTAACAACATTCAATGTCTCACTTCGGGAAGATGAACTACCACGTGTTTGCAAGACCAACTTTGGCTTTCCATGATTGGCTTTATTATCCTCTTGAGACCTCATCATTAAAACACTCTCAACGGGCTCTACCAGGTTGATCACATGTGTATTAGAAGGATATGTGTAATTGATCTTAGCATCATGATTCTTCTTATGTGCTTGAGAGGTTTCCCCCTTATCATGCGTAGGTAGAGGATCTTTGAAAGCTGTGTGATCAAAATTTTTAGTTAAGCCATTAGTGGAGATTGTGCCATTCTCAATAAGATCCTGAATATCATCCTTAAGCTTAAAACAATTGTTTGTCGAATGTCCCTTGTTTCTATGATAATGATAATAATGATCCTCTCGCCACCAATTAGGCTTATTTAGTAGATCCTAGTTACCAGGTTTATCAGGAAGTGTAAGATATCCATTGTCAACCAAAGTCTTAAGGATCACATCGTAAGGTTCTGCCAACTTGGTATAGACTCACTTTCAAAATGACTTCTTAGGCTTATTTTCATATTGAGGTTTAGGAGCACTGTGAGTGTTGGCAGCTTCTTGTTGTTTTGCTGCATAGATAGCATTGGAGAGATTGAAAGTAGGCTCTTTAACTTTAGGAGCGTCAACAACCCCATCATTAACAACATACTTGTTCTTATTCCAAGGTTTGTTCTTGTCTTTGCCATTGCCTTTAACATCTTTATTAATAACAATATCCCCTTTTCTTATAGCTATATCCTCAATTCGATATGCACTTTCAACCATGTCACTGAAAGAGGAGAAAAATTGTTTCCTTAGATCATAATACAACTCAAGCACAAGAGTGTTGACAAAAATATCAATCTTTTCCCTTTCGGGTAGCTGACGAGGATATCAAGAATACAATGACCTCCAACGTTGCAAATAAGTAGCAAATAACTCTCCTTGGTTTTGTCTTAAAGCATCGAAATCTATCATGGTGATAGGCTATTGGATATTGTATGAATAATGCTAGGTAAATCGCTGAGCCAACTCATCAAAAGTCTTAAGTGGTGTTGTCAATTTCGCAAACCATTCCAAAGCTTGGCCTCTTAAACTTCTAGGGAATAGTCGTAGAAGAAATGTGTCTTCATGAAGGAAGTCCATGCTAAGAGCGTAAAAGTGACGCACATGGTCATGGGGATCACCATTTCCATCATACTTGTCATATTTGGGAACCTCAATATCCCTAGGAAATGGTACCATGTATAGACTTTTATCAAAAGGAAGAGCACAAATTGATTCTACAAAAGAGACCTTTGGAGGCTCTCTTTCTATTGCCATTTGGGTAAGGCATTGATTTGTCCGATGTAGTTCTTCCTGAAGGACTTCCAATTTAGTTGGTACTCTTTGTTGGACAATTTGTCTGACATCATAGCCAGGAGGAAGCTTGTATCCTCTAGAAGTCATATATTGAAAATATTGATCGCCATTACGCTCTAAAAGCTTATGCATCATTCATTGGAAGACCACATCTTGTTCAAATCTCATAAGATCCTCACTAGAAATCTCATCATCAGCCTCTGCCTCATGTTGAGAGGGAGGAGGCCTAGGAGGTGAAGAAGGCATACCAAAAGTGGGTCTTGGAGGAGATCTTGGTGGCGTGTTGTTGCCATTAAAAAGAGGTCTATGCTCAGAGTTACTAGTCTCGGGTTGCTCATGAAATGTCCCTCTATAAGCCATGTGCCTAGCAGCATCCATCCTTTGTTGATTGTGTTCTTTGTCTAAGCATGCTTGGTTATCCTTATGCTCAAAGTGTTCTTGCAAGCATTGGAATTTTTCTTGTTTAGTCAAAGTGAGTGAGACACTGTCTGTGTTTTTGGGGGTCTTGAATGCGAAAAAGAGGAAACCTCCTTTGTACCACGGGGTAGCCTTAGAATCCTCAGATTGGTCTGAACTAGAACTATTGTTGCTAATGGGCATTTGTGAGCATCTAGTTGGAGAAGGTAACTATGTATAATTGAATGGAGGATGACTCTCCTGCTCAAATTGAGATTGAGTTGCAACCGGCATGAAAAGAGATGTTGGTCGACTAATAGAATGAGACAAAATTTCTCAAATTTTAGATAAGCAAAGCTAATAAGGATCACTTGTCAAAGTAGAACAATAGAGAGATGACTCATCAAAAGTGCTCAAGCACTTACAACAATCAATTGACTAAAGCTAAGTAGCGAGCAAGAAGCTCAATACGCAAGTAGCTAGAGAGGTAACCGTGATGCGACAAGTGATCAAGAGTAGCAATCATTAAGCTCAAATCCAATAGTTTTAGCTCATTTTTTTCAGTCTAGAAAAAATCTAAGCATGTAGATAACAAACCAGTTTCAGGTAATAATAGAAAAAGACACTCTACGACATGTTAAAGTGCAAGTTTAGCAACTCTGGATTGCAGCAATGACAGGACAGTAGAAATGACCCAGGCGATAGTTCTCAGGCAAACAGGGCAATACTTCTCAATCGGGCGATACTTCACCTTATACCAGGCAACAGAGCTTAATATACCAGAGTGACAGACTTTAGGCAAAGCAAGTGATAGACAGCAGACATGAACTATCGTGCGATATTTCTCAGTAAGGTGCATGATACTATTGCAGATTTGGGTGATTCTTTGACCAGTGAACATAAAAATCTCAGTTTTGAAGCATTTTGATCAAGTTTGAAGGTTGGATAGTGCAATTTCTCAGTTTGACAAGAAGTAATAGAAGATAAAAGACAGGTTTGCAAATAGTATAGGATCAAACATGTCATAGAACACTTGAAACAAGGGCAAAAGCAACCTTGCCAAGATAAGCACTTGTGATATCAAAATAGAAAAATTCTATGAGTGCTACCATTTTGTTTGAATGTTGAGAACGTTTACACTGGTATAGCACAATCGAAGACAATTCAAGCAATTACTACCTAGAAGGACAAGGTTCATTACTTAGCAACGTGGCCCACAACTTGATGCTCCCCTACCTCACACCAAGTGGTTGCCCACAAGAGATATTGGCATTGTCATGGAAGTGTCAAAAACACAACCAAAGGAACACATATGGTGAGTGTCTTGGGGTGATCCGGGTAAGTCCACTTGGATCAATCCTTTCACCAAGAAGCTAAGTGGCTAAAATAAGGTGGCCTCTATCTAAAGGTTCATAGTAAGGACTTTCGTTCATAGCACCCCTCTTGCTCCTCATAAAGGACTAGGACCTCACGGCCTCAAGAGTACCTTAAGCATTCTTGCCCAATGCTTTCCTCATGGTCACAATCCCACAAGTTACTCACATTAAACGAAGATAAGTACTATGTCTACCAAGGTTTTGTGTCCTCGATAGCCTTGAGATTATAGTGGGTTGGAATAGCTCAGTATTAGCTTGTCTCCACTTGGGTCATTCCTCTTGATTTCTCAAGAGTAGGGCCGCTAAAGGATTCTAAATCTAAACAAAAAGTGGATCAATTCTTGAGGTTCAAGGTTTTTGGTTCACCACAAGGGTGAAGAGCATACTCCCCTATCTCAAAAACTTCACCCAAACACACCAAGAAAAGATTTAGTTACCCCCTTGCTTTCAAAATCTCAAGATGGGTCAAGATTTCTGTTTCACCACAAGGGTGAAGAGCATACTCTCCTACCACCTCAAAATTCCTACAACAAGGTATTAAGTGCCTAAGAAATGAAACAACTAGTATATGTAGCACTCAATAAATAAAGCAATTAAACAAGCACTTGACTTGGTTTTTATGCTTAGGGCAGCCCTACAAAAATCATTAGTAGCCCTCTTTGACATGTGTTCTTTTGGGAAAATATCTCAAGCAAGTGCACCTACAACCGCAACTTGTTAGACCCACAAGGGTTAGGAAAATCCAAAATCTAACAATAGTTAGCACATGAAAAATTAGATAATCTGCAAAAAATAATTGATCAAATGACAAAATTTGAAAATGAAACCATCATGGTTGGATTAGGCACGAAAAGACATTTCCAACGATATATCACACTTTGAAAATGCTAAAATTTTTAGAAAATTTCAAAAAGTTAGCAGCGAACCCAAAACTTGCAAGATAGATAAAATAACTCAAAAATAGCTCACTGCCAGGTATAGGTGATAGTTATAGACACCAAAATTATCGCGCGATACTTCTCAGTATATTGGGGCAATAATATTAGTCTATGCGATACTTCGCTCGACACCAGGCGATACTTCGCCCAAGACTACGCGATATTCTCTGCAACAGCCATACGATACTTCTGATAGGTGAAGTATCACACGTGCATACAAAGAACTATCACGTGATACTTCTAGAAAGTATCGTACGATAGTCTAAGATAGAAAAATAGAGACCAAAAATTAAGCTGAAAACTTGCCGAAAAATTGACGGAAAATGATGAAAATGTAGAAAAAGAAGGGACAAAGCTAGTCTACTCTGCCCCACGGTGGGTGCCAAAAATGTGTGCTATAATTGTGTCACACTTCTATGAATCATTACATTCAAGAACACTCCAGAATGAGGTCTCAAAAATTGATCCATAGCTCCCTAGGCATGGAGTGCAAGGGTTTTTAAGAATGCTCTCAGCTAGAGCTATTAAGCCAATAACCTTGCTAGTAAACCATGCAATGGGAGATTCAAATGAAGACAAGGGCAAGAATGCCAATATCCTCAAGAATAAAATGAAATCCAATGCAATGCTATGCTAGAAATAGAAATGCAAGCTAAGCTATGAAAATGAAAGATGAAAGTATTACAAAGCCTCCTAGTTAAGCTAGATGAATTAATCTAAAGCATAAAGGAAATCTAAGCTAAGAATGCCATAATAATGCAAGAAGTGAAACTATGATAACATGTAGATGAAAAAGCCAAGAATGCTCCAAATCTTCAAAAGCTCCAAGATGACCTAGAAAACCTGCAGCATAACATTAGCATAAAAAGTTGAGGATCTAGAATGAAGAAGAGAGCTCTCCTTTTAAAGGAAATGAGAAGGAATGGACCATGGAGATT
The DNA here is from genome assembly GCA_027943335.1 of Chamaecyparis obtusa. Lineage (NCBI taxonomy): Eukaryota > Viridiplantae > Streptophyta > Pinopsida > Cupressales > Cupressaceae > Chamaecyparis > Chamaecyparis obtusa. The sequence continues at coordinate 1,571,066 of BSBK01004172.1, forward strand.
AAGAGGCAAAAGATTTAATCAATGGTGGATCTTGAAGAGGGATCAATCCATGTGCAAAAATATCCTCCAATGAGAAAATAAGAGTTGACTTTTGTGTCCATATGAGACAAAAAGTGCTTTTTCCCTTTTTATAAAATAAGAATAATGCTTTATTTGTGCAACTTAGGATAAGAGGAAAAGTGGGGGCTTTTTATTTATTAAAAGGGGAGGAAATATTCCTTTTAAATAAATAAAAACTTAGGATAAAATGGTTAGCCCATAGAAAATAATCGAATAAATGATAGAACTAGGATTTGATCAAGAATAAGCAATTGATGATTTAGCAAAAGGGGCTAATAGTCTAGATGACCATTTTTAGGTGTATACAACTTCCACATGATTACAATGTTGACAAACTCAAGAAAGATAAGCAAGATAATAATCCAATAGGTGATATGAATAAACAATTAAAAATGTTTCAAGCACAAATTGACCTAATGAAGAAGGCAGTCGAACCTAAGCCATTTTCCATTAAGGCCTTGTGTCCATTTCCTTTTGATAAGAGCTTGGTTATGACACCTTTCCCAATAAATGTGGTCTTCCCCAAATATGACAAATATATAAGTAAATTAGACCCGCAAGACCACCTTAGAGAGTTTTGTGCTCTAAGTATCAAATTCATGCACGATATGACCTATCTAATGAGGATTTTTCTAAGAAGTTTAGGAGGCCAAGCCATGGAATGGTTCTCAAAAATTTCACAAGGGATAAAGACATTTGAGGAATTAGCCTCCAAATTCATGACTCACTATTCTTACAACATTGAGCATGAGATCACCATGCTTAACCTATGTGACACCAAACAATGAGATGGTGAATCTTTCCTAGGGTTTCTTCAAAGGTGAAGAATAGTCTTCACATGATATCCATGAAGCATACCTGAGAAAGAAAGGATGGAAATATTTATGAATAAGCTAAATGTGGATATGAACTATAGGCTCCAAATTCAATGTCCCCCCACTTTTGAAAAGATCATTGAAAATGAGATCAAAATTGAAGAAGTGTTGGTTAAAGAGGGAAAATCAAGTTATTCAAAGATAATAAACACTAATAACAATCATAACTTATGTAATTATAACAATAATAAAGGAGCCAATAATCACAATGATAAACCAAAACTATGGTTGAAAAACAATAACAAAAATCTTGTGAATGATGGAGTTGTGGAAGCCCACAACTTAAAGGCTACCCCTTTTAACTTATCGAGCGGGTAAAATCCAATGTATAATGTCAATCAAATGACCAAAGCTCCTTACAATAATAACAATCCCAACAACACCAAAAACAATTCTAACAAAAAAAATAACAATCCTTTTAATAACTCCAACACTAATAAGCCCAAACCTTTCTTTTCCACTTATCAGAAAAGGAAATTCACATTTTTAGGTGAACCTTTAGAAAATGCATTAAGGACTCTGATGGCTAATAAAATCATTACCCTACCCGAATCAAGGCCATATGAACCCCAAGTCAAGCCCAATTGGTGGAATGATTCTCATCATTGTGAATACCATCACAACAAAGGACATAAAACAAATGAATGCATGAAATTAAAACACCTTGTCCAAGATCTAATCAATGATGGAACCATTAGAGTGGAAGGGCCTCAAAATAATGATGACCATATGGCTTTCAAAAACCCTTTCTTGAACCATGAAAAAGGGGAATCATCGAATACCAATCATAACAACAAAAGAGGCAATGAAAAGTTTAACTTTGTACATACCTATGATAATACCATCAATAATCTAAGTGGTGATGAAAACACCATAAATTTGATAGTGGTAAAAGAAAAGCCAAAGGAAGCAACATCCAATGTTGTAACTAGGGGGAAAACATCAAAGATCACTTTATCAGGAGGTTCCCCAAGAATTTTCCTACCTAATCAAACCTCATCTTCATCCTCAAAGCAATATAATTTGGTAGACCAATTGCAAAGAACCCCTACTCAAATCTCCATCCTAAAATTACTCAAACTTTCACCAACTCATAAGGAGATTCTAGAAAAAGCCTTAGTGGAGACTAATGTGCCTTTGAATTTAGATGCTGATAAATTCCAAAACATGGTAGGTCATCTTGTCGCACTCCATTGTCTACCCTTTTCAGAACAAGATGATATGTCTTTAAACCACCTGCAAAATCTACCTTTACATATAGAGGTCTTGATCCACAAGAATAGAGTGAAAAGAGTTCTCATTAATGGGGGAGCAGGCCTAAACATTTGTACCCTAAACTTGGTAAAAGCCTTATGATTTTTTGAGGAAGCTATTGACCCAAAGAAAAAGATAACCATAAAAGCTTATGATGACAAAGAGAGAGCCTCCAAAGGTGTCATAGTCCTCCCCATCTGACTTGGTCCAATGCAAAAGGAGACCATTTTCCAAGTCCTTGACCTAAAATTGACTTACAACATCCTATTAGGAAGACCATGGATCCATGAAGTGTAGGCCATACCTTCAACCTACCATCAATGCATCAAATTTCACTACATGGGATAAGAAGTCATGGTAAGTGGGGATTCAAACCCCTTCCAATATTGTAATAACATGAAGCCTATAGTACCACATAATGTAAAAGGGTCTATTTCTCAAAGAATAGAACAAGGGAAAAGTTCAAAAGATCTTCCATCTTTGAAAGGAAAAGAAAAGGAAGAAAAAGAAAGTATTGTTGTTGAAAATAATCAAATTCCCACTAGCCTAACTACATCGACTAAAGGAAAGGAGAAGGTTAGTGAGGAAAGTAACCATGAGGAAGAAAAAGAAGACCAAGCTAGATCTATCCAAATTTACACCAAGGATGACCATTATCAAAAGATGGATCATATCATGAAGAATTTCGAAAAGCAATGTCACATCAAATAGAAAGGCATAGGTGAATACTCATTATCTATGATGAATCTACCCTTATCTCTCAAAACCCATGGAAGACCATACAATCTACCTCATAAATATAATGATCACTTTGTGAGGGAAATAAATTCTTCATCCATGGATGAGGAAGATAATGAAATATTAAATTGGCTATATAAAGATCAGGAATCAAGCGCACATGAAAAGTGCATTCAAAACATAAGCATTCCCACTCATCAATATGGCAACGAATTTCAAATAATGTAGAAAATGGGATATATAGGACAAGGGCCTTTAGGTACAAGAAACAAAGGACTAATAGAACCTATTGAAATGACATGGAGAGATAGTAAGGAAAAGACTAGATTGGGGTACCTAGAACAAGAGTACACTCAAAATAAGTATCCTAGGGTTTATGATCAAATCTTGCAACTAGGTTCCCAAAGTGATGAAGATTAAAACAATTGGGAATCGGATTCATTTTCAAGTGAATCATGTAAAGATAAAGAGATTGATTTCATCCATACCTATACTCCTAGCAAGGGAAAAGAACAAGTCTTAGAATCAAGTCAGAATCAAGCTTCAAGCTCTAGCCAAGAGGTCTTAGATAATGTGCCAAGTCAAGAAATTGAAAGAAATCAATGGGTAGGAGAGCCTTATGTACCATCATGGAGACCTACTATAGAGGAATCTTACTCTAGGTTTAATCCAAGAGATTTTTACCCAATGGAAACCCTAGAGAATTCAAGTGAGGAAGATTTTGACTCTAGTTCTCTACAGCACCTAGAAGAGGCACATATCATAGATTTGAGTGATACAATGTTCAAACCTTCAAATGAGGTCATGTCCTTAAACCCTATTGAACCAAACCAAAGCATCGATCCCTTGTTCCTTATCTATCCCGAACTAATTAAATGGGGTTCCATCAAACCTACCATCCTCCCCACTTTCTTGAATGATAACTTGGTGTCCCAATACCTTAATGCGGTCGAGACTTCTTCTACCATAGAATATCAGGAAGAAGTGACAAAGGAAATTATTCAACCTTTCAGTTCGGAAAGAAGTGAAAAAAAAACAAAAAATGGAAAGAATCTAATGTTAAAAACCACATTGTGGCAACATTAAATAAAAAAGAAAAAGAAATAAAGAACGTTTCCGAAGGTGAAAACCCAACAGAGGCACCTAAGGAAGAAATGATGGATACTTTTCACAAGAACTATGAGGAAAGATCACCTATCTTGATTGAACCAACTGAGAAAGTGATCATTGGGTTAGAATCAGAGCTAAGAATCATACACCTAGCAACATCTTTATCTAGTGAAGAAAGAAAGGATTTCATCAAATTATTCAAAGAGAAACAAATCAATTTTGCATGGTCGTATGATGCTATGTCAGGACTAGATCTAAATTTAATCATGCATCATTTGAATATTAAAGAGGGAGTGAGACCGGTGAAATAGAAAATGAGAAAGATGCATCCACACATAGCATTACTTGTGAAAGTGGAGTTAGAAAAATTGTTGAAAGTAGGGTTTATAACAACCATCGATTATGCCGAGTGGATTTCAAACATTGTGCCAGTTTCCAAAGTGGATAAATCTATCAAAATTTGTAGAGACTTTAGAGATCTTAATCTTGCATGTCCTAAAGATGATTTTCCTCTACCAAGCATAGACACCATCGTGGATCTGACATCAGGACATTCCATGTTCTCACTTATGGATGGGTTTAGTGGTTATAATCAAATAAAGATAGCACATGAAGATCAAGACAAAATGACATTTACATGCGCGTGGGGGAGGTTCTACTAGAATGTTATGCCCTTTGGTCTCAAGAATGCTAGGGCAACCTACCAAAGATCCATGATGACTATTTTTCATGACATGATGCACAAGTTTCTAGAAGACTATGTAGATGATATACTTGCTAAATCCCACTCAAGGGAGGAACATCTACCCATCTTAGAAAAGATATTTGTGATATTGGAGCAATTCAAAGTAAGGTTAAATCCAAAGAAATGTGCATTTGGTGTTCAATTAGGAAAGCTATTAGGATACATATTTTCTGCCAAAGGAATAGAGGTAGACCCTACAAAAGTAAAGGAAATCATGGAAATGGGAGCACCTCAAAATATCAGTCAAATGAGATCCCTTCAAGGTAGGATTCAATCCATCAAAAGGTTCATCTCTCAATTAGTAGAAAAGTGTCACAATTTCACTCAACTCCTTCACAAAGACATAATTTTTAAATGGGATGAGAAATGTGAAGAAGCCTTCACCTTATTGAAGAAATACCTAATGAATCCTACAACTTTGATGCCACCAATCAGAGGCAAACCCTTAATTTTATATATCTCAGCAACATAATATGCATTAGGGGCACTCTTGGCTCAAGAGGATGAAGCTAGAAAGGAAAAGGCCATATACTACATAAGAACATTGGTAAAGTATGAGTTGAATTACACCTTCATTGAAAGAGTATGTTTGGCCGTAGTTTTTGCTTCCCAAAAATTATGCCATTATAAGTTATCTCACAAAATCCGATTCATAGCAAAGATTGATCCTTTGAAATACCTTCTTAGAAAAACATCATTGTAAAGAAAAATAAATATATTATAAGTTCTTTACATTTAGAAAGAATTGGGGAAGGTAAGATTCTCTTCTTAATCCCAAATTTCCAAAGGAAAGATCTAAATTGATCAACCACAAGAAAATGGTCAATGCATAAACGAATCAATCGATTAGTAATAAGAATAAAAGAGGAAAATCTTACATTCCTACTGTGGAAAAGAGTATTGAAATGAATTGAAAACAAGTACTAACCTTAAAGTATAACAGATCTAGAAATTGGTATTTTCTGGTGTCTGTACTAAGTTTTTGGAAATTCTACAACCGAATCTGGAATGGAAACATAGAGATGGAGAAAACCCAAAAATATTTTTCTTTTCTAAGCCAGGTCAACCTTGACCCAAATGTAGGTTGACCTTGACCCCCTTTATGTTGACCTTGACTTGCGATGCTCTGATGGAAATTCTGTTCGTGGATCCTGAAAGTTTGCCAAAAAGGGTATCTGAATCTACTCTTTAATTCATTGTTCCGCACCCGCACTTGCAAGAAAAAAATGGTTTTGTTGTTTGAATAGGGGGTTTTCCTTAGTCAAACCTTGGTTTTAGAATTAACCTTGAAATTGAATTGAAATTGCAATAATAAACAAAGTAAATAGAACAATTCATCTTGCTTATATTGAAACCCTTGTGGAGGATTTGAATCCTTGAATCTATAAGTATGAATGGTCCAAATGGATGTAGAATTGTAAGATGTCTCAAATCAATTGAATTTAGATCTTCAACACCAATCTTTAATGGATCTTGGAATAGGAAGAATCTTGAATGGATATAGATGGGGAAATCTTAAACAAGAGGGATCCATAGAGCTTGAGTCCTTCAATGGCTACTAATGGATCTCCTTGATGAATTGAATCTTGAATGCTTGAACACTTGAATTCTTGAATTCTTGAATGCTTCATTTCTCCTTCTTCCTTTCTCTCTTGCTTGTTTTTCCCATATGATAAAATGAGAGGAGAAGGCCTCCTTATATACTAGTCTAGGGGACAAACTTCTAGAGAGGCTGACATATGAGAAATAAATTCCCATTAGGCCTATATCCCTAGAAGTGGACCTAAATTAAATATATTTTAAGAGTCACCATTTCAAAGCCCAAAATAGCTAACCCAAAAGCAGGAAAAGAAATCTTTCTAAATTTTGACATTCAAAAATCCTCACAATTTTAACTGACCTAGAAGGTCAACCTTGACCCTGAGGTCAAGAACCTCAAAATCATAGAGCAGGGTGCCACAAAAAGGTAGGAAAGAAGTGGAAAATAGGGCAGGATAGGGGAAAAAACTAGATCCCAGTCAAAGACCCATTCAAGGCATTTAACATGACCCCAAACCACTTACTCAAAGGGATAAACTAGTCCTAAATGGAAGTGCTTCCATTTTTTGACAATACATTTAGCCCCCAGTTTAGCAAGAGTATGGACTCAATGCAAACTCTTGGTAAATGAGATCACAAATAAAACAAAAATCTTATTGAAAGCAAAGGGACAAAGCAATCCTCAAGCCCCCAAGGACTCAAGTCTTTGTCAACCCCAAGATTACAATAAGAGAGACATCACTAGAAAAAAGAGAGAAGAGGGTGTGATTACCTCACCCAATGAGAACTTATGCCGCATTGTGAATCACACAAGGAAACATCACAATTGGAAAGATGGAGTCGAACCACCTAGTGAATGTGGCTACTCACTAGTCAACCCATCAAGGATTCACCCTCAAGAATATTTTATTCCAAAAGAGAAAAGCCAAAACAAGAGAGATCCATTCTTAAGGACACCTCCGACATTAAGGGATCAAAACTTGAAAATTAAAACTGGAGGGATCAAGAGATCCTATAAGGTAAAAATCCATGCTTTAAGGATTAGTCTCTAATCCATAAAGGGAGAAAAGGTTTTGAAAAATATTTTGAAAGTGTGTGTGTGCAAAAAGTGAACAGAGTGTATGCCCCCATGTTAAAGTCATTGCTAACACTTTAACAAGAGCAATGGTCTTAATGGAAACATAAACAACTCCACTGATTACATTTCCACTATGAGATGCCCCCAAGCAAAGACAAATCAAGGGAAATACCACACAAACATAAATAGAACACATGAGGGATCTACCTACTATGGGGTCAGTGTGATCATAAGATAATATATATGATATTATTGCAAATGAATTGACATCATTCCCCAAAGAAAGTAGAACTACAATCACAATGGAGGAAAGAAAATGCAAGAGTTATGAAGAAGAGTATTTTTGGACCACAACATGGAGACCAAAAAGAATCAGTGCTACCAAGTCACAAATCCAAGTGGACTACACAAGGAAAAAATTTATGAACAATAGGACAGGTACAACATAACATGAAAACAACATATAGAAGAATAGAGATACATATAGAGGAATAGTACAATAGGTTTGATTCCTTTATCACCTTGTACCAACAAGGTAACAAGGGTCGTATAAAAGAATCTAAAAGACATTTAGCAAACACATTATGGGAGAAACACAATACAATAGGAAAACACACAAAAAGATACCATGGAGGACAAGCCAATCAAGTGCATTGCCTACTCTCCCCATCTCGGTTTATATCATTTAGGGAAGGTGGGAAACTTGCAAGAGGGACTATATCTAACACAGTAGGAATAATAGCCAGTTCCAAACAAGGATCCTCTTGAGAATTGTGATGTTCAATACTAGGTGTAATTATCAATTGTGTTGAAAGCATATTAGGTAAGTCAATATCAATGTCAATAGTCTCATATTCATCATTAGCATCATTAGGATCATCAAGAGTATTTTATTCATCAAGATTAATCGAAATAGTATCTAAGATATGAATAGAATCATTATAATAATTCATATTAACATTATTATTAACATTAAATTCTTCCAACACATCAGGCATAGGCTGGTCAAAAGAAGGTAAAGAACTTTGAAGAACAGAGGTACAAGCCTTTTCTTGAGCCTGATGCTTCTTATGACATTCCTTGGCAAATTGGTTACATTTTGTCTTGTTTGAAATATGTTGAGAACTAGGAGGAACAACCACCAGTTCCTTCATAGGTTCTATAGGAGGATTAGTAGGATTCTTAGTAGACTGAAAAGAAACACTAGGAGCTTGATTAAAAAAACTAGAAGAAATGCATAAAGGAGTTATGGAAGGCGTAGGAAAAAGACCATGGTTAAGATCCATCTGATGCATGCTTAACTCAACAATCTTGTGATGCTTATAGGCTTGATATGAGTGAAAAAGTTTATCAGGTCGAGAAGGACATGAATCAGGTAATGAAGGCCAAAAGAAGTCAAGGGTAGCACAATCCCTAGGCCTATAAGGTTGATATAAACTATGATTAATTGTCTTCACTTCTTCATCATGAATGAATTTAATACACTTATGGATAGGAAAAGCAACAGAATGCATGGAATTCAACCAAGGAAAACCAAGCTTAACTTGAAATTGATCAGAAGTAGGGACAACAACAAAGATAGTGTCCACAACTTTACCACAAAGTTCAACATGAAAGTTAATAGAACCAAATGATGGATAGAGAAAACCATTACAATTTTGGATCCACACATTAGATGTATCATAACAATCACATTGTAAGTTCTTCATAAAAAGATTTTCTTCAGTAATGACATTGACTAAGGATGTAGGATCAACAAGACAACCACATTTAGGTATCTTATAAATCCTAGCATAAATGTAAAGGGGACCATCAGGAGCTTTAATAGTCTCATAATCATCAAAGGTGATCAAGAGTTCCCTAGGTCTTTTATTCTTAGGTTGTTTTCGAGGTTTAGGTTGAGGTTTCGGTTTAGGAATAGGTTGAGGTGGAACTTGAAGTTGAGGTTGAGATTGAGTCTAGGGTGGAGATACAGGATGAGACAAAACAACATGCTCCACATCGTTAACAATATGACCGAGATCATCCATCTCTGAATCGTAAACAATATCCACAGAAGATGGTTGAACAATGGTATTAGTATCATGTGTAGGCAAATGATTCATATAGATTTGGAGGTTTTGATTAGGAGGAGAGACATATTTTTTCCCACTACCATCAAAATTATTAATAGATAAAGCATTATAATCAATTAATTCTTGAACCTTATGTTTTAGAGAATAACACTTCTCAGTATCATGGCCATTTTGATGATGGTATTGACAAAAGGCTTTGGGATCAAAGGATTTGGATGCCATCGTAGTAGGTAAAAGAGGTTGAATAGGAGGCAAAGTAATCATATTAGCATTCAATAATTTACTTATGATAGAATGTAAAGATTTAGAAAGAGGAGTAAACGTACAATTCAGACGAAAAGAAGTGGATGCAGAAGTAGCATTTTTGGGTGCAACAACAACTTGATCAAAAATTGCATTTTCTTTCTTATTTATATTGACATATTTGTTAGGTTTTTGAAACTTGTTGGGATTAGGAGAAGCATCACTCTTATCAACTGGAACATGAGCCATTGGAGTGTTTCTTTCAAATTGACTCACTTGTAATTGATAATGATGAAGCACTGCATAGAGTTGTTGAAAAGAGGTAAATTCAGTAAGTAGAATCTTATCTCTAATATCCTTTTGTAAATTTGAAATAAACATATGATGAATATCAATATCAGGAACATGATAAGAAATTTGAGCATACAAATGCTTAAATCTACCAATAAATTCAGTCAATTTTTCTTTAGTATTTTGTTTACAATGCATCAAATTAGTTAAGGAAACTTGCAAACCAATGTTATTTTGGAATTGTTGGATAAAGACATTAGCAAGTTTTGGAAAAGAATCAATAGAATAAGGAGGCAAGGAACAATACCATTGCAAGGCCTTATCATGAAAATTTCTAGCAAAAAACTTGGCTAAAATCCTATGGTCATGAGCATAGTCAGTACAAAGGATTTGAAATGTTTTAACATGAGTGATAGGATCTCCCTTACCATTGTAATTCTCAAGTCAAGGCATATCGGCTTGCTAAGGAACAAGAGCACAAATAATGTCTAGGGATAAAGGACTACCCATATCACATGTAGGAATACTAAACTTGGATTGAGTTAAGGATGCAAGTTGCTGTTGTAAAAAGGACACAATTTGAGCTAGACTAATTATTGTGGAATCATTAGAAGAAATAGGAGGCATAGAAATATTAGAAATACTTTGGAAAGTGTAGGAAGCAGTAGGAATAGAAGACACAATAGGTGGGACACTTGGAAGCATAGTTGGAAGAGGAATGGAATAATTAAAAGGAACACTATGGTAAGAAGGTTGTGAGGTAGCTAGAGACATCGATGGAACACTCATAGGAAGAGATGGAATAGATATAGTCACTAAAGGAGGAGTATAAGTAGGAATGCCAGGTAAAGGAATAGAAGAAGGTTCCACACTAGTGATAGGAGGAGTGAATCCTAGATCTTGAGCTTCTTGAGCTAAAGGTTTGATATTTAAATGCAAAAGATGAGTGATACCATGCAAGAGATTAACACCTTGATCACTATCCTGAAGAACTTTCTTAAGAGCCTCTATAGCTTGAATAGAATCTTGATTATGGTTTTCTTGAATAAGCCAATTTCCCATTTTATCAAGTTCAATTGAAATTTTTTGGACTTGTTCAAGAGGAAATCTTAAAGCATCATCCTCATCATGAGATAATTGAGAAGAGTTATGCTCCATAGTAGGATTGGAATCATGAGTAATCAAATTGTCATCTGGGATCCTAAGGAAAGGAGAAGAAGACTCAAGATCAAAGGAACCCATAAGTCTACGACTTCTTCTAATTGGAATATTATAAGTAGGACTAGAGGTAGTAAAGCTCATATACTAATGCAATTTAAATGAACTAAATTAGGAAAACACAAGGCATGAACAAATAAATGTTTTTGTATTTTTTCTTTATATGATTTTTTTGTTTTATTTTTGAAATGTAAATGCAAGCACATAAAAGAAGGCTAATCTAATATACATGCAAGATCTAACATAAAATGTAAATCTAACACCATAAAAGAAAGAGTTTCCATAAACGGGTTCACCAAAATGTAAAGAAAAATAAAATATATTATAAGTTCTTTACATTTAGAAAGAATTGGGGAAGGTAAGATTCTCTTCTTAATCTCAAATTCCCAAAAGAAAGATCCAAATTGATCAACCACAAGAAAATGGTCAATACATAAATGAATCAATCAATTAGTAATAAGAATAAAAGAGGAAAATATTACATTCCCATTGTGGAAAAGAGTATTGAAATGAACTAAAGAAAAGCACTATCCTCAAAGTATAGCAGATTTGGAAATCGCTATTTTTTGGTGTCTGTATTGAGTTTCTAGAAATTCTACAACTAGATCTCAAATGAAAACAAAAAGATAGAGAAAACCCATAAATATTTTTCTTTTCTAAGCTAGTTAGACCTTGACCCAAATATAGGTTGACCCTGACCTGTGCTGCTCTGACAGAAATTCTGTTCGTGGATCCCAAAAGTTTTCCAAAAAGTGTATCTGAATCTTCTCTATAATTTGTTGTTCCGCACCTGCAACTACAAGAAAAAAATGGTTTTGTTGTTTGGATGGGGGGTTTTCCTTGGTCAAACCCTAGTTTTGGAATTAACCTTGAAATTGAATTAAAATTGTAGCAATAAACAAAGTAAATAGAACAATTCACCTTGCTTATATTGAAACCCTTGTGGAGGATTCGAATCCTTGAATCTACAAGTATGAATGCTCCAAATGGATGTAGAATTGTAAGATGTCTCAAATCAATTGAATTTAGATCTTCAACACCAATCTTGAATGGATCTTGGAATAAGAAGAAGCTTGAATGGATATGGATGGAGAAATCTTCAACAAGAGGGCTCCATAGAGCTTGAGTCCTTCAATGGCTACTAATGGATCTCCTTGATGAATTGAATCTTGAATGCTTGAACACTTGAATGCTTGAATTCTTTCTTTCTCCTTCTTTTTTCCTCTCTTGCTTGTTTTTTCCATATTATAAAATGAGAGGAGAAGGTCTCCTCATATACTAGTCTAGGGCACAAACTTCTAGAGAGGCCAACATATGAGAAATAAATTTCCATTAGGCCTATACCCTAGAAGTGGACCTATATTTTAAGAGTCACCATTTCAAAGCATGAAACGGCTGACTCAAAAGTGGGAAAGGAAATATTTCTGAATCCCAACATCTGGAAATCCTCAGAATTTGAAAGTTGGACCTTGGGTCAAGGTCGAGGTCGACCTTGACCCTGAGGTCAAGAACCTCAAAATCATAGAGCAAGATGCCAAAAATGGGTAGGAAAGAAGTGGAAAACAGGGCAGGATAGGGGAAAAAGCTAGATCCAAGTCAAAGACCCATTCAAGGTGTTTGACATGACCCCAAGCCACTTACTTAGAGGGCTAAACTAGTCCTAAATGGAAGTGCTTCCATTTTTCAATGATACAAGCACTAAATGGAAGATTGGCCAAATGGGTCATGGTTTTAAGTGAGTTTGACATAGAGTATGTGGAACAAAAATCTATCAAAGGCCAAGTAATAGCTGATCAATTAGCAGAATCACCTTTACAAGATGAACATGCAATATAAGTGGATTTTCCAAATTTTGAAATTATTAATGTGGAAGCAAAGACATGGCAATTATATTTTGATGGCTCCTATACACAACATGGATCAGGAGCAAGGATTTTATTAATTACTCCTCAAGGGTCCATAATTCCAAAATCATAAAAATTGCTATTTCCATGCACAAATAACATAGCTAAGTATGAAGCATTGATCATTGGCATAAAGTTGGCATTAGAATAGAAAATAACAAAGCTACAAATTTATGGAGATTCTCAACTGGTTATTAATCAAATCAATGATGAGTATCAAACTAAAGATGATAAGTTGATACCATACAAGAACATGATTGAGAATCTTAAGAAATACTTCAATCTAATAACATTTGAGAAAGTGTTGAGGGATAAGAATAAAGCAATAGATGCAATGACTACTTTGGCATCACTTCTCCAAATACTAGATCAAAGTGCCAGATATGAATTCCTGGTAGAAGTTGAGCAACCTGCATTTGACCCTACCCATCCTCACACCATTTTCTTACTAATGGGACATGACTCACCCTACTATGGAGTCATTTACACATACTTAAAAGACCAAATCTTTTGCATAGACCAAACCAAAAATCAAAAGAAGAGCTTTATCTGACAAGCCTCTCGCTACACCTTGATATCTAACACGTTGTATCACAAAAGCCTAGATGGAATGCTTCTAAGGTGTCTAAATAAAGAGGAATCAACCATATCCTTACAAGAAATTCATGAGGGGATTTTTGGGTCGCATTCAAATGGTTTAACCCTAGCTAAGAAACTTCTTAGGATAGGATATTTTTGGCCTTCTATGGAAAAGGACACTTGTCACTTTGCAAAAACTTGTCATAAATGTCAATATCATGGGAACTTAATCCATGTTCCAGCACAAGAGCTTCATCCTATGAATACACCTTGGCCCTTTTATCAATGGGGTTTGGATTTGATAGGTATGATTTATCCACCATCTTCAAATGGTCATAAATTTATCATCACTGCAATGAAATATTTTACGAAATGGGTGGAAGCTGTACCCTTATCCACTGCCACAGGAAAGAAGATAGCCTTGTTCATATTAAATCACATAATCTGTCGATATGGGGTTCCTCACGCCATTATAACAGATAATGAAAAACATTTCAAGAATAAGGACTTGAAAGAACTATGTACAAAATTTCATGTGGTACACCACTCATCTTCAATATATTACCCACAAGGTAATGGACAAGCAAAAGCTACGAACAAGAACATCCTCAAAATATTGAAGAGGACCATGGATAATTTAGGTAGAGATTGACACTTTAAAATAAACCCTACTCTATGGGCTTATAGGACAAGCATTAGAACACCAACATGAGCTACACCATTCTCCCTAGTTTATGGAGCAGAAGCAGTTTTACCTTTGGAGGTAGAAATTCCATTTAAGAGTCTAATTGCATGAGTTACTAAGTGAAGAAGACTATAGAGTGGCTAGGTTGCACGAATTGGAGCTATTCGATGAAAGGAAGCAACAAGATTTTGACCAATTAAAAGTGTATCAGAATCGAATGACCAGAAACTATAACAAGTATATCAAACCAAGGGTATTCCAAATAGGAGATCTAGTGTTGCGCAAAAATCCCAAAAATCAAGAAGATAGAGAAAGGAAAGGGAAATGGGAAGAAAACTAGTTAGAACCTTTTGTGATCACTTCATCTTTTGGGACAGACACCTATAAACTAGCTGATTGTGAAGGAGAAGAGTTGGAAGAACCAATAAATAGTATACACCTAAAAAGGTTCTACACATGAAGTAATTGAAAAGGGATAAAGAAAAAGAGTATCAGATAAATTAGATGAAAGAGAATCCTATTTGTTGTACATAGTTAAAAGAGATCTTGAAAATATCAAAAACATTGAAAATAAGAAAAGAGAAAACAAATCAGAAATGAATAAAAGATAGAAAACAGTGGAAAATTGAGCTTGAAGAAAGCCAAAAACATTCAGAAATGATCCTCAAATAGATGTTTTGGTGAAAACCTAGAAAATAGGTTCCTTGATAATATAAAATTAGTAAATTTTGAAAAAAAAAAAAATACAAAAAAAAAAGATAAAAAGTGCCTCAGTGAAAACCTAGCAAATAGGCACCTTGGTAGAAAAAAAAGGGAAAAAGCTTGAAAAAGAGAAAAAGAGAAAATCCATTCAATCTGTGAAAACCTGGTAAATAGGCACCATTGAAAGTCCAAGTCAGTCTCATGCCTAGTGGTCATCCTTGTAAATATTGCATTCGCTAGAATTTATATATATTGCATAATAAAATCCCATAGTTGCATTTGCAAGTACCTAAAGATTTCAGCACCTAATCTGCAAAATGTCCCAAGTCCAAAAAATGGGCTTACTTCAAAATGAGGGCAAATATACTCTAAAGGAGGAAGGATTCATCAAAGAGAACATCAATCTGACACCAAATCATAAATCAAAACACTTACATGATCACATCCTAATCCAAACTCCAATCAAACGCAAAATTTTGATCCAAGATCTCACAAGGACACTTATCTTTATTAGGTTTAAAATTGTGAAATGGATAGAACAATACTTGAACTATAGATTTGAAAAATGATGCAAAATTTTCAAGTGTTGACGTGATTGATGAAATCATGTCTTTCTAGCGAATCGATGAAATTTTTAAAACTAGACAAGCTATGATGAAAGCATGATATTTTATTGATTTCTGAATGACTATCTTAAGATCAAGGTTTTAAAATATGTATTATTTTTCTAAGGAAGTGATCATCAAAGAATCATCAAGGACATGTACATATGGTGAAACTGAGGTCTTTGTTTGTTTACGCAACAGGATACCTTGGCTATTTTGATGTTAAATATCATAATACCAAAATCCACTTGCAACATACAATTTGATGAAATTGGTATTCATACTCTCATGATTGATTTCAATCAGTGATAGTTGTACCAAGGGTGGGAAAGAAACAAGAAAGGTGAAAAAGGTATTCATATCATCATGGTTGAACCAGTGATGGTTGTACTAATTCCGGGTTTCAAAACTGCTCAATGATGAATTTAAGCTCCTAAATTTTGTGAATAGTGACATCTAGCTACATACATTCTAGATTAAATGCATTTAAGATATTTGCCTTTCTTAGTTTGAAAATAGATTTGAAAAAGAGAAATAGAAAGGGGGTGGAGTTCATAAAAATTTGAAAAATCAAATGTTCATCAAAAACTATATGTGATAGAGTGTGTTGGAAATAAAAAATAAAAAATGAAGGTGCCTTGCATTAACACATTTACATTTAAATCATCTTGCATTTAGGTTCATTGCATATCATTGTCATCTGGCATTCATTTGCATTAATCTTAGTTCATTTAGATTCATTAAGTTGCATTCATTTAAAAATCAAATCATTACATTATCATATTAGTTCACATCCATAGAATTCATATTAAAATTGCATTAGTTTGCATACATATATTTTCTTCCATACATTATCTTTCACCATGTCATTTAAGTTCATTGCATTAGGTTGCATTCACCTTAAATTCTCATCATTTAGTTGCATTAATTACATCATTCCAAATGTATCATTAAAACATTACTAAATTACATTGCATTGTTCACCTAGGTGCATTCATCAAAATTCATTACATTTAAATAATTGAAATATATTCAAATTTAAGTGTGTTAAGTCATTGCATTTACATATAAGATCATCAATATATCATTTATAGCCATTTATCATTACCTTCATCATTAATCATTAAATCATCCAAATCCATTACATTACATTGCATACATCCATAACATCAAATAAATGCATCCATAAGTACCATCACATAACACTATTCATTAAACCATTAGATATACATCATCATACATCATAAACATTAAACTATGTGTCACATAGATCCATCTATTCTATGTCATAAATAAGACAATCATTTGCATCAATAGAAGAATAAACATGTGCATTCATATCATAAATTGCATTTGAAAAAGCATAAAAACAAAGCATGTAGAGATAGAATCATATAGATCTACATATCATATAAGGCACCTGTAAAAACAACTCCAACACATGATGACATCATATAAAGTAAATCTATCTATACGTATCAAAGTCCATAGTATCATCAAATTCCATCAACATATGTGAGACATAATCCATCAAAGTAAAACAAATATCAAATCATAAACAACACCATCTGATAAAAGAATAATGTGAGTCCAATGTCTCGAGATAAAAAATGAATCATCATAATATACATAAAATGAAGGGATAAATCATATGAAACTCAACAGCTAGAACCAACGGCACCATCAGGACCAAGATCAACATCTGGAGCTCTACTCAAGCTAGCTTGTAATTTGTGCTAACTCATGGAAGCCATGAAAGCCTGCATCATACTACCCAATTAACTCACCTGTTGCCTGATCTCTGATACATCAAATAGTAAAAACTGAACATTAGCAGGTGACGCTAGAGCTTCTGTAGGAGGAGCCTAAGCAGGTGGAGCCTGTGGTGGAGCCATGGAAGAAGATGGAAGAATAGAAGATGATGACATGGAAGAAGAAGAAGGAGCCTATGCAGGAGGAGCCTGTGGATCCCGAGGAGGTGCTAGATGACCCTATGCTTGATCAAGAAGAATCTATGCGGCCTGGGCATCCACATTAGTAATGACCTATGCACCCACCCACCTGTAAAACTTCACTCTATGTTGGCCTAATCTGGCCAATCTATCAACACCCACCTAATATAGGGCTCTATAAGGTCCACCCCTCACTCTCACCTAATCACCCCTCATTTGTACATCACCTCTGGGAGGAATAGGAGCACTAGCAATCTCAAGCATAACAATCCTACCTCCTCTATCACCCCACTGACCCCTTCATCCCTGACAACCTTGTCTCTTACCACCACAATCACAATCACCATTGAACTCCTCCTCAATCCTTAGCACTCTCTCAATTGGATCAGTGAACCTTAGAAATGGGTTAATAGAGAACCACACTATGTAATCATCAGTCATACCTACATCTACTATGTGGTCTCTCATATCCCACGCAAGGTGGGGCAACACTAGAACCTCATCCAGGCTATCCACTAATCAATCTAAGGGCCCTATAAGAACCTCTCAACCTGTAATCAGGCATATAAGGCCAATCCATGTGGCATACCTTGTATGCAGCTGAATTGGCATAGGACCCTCAAAAAATAGAATTGCTCAATAATCAAGGGCATCTACCCTATCATCCAGCAAGGCATGCACATAAAAGGAAACTCTGCCACATCCTCTGGCTATGCCTCGCAACCAATATATGGTCACCAAATGACCTGATCAATATCATCAATAATGAGGTGCCAGTAATCTAACTTTCCCAAATGGGCTTGCATGACCATGCCCTCATACATCCAAGAAAATGGCCAAACTACATCTCGATGTCACACTAAAATAGGACAAGTAACAGGGAGGTGCTCCCATGTTCACAACTATAAAAGAACCACCCCAGTAGAAAGAATGGCCCCGCATTGATACACCACATCATGCAGCTCATGATATAAATGAGCCAACATGCAAGATCCCCAGTCAAATCTATGAGGTTGCATAATCATATCCTCCAAGATCCTCCCCCAACCAATGAAAAATCTTTGACCCCGTCGATTAGGTACAAGGAAACCACCATTGAGAGCACCAAGAACCATAAGAAGCATTGGAAAGGATGGAAAATGTACCCACTAAATACTCTCATCCCCAATAGTAGGATCAAAAAATACTTGCCTGCATGTTGTCCCATCATATCCTTGGTCATAATATATCAACTCCCCAGGAGTAGGGATGCGAAGCAACTAATACACATCCTTGAGATTGATGGTCATCTCCCCTATCAGCAAGTGGAAAGTGTTATGGTTAGAGTGCCATTGCTCTGCCATAGCTATCAGTAAACCCCAATTCATACGGAATCGAGGGAGAGAGAGAAGAAAGGAAAAACCACATTGGCCAATGACTCGGTGCTCTGCTCTCCTCAAATCATCTATCATACTGAATGGCAGTGGGTGCAGGCCATAGACACTGAGCTTTTTAAGCTCAGCCTACAAAAGCAAGTTAAACACATCAAAAATCAAAATCATTGCATATTGCACTATCTTAAATCAATCGAACAATCAAACCTAATTAAACCACAATCAATTTTCCTAATTCTATTCAGAGAGGATGAAAAATTTATCATCATCCATTAGCTAAATCAAGATTGACCATCAAACATTCAATATAACATGACTAGAACTAACATCATACAACTTGCTATCAAACTAAACTTTATACCTAAGACAATCAACTGATTGATGATGCTAGACGGATCAGAAAACTAACTTAGAAGCTCACAAATTTCACCAAATAGGGTGTACATGCTATTTAATTTTTTAAAAGCACAACATAAGGTATTAAAAGTGCTACAAAAATTATCAAATGCACAACAACAATGTGTATGCACTACAAACCTTAGTACATGCTATAGGAAACCCCTATACGGGCTACTAAAATAATCAAAAGCACCTCGATAATTATACGCAATGTAGGAAATGGCGATTGCGAATCATGCCCTAGTTCTAACATTTGTATGTGCTACTAAAACTTGTGTACGCATGATGGAAAACCATGAATGCACACTAGAAAATTTGTACGTGCTACTAAAACTGGTGTATGCGCTATTCAATTTGATAAAGAAGAAAAGTGTGGTTTTTTATAGAAAAATACAAATTTTTTCAAATTAAATGCAAAATTTTGACAAAGCAGGTTGTCGGAGTACATACCAGAGGTCTGTATCCAGGTGGACATAGATAATGATGACCTCGCTCAAACCTATGCTAGCGAATCAAGATCACCATCGTCGAAAAGCTCAGAAGGGGGTCAAAGAAAAAAGTTAAAAGGGAAAGTAAAAATGAATAGTAAAAAGACCTTTTACCCCTATGTATAGCCCATTTTGACTTAAAAGGGCGTTGTTTAGCAGAAAATTACCAGGGACCCAATTTTTCACTCATTCAGGGAAATTAGGGGCATTTGCAATCACATCATTGCAAATTCATTATCGAAAATGAAATTGAAATTCATTATTAATTGAATTCATTCAACACAAATTGATCAAAAATGTAATATCTTTCATTAAACACAAAATTCATTTCATTTTCAAGGGGGCATACACTTGAACAATCAGAACCGACATCATAATCAGTGAATCAGGGGCATGAGCACCAAATCAAAGTTTAATCTTTTATCAATTTTTTTTCTTTCTTATCAATCGAAAGGGGTACCAAACATCAAATCATATCAAATCAAGAAGCATACCAGACAACCTATCATCAGATCGACCATCAAGGACCTAAAATCAATTAGAACCACATCCGTTTTATCATCAAAATCTGCAACTTCTATCAAGCATCAAATCAGACATCAAAACTAATCAGGACTTTGCATCAAAATGATCAGGACATTCTTTGAACTGATACGCTTCATGCATCGATTCAAAGAGGGGCATTTGTAATCACTTTAAAATGGACAAGATCAATTAAGTGAGCAACCAAGGAAAAATCAAGGCAATTAAATCAAAGCTAAATTGCAATCAAGCCATAATCCAAATTTAATTGAAAATCAAAAGCCATAAAATCAAATAAATCAATTAATTGTGCAATTAATCTAATTAATTGCATAGTTCATTTAAATCAAATCAACCCATTTAAGGGGTACACATGGCTAAACATATTAAATAAATTCAATTAATAAATCCTAATTTTCCCTCAACCACCAAATGGGAGAAAAATGCATCAACCAATAGGATTTGAGAACCAAGATCACATGGATCAAGCTCACATTGAATCTCCATCACACATAAGGAGAAAGAATCTTGTTCACCCATTTTATCCTTTTGTACCAAGCTTTGAAGAAAAAATATTTAAATGGTCTCCAAAGGTGGAACCATGGACTAAACCTCAACTCAACCATGATCAAATAACCTCTATCCCCTACCCTTGCCAAAATATATAAAAGCAAGGCATAATTGAAGCACAAGTCATCCACAAGTATTTGAATAGCATCAAACCTCTTGCAATTTTAAGCTAGAAAGGAAAATCTAGAATTAAATAGGCATAATTTCTTTTGGAATTAATCTTTTAGCTTGTTTATCATTCTTTCTCATATCAGGATTGTCACTAATGGAAGCTTGCTGAGAGCTTTGCATTAACAAACCTAATTAGAGAGCCATAGAGTGATCAATTGTCATTTAATTTTCTTAATTAGATTTCTATTTGTGGTAATTTAATTGTTATTTTGAGTTATTGACAATACTAACCCTATGAAGGTACTTAATCTAGTACATAGATTGTATAAAAATTTTGATGATGACATCCTCATGATCAATCTTATAATCATCTATTAAATCATTGAATCTTTGAATGTGCCATTATGTTGATACACACTTCGAATCACTAAACTTTGGTATCTTACTTCTTATTTCTGTTGGTATAACATTTGGGAATCCAGGAATGTGCCTGAAATCTATGGGTCTATACCTTTCAATAATGAAGCTATTTCTCAAACCACATGACTGAAGCTCATGAAAAGTCATGGTTGTACTTGGAACCATGTTGGGTATACATATTATAAAATATTAGCATTCATTCTCTTACATACATTTTCGTAACAACAAGAGATCTTAAAGATACATAATACATGAACTGCTACAACAAGTACTAAGATTTCTTCTCAATGGCATGAATTTAAAAATATATACATACTTCTCAAAAGGATAATGAACACAATCAATGACTGAGAAGCATGGAAAATAGCACAAATATTTCCCTAAAAAAATTGTCAAATCACTTGAAGGGAGCATTTAATGTCTTGCATTCTCATAACTACTAACAAACATAGCATAAATATCTTGAGAATTATGAGAATACCTAAAACAATGTAGTAGTTACTAGTGTTGGATTACTGAGAGGGGGGTGAATCAGTAATCGGTGATTCATTAAACCTTTAAAACTTTCTCAGATTCAACTCGGTAAGACAAACTTCAGTATTAACTGATAACAATAAATTAACTTCTCAATTATCAATAACATGCATAATAAAAATTCAAAACATATAACACCAATATTTAATGTCAAAACCCAATTTGGGAAAAACCACTATGGGAATTGTCACCCACTAAAGAAATAATCTTCTGAAGTATGCTTCATTAAAAGACAATCTTGTTAAATATTACAATGCACATTGTTTAATGTGACCTTGTTAGGGGATTTGGCTTAGATCTATTAGGATCTTCACCCTATTAGGAGTGTCATGGTTAAAGGTCTTTAAACACTTCTAGAATGTCACCTCTCTCAAGGTTTTATAATAAAACTATTAAGTCCACTCAGTTAAGATATTTTTCTACCACAAATGTTAATAAGAAACAAAATAAAAATTGATATGTAAATCTGCAACTACCTCTTTCTTAGTCAGATCCCCTTTACGCTCTTTGTCTTCACTTCATTCCATCACTACTCACTGGCCTCAACACTTTATCAATATTTTCTTGTAGACTCAGATTTCAACATTTTTCTTCTTCACTGTATCATTCAGTTACACATCCACCCTTCAACTTGCCAGCTCATTTTACATAAAATTTCATCCTTTATATAGAATTTGTTTTTCCTCTTAATCTCCTTTATTACATTTTCCTCTGATTATTCTCAATTGTCAGACCATCATCTTGAGATGATTCAATGAATTTGGAACTTGGTAAAATGTTTTATCATCACTATGGAACTTGAACTTTTCTTGGAACTTATACCTTCACGTTTTCCTACTTAGATCTTTACCATAGATCATCACCTTGAAATTTCCTAATCGTAGATCTCTATAACTAACTCTTCCTCATCCTTAGAATATTCCAGATCATTGTGGCTCTTCATTAAATGTCATTCTAATTCTTGTAAGTAGTTTTTGTTCCTTGCTTGGTGGCTACTCCTTTTCCTTCAACCAAAATTCTTGTTTTCTTTGCTCAGTAAATAACTTCATGTACTCGGTGTCTTGAATTCTTTCTCTTTACCTAAACTTTCTTTCCTTTTACCAAATAACTTCTCCCTTATCGATAACCAAACTATTTTATTTATCAACTTGAGGTCAAACTCTTTTACCAACTTGATATAAAAAAATGTAAAGTAGAAAAAAATTATACAACTATTACCTTATCATTTTCTAATCTGTATTAACTTCACAACTTGTCACTTCCTCTTTTCCTTAAATCACTCAACTTATATCATACTCTGAATGATATGACAACGCAATATAAAGCATAAATCAATTTCTTGACATCAATGCAAAAATAATAACTAATCTAATCCTTCTACAATCTTGTATACCTCTGATCTTAGTCTTCATCATCATCACCATCAATTGTAGTTAACAATCCCCCTCAAGTTAACAATCTCCCTCTTTGGAATTAATGAAAACACTCACTATCAATTGATGATGATAACACTATCAATTGTAACTCTCTATTTTCATTGTTCTTGGTTACTATGTTTTGTCCTTTTCTTCCTCTGAGCTTTATCTTCTTTTACTTCTTTGTAATGTTAGGATTTACAAGGCAGAAATAACAATTACATGCAAATATAACCAATATCAGAAAATAATAAACCACACAAAAGAGAACACAAGACACAAAGATTTAACGTGGTTCACCCAATCCTTGGGCTACATCCACCAACAATGAGTCCAATATTTTATTATCCAGTGATTACAACCTGATTACAATCCATAATCCCCTTATAGCTCAATTCTACCGCAAGTACTAAAATGATACATGATGAAAAATCCTAACCCTAAGCCATATTATATGATATTTTTCCACTTTAGGGTTATAAATGAGTTACAATATGTCGGCCTAAAAATAACCGATAATATGTCAGCCTCAAAAAAAATTCACCTTGAGGGCTGCGCCCCTGAAAAAGTGTATAGTACTTTCCTGATTAGTCACCACAAGCTAACAATCTCCCACTTGGTGATTGATCAGTATCCACACTAAAAAACCTCCCACTTGGAGACCGATCTTGTAGCAATACCGCTATCATATGAGGCTGCCACTAGATTGAACCACCCTAGACTTAGTTGTTCCTTTATTCTGTTCAGTCTAGAAGAGCAACTAAAGCTGAACATGAGTTCAAATTCTCCCTTGTTACTACCTTTGTAAACATATCTATTGGATTATCATCTGTATGAATCTTTTCCAACTTTAACTTCCCATAATCCAAAAATGACTGAATGAAATGGCACCATAACGGGATGTGTTTTGTCTTTGAGTGCAAAGCAAAATTCTTCGCAAGATGAATGACACTTATCTGTATGTAGAAAATTAACCATCTATGGATGTCCCAATTCTTCCATGAAGAATTGAAGCCATATCATCTCCTTGGCTGCCTCTTTAGCAGCAAAATACTCTACCTCTGTAGTGGATAAAGCAACCACCTTTTGTAGTCAAGAAATCGAACTCACTACTATCCCACCAATAGTAAATACATATCCTATAGTACTCCGCTTGCTATCTATATCTCCTGCCAAATTTGAGTCAACATAGCCTTGTACAATAGTAGTAGATCCCAAAAAGTGTAAACACTTACTAGATGTTCCTCTCAAATATTTGAGAATCCATTTGACTGCATTCTAATGCTCAATACCAGGGTGACTCATATATCAGCTAACGACTCCCACTGCATGTGCAATATCTAGCCTAGTACATACCATAGCATACATTAAGCTCCCTACAATGGAAGCATAAGGTACCTTAGACATTTTAGCATCTTCTTCTGATGTTTTAGGACACATCTCCTTAGTTAATTTCAAATGACCAGGCAAATGTGTGCTGATAGCTTTCACATTCTCCATAGAGAAACGTTGCAACACCTTATATAATCAACCTGAGATATAGAGTCAAATTCTTACTTTTCCTATATTTGCAAATTTTCATACCAAGGATTTGTTTTGCTGCCCCCAAATCCTTCATAGAAAATGAATGTGCTAACTGTTGTTTCAACCCCTTAATTTGATCCATGTTAGACCCAGCTACAAGCATATCATCAACATATAAACATAAAATAATGTAGTTGTCATCATCCAACCTCTTAAAATAAACACAATGGTTATAATGACACCAACTGCATCCATGCTCATTCATAAAAGTGTCAAATTTAATATACCATTGCTGAGGTGATTGCTTCAAGCCATATAAACTCTTCTGCAATCTGCACACCAAATTCTTCGTACCCTTGTCCTCAAATCCTTGTGGCTGTACCATATATATTTCTTCATCCAAATCACCATGAAGAAAAGTTGTTTTAACATCAAGTTTCTCTAAATTCAAACATTCAGTAGCCACAATACTTAAAATAGTATGGATAGAAGTCATTTTAACAAGGAGAGAAAATATCTCATCAAAATCAATACCCTTTTTTTGTGCAAATTCTTTTACAACTAACCTGGCTTTAAATCTTTTCTTACCTCCATCCTCTTCTTTTATCTTGTAAACTCATTTATTATGTAAAGCCCTTTTACCTATAGGTAACTTACATAAATCCCATGTTTGATTTTGTAGCAAAGAGTCCATTTCATCTGTCATTGCAGACTCCCACTGAATCTTTGTATCCACCTGCACAGCTTCATTATAACATTTAGGTTCACCAACATCTATGAATAAAATAGAATACAAAGAGGGAGAGAATTTGTCTAGAGGTCTACTTAGCCTTGTTGACCGTCTAACATTTACTGGGTTTTGTGGTATTTGTTGTTGCTATTGTTGCGGAGCATAAGGAACTACTAGAATATCATCTTTTGGAGTATCATCCAGTACTACATAATCATTTTCTTTCTTCTCATGCTGCTGCAACAGATCTTTGTACAACACCTTCTTACCACTCCATGCTTCCTCTGGAATACCATAGTCCAAAGGAGTAGAGGGGCCTCTATTGATTAAATAAACAATAGTGTTCACAGCCTCTACCCACATGTTTTTGGGCAGCCTAGCATGCAAACTCATACTCCTTGCATGCTCCATTATTGTCCTATTCATGCATTTAGACACTCTATTTTCTTATGGAGTCCTTGGTATAGTTTTTTGCCTATGAATACCATTAGAAGAACATTAATCTTCAAATTCTGTACTACAATACTCACCACCATTATTAGATCTGAGACATTTTAACCTTTTACCAGTCTCATTCTCAACCAAGCATTTCCATTTCTTAAAAGTTTGAAATAGATCAGATTTCTATCTAAGGAAATAAATCCATACTTTTCTTGTTGCATCATCTATAAATGTAACATAATACATAGAGCCACCAAGGGAAGATACTTGAGTTGGTCCCCATACATCTATATGCACAAGCTCTAATCTCTCATTTTTCTTTTCCTTCCCACTCTTTACAAAACTAACTCTCTTTTGTTTTCCATAAACACAACTTTCACAAAAATCTATATTGACACATTTCAGACCAGGTAAAACTTTCTTTGAATGAAGTAATTTCATACCTTTTTCACTCATGTGCCCGAGTCTGTTGTGCCAAAGTGCTATGTCAGAATCTACAGCAATGGTTTGATGTTCTTCATGCTCAACTGTAGCCACTATTCCTGAACATTCATTATCTTTTGAAACAATTAAAGTAGAGGGAATAGTATGACCTATAGAAAGATATAAGGTGCCTACTTTCACACCTTTTTCTACTACCAAGGAACCTTTTGAAACCTTCCAATTTCTATCATTAAAAGTAACTGTGCAACCCTCATCACCCAGTTGCCCTATTGAAATTAAATTCCTACTCAACCTTGGAACATGTCTTACCTCTTGTAGTAGCCAATGATTCCCATTCTGTAACTTAATCTTAATTTTTCCCTTTCCAGCTATCTAACAGGGTTCATTATCACCCAAATAAACTTGCCCAAAATCTCCTTGGACATAATCAAGAAAGTAACCTCTATGGGGTGTAGCATGAAATGAAGCCCCAAAATCTAAAATCCATGAATCATCAATACTTTCTAAAGAAAGAAGCAAGGCATCCTCTTCGGGTTTATTACTTACCACATTTGCCTCCTTGTTACCTTCTTTTTTGTCTCCTTATTTATTCTTCCAAGACCAGCAATCTTTCTTCTTATGACCTAGTTTTCCATAGTACCAGCAATCGTTTGGCCCTTTGGATTCATACCTCTTTCCCTTTGATTTTCCTCTTGATTTCCCATGATTTCTAGAGTTTTTTCCTCTCTCATTGGTTCTACCTTTGCTTTGTGCATTTAAGACACTACCTGATGTGGATCCACCTAAGCTTTTCCTACAAATTTCCTCACTCAGAATAACACCAATAACATCATCAAATTTTAGGGTATTAGAACTAGAAACAGAGTTACTAACAGCCATTACCAAGCCATTCGAGCTTTCAGGAAAAGAATACAAAATCAAGAGAGCCTTAACTTCTTCATAAAAATTAACATTGACATAATTTAATTTATTGGTAACTATATTAAATTCGTTTAAATGATCAGCAATTGACCCACCTTCCACCATTTTCATATTAAACAAACGCTTCATGAGAAATACCTTATTTGAAGTGGAGGGCTTTTCATACAACTTCGCTAGGATTTTTATCAAATCTTCAGTCATCATTTCTTGTGTAATATTGAATGCCACCGATTGTGCCAGGCATAATCGAATACTACCAAGAGCCTTTCTATCAAGAATTGTCCAGTCCTCATCAGAAATGCTTGCTGGTTTGTTGGCTTTTCATTCCAATGACCACCATAGATCCTTCTGATAGAGATAGTCCTCCATTTTCATTTTCCATAACTGAAAGTTCTTCCCATTAAAATTTTCAACCTTCAGCCTACCCTCATCTGCCATTGCTCCCACTCAACCATGAGACTCCCACTAAATTGTGAGATCTTCCTGTGGAGGATAACTAAAAAAACAACCTTACTCTGATACCACTTGTTAGGATTAACAAGGCAGAAATAAAAATTAAATGCAAATATAACCAATATCAGAAAACAATAAACCACACAGAAGAGAACACAAGACAAAGATTTAACATGGTTCATCCAATCCCTAGGCTACATCCACCAATAGTGAGTCCAATATTTTATTATCTAATGATTACAACCTGATTACAATCCGTAATCCCCTTACAACTCAATTTCACTACAAGTACTAAAATGATATATGATGAAAAACCCTAACCCTAAGCCATATTATACAATATTTTTCCACTTTAGGGTTAGAAATGAGTTACAATATGTCAGCCTAAAAATGGCCAAAAATATGTTGGCCTAAAAATAGCCAAAAATAGCCAAACCTCGATGAGGTCGAGAGGAAAAGTGTATAGTACTTTCCTGATCAATCACCACAAGCTAACATGTGATTCTTCTTGGTAATCAATTACATAATCTTCCTCTTTCTCTGTAATCATCAATAGTTTATTTCTCCCTCTTTGACAACAATACCAAAGACACATACTCCTAAAAATTTCATTCAGGTAGTGAATCATACCTAGCATGTACTAATATCTCAATGCATACATAATTATTTTTCACAACTTCAGGCATCACCTAAAAAGTGAACACTAGCATCAACTTACAAAATAGATATTCTAATGAGTCCTTGAATTTATGTAGCATGCAACTTGCCTTAGTGAATATTGGATAGGGGAAGAACCTCTAATTTACCTCTAAGATACTCAAAAGCATCCTTTGATAGTGGCTTGGTAAATATATCTACTATCTGCTCCTTTGAATTCACATACTCCAATATCACATGCTTGTCTTGAACTTGTTCTCTCAAGTAATGATAATTGATAGAAATGTGCTTGGTCTTGGAATGCATTACCAAATTCTTTGATGTGTTGATAGTACTTTTATTTTCATAGTAAATAGTAACTAGATCAATAATCTCAACTTGCATACCTTCAAGTAGTTGTTTGATCCATACAATGTTTGCACAATTCATAGTTGTTGCTACATACTTTGTCTCGACAGTAGATTGTGATAGAAATTTTTTTTTCTTACTCATCCATGTCACTAATATTTCTCCTAAAAATAAAGCTCCTCCACTTGTACTTTTCCTATCATTAATGTTTCCATCCCAATCAGCATCAGTGTACACCTTTAGATCAAAATCTCCTCCTTTCTTGTACATAGTAGACCAAAATATTCAGTACCTTTCAGATATCTAAATATTCTTTTGACTGCAGACATGTGTGTTTCCTTTGGATTGGAAGAAAATATTGCAACAATACCTACTACATGAGAAATATCAGGTTTTCTATGCACAACATATTGCAGCTTACCAAACATTGATCGGTATAGTGTTTCATTCACTTCCTTTGTCTCATCTTCCTTTGAAATTTTTCAACTAGTAGCCATTAATGTTCCAACAGGTTTTGATTCTTCCATACAAAATATCTTTAGGATCTCCTTGATGTACTTTGACTATGTGATGTAGATCTCATCTTTGACTTTTTGAATCTATAGTCCAATTTTTAAATTTATTTCTCCTATCATGGACATCTCAAATTCCTTTCTCATCTCCTAAAAAAAAGATTTGTATAATGTGTTATTTCCTCAAAAATAATATCATCAGTAAATATTTCAACAATCAAAATCTTATCATTACTATCACATTTTAGATACAAATTGTTGTTGTCACTTGTTCTTTGAAATCCAATCTTGATCAAATATGAATGTAGCCTTTCATACCATGCTTAGGGTGCTTGTTTCAAACCATATCGTTCCTTGTGTAGTTTGCATACCATGTCCTTGTTAGTATTATCAACAAATCCTTCAAGTTGTTCAACATAAACTTCTTCAAGAATACCATTAAGAAATGTAGATTTAACATCCATTTGATAAACTTTAAATCCTTTATAAGTTGCATATGCTAGTAGAATTCTAACTCCTAATCTAGCAACAAGTGCAAAAGTCTCACCATAATCAATACCTTCTTGTGCATACCCTTTGCAAACTAATATTTCTTTGTTTCTAATTACATGTCCATGTTCATTCCGTTTATTTCTAAAAATCCACTTAGTACCAATAATATTTTTATCTTTAGTTCTCGGTACCAAAGTCCATGTGTTTCTCTTTTCAATTTGGTTGATCTCTTCTTTCATAGCTTTAACCCAATCTTCATTATCCAAAGCATCATTTACTTCTCTTGGATCAAATTCAAAAATCAAACATGTGTTATCTCTTAACTTACTTCTTGTCATTACTCCAACATTCTTGTCTCCAATGATTTTTCTCGGTGAGTGGTATCTTCGCACATACTTTTCTAGAATAGGCTCAGTAGATTGTGGTAGTTCTTCATTTTCAACATTTTGTGGTGGCTCTCTTTGTTCAACTTCCTCCTTGATTCATACTATTGGTAAGGTGTCAAGAACATTAGTTTGAACATATACAAATCTTTGATAGTCCTTGGGTTCATTTTTTCTTTCTCCATCATTTATGTCTGCAAATTCATCAATCCTTACACTTGCACTTTCTACAATTTTGTTAGTAGACTATTTTAAGAACTTGTAAGCCTTTCTCTTTGTAGAATATCTAAAGAATATTCCTTCATCACCTTTATGATCATACTTTCCATTTTTGTCATCCTTTAGAATATAACATGTACTTACAAATACTTTGAAATAACTTACATTCAGTTTGTGACCATACCAAATCTCATATGGAGTCTTGTTTGTACCTTTCTTTAGTTGTACTTAGTTTAGTGTATAAGATGCAATATTGACTGCCTCTCTGCAAAATGTTTGACATACACTCTTTTCAATCATCAATGTCCTTGCACAATCAATAATGGATCCATTTCTTTTCTCTTCTATACTATTTTGTCATGGTGTACTTGGTGCAGACATTTGTCTCCTTATTCCATATTCATTGCAAAAAAGTGTAAACTCATCAGATGTAAACTCACCTCCTCTATTAGATCTCAAACACTTCGATTTTCTTCCAGTCTCCTTCTCAACGCTTGCCTTGTACCACTTAAACATTTAAAAAACATCAAATTTTTCTTTCAAAAACATGACAGACATCATTCTTGAATAATCATCAACAAATAAAATGAAATATCTATCACCATATTATCTTTGTGTTGTCATAGGTCCACATAGGTCAGTGTGCACTAACTCCAAAAATCCTTGTATAGTGTAATATTTGTTTGTAAAACTTGACTTTGTCATCTTACCAACTTGACATCCTTTACACATGACATTTTCAGGTTTGTCCAATCTCGGTATACCTTTTACTTTATTCTTTTTCTCACCTTATTGAAGTTGTCAAAATTAACATGGCATAATCTCTTATGACATATCTATACATCCTCAAAATTAGAAAATAAGAAAATCTTTAAAGTACTATCAATGTAGAATAAGTTACATTTAGATTGTTCACCAGTGGCAATTAGATCCCCATTCTGATCAAATAATTTTTCCTTTCCATTATGAAATTCCAATCGGTGACCTGTGTTTCTCAGCCATGCCACACTCAACAAATTGAAATTTAGTCCTTAAACCCAATATACATCATCACATTGTATATTATCCAACATAATTATAGAACCTTTACATCTCACAGGATATGGAGTATCATTACCAAATCTAACATAGCCCCCATCATGATCTTCCATAGTAATAAACTTATGCGTGTCACCGTTCATAGGATGTGAACATCCATTGTCAATTATCCATGTATCATTCTTAGTAACATGAGAAATTAAATATTTTTCTTCTCCACACCTTTCTTCATTAGAATCATCCTTGTTATCAGCATACACAACCTCTTCACCTTCAACATTTTCTAAATCATCATCAATTAGTCCATTTTCAACAATATAGCATGACTTCTTACCTTTTTTCTTGAAATCTCAATATCTCCTAAATTTGTTCTCCCTTTTGTTATTATCTCAGTTATATTTCTTCTCATCACTTTTCTTGTCAGGACATCTAGATGCAATGTGACCAAACTTGTTGCAATTGAAACATTTCAAGCATAATTTACCTAAATATTTTCCTTTTCCTCTCGGTAGTCTCCTAGCTAGTAAAGCTTCAAACTCTTCTTATTGTCTTTCCTCTTCAAATAGACTTTCTAGATCACTCTTACAACTCTGAAATCTTTCACTTGCACTAATTACATAACTATCACTAGATCTAGATTCTCTAGGATTTCCAATGTTCAAAGATGACTTGAATGAACACTCAATCTTAGAAGTGGTAGGTAAACTATTGTCAAAATCATTTAGATCAAAAGAAATAAACTTACCAATTGTAGCATCCAGAGAAACATGCATATGAGGAAATGATCTTAGTTATTGTATTGCAAATACTTAGATAGCATATATGGGCAACAATGTCCTCACTGGTTTACTTGTTATTGTGTGTATGAATTGTTTTACCTGTTATCCTGCAACACAACACTTTAATAAGACATTAGATTGTTAGTTTCTTAAGAAAATGTAAAATCAATGAAACTCAATTTTTTTTGTTGTATTGCATTCTAACTAGCAAGAGTATGTCTAAATCCTATTTTGCTCTCAGATTTAGACTTCAAATAGTGACATTACACTACTAGAATGAGAGATTCAATGCAATTGAGCTAAGAAATGAGAAATCAAACTAAAACTATGAAGATCGATTAATTCATAACCTATTTGAGCTATTGAATTGAAATGTGAGTTAAAAATTAAGCTATGAAATCAAAATGACAACATCTAAGTATGAATGCAATTAACTAGGTGATTTGTGAGTTTTAAAATTCTTCTTTTATAGAGATCTTAGTGAATTCAACAGTTGAGATACCATTTGAGAGGAGTGGCTGAGATTCATCCTCCTTTGATCCATGTGAGTTGATTCATGTGATTAACCTCTCATTGACTGATTTTGTCCTTGTTGTCCCTTGAGAGGTGACATGTATTTTAAGCCCTTTTATTAATTTGGTTTTAATTAATTACTTGAGCCATGTATTTAAGTGGAACTAATTTAATTAATTAGGCTTATAAGTAATTAACATGATTTTTGATTGATTGATGATGCTTAAATGCTTGATTAAAGAATTTTATTGAATTTATCAAATTATGCTAATAATCAAATAATCAAATAAACATAAGATTGTTTTGAATTAGGGAAAATAGGGTCTTTGGTTTTATTAGCCCAATTTAGGGTGATTACATTTTCCCCTCTTTGAATTGCTATGTGAGTAGCACAATGATTCAAAGAAAATAGATGTTGATTTATAAAGTGGAAAGATATGAATTGATGGATTCAAGGATATTTAGAGAGAAGCTGGAACTACTCTGAATTATAGGAGATTTAGAGAGCTGCAAGAACTACTCTGAATTCTAGGAGATTTAGAGAGAAATAGGAACTACTCTGAATTTGAGAATTCTAAGCTTGATCGAACAAAATCCAAATGAGTGGAAAGTCATTGATTCTAAACTTGATTGGACAAAAATTGACCGTACCAATTCCGAGCTTGATTGAATGAAGATTGATAGAAGTTAATCAAGATATCTAGTTTGATTTGGTGCACTAAAAATAAATATCATGAAAGATCATGATGGGGACAAATAATAAATTTTATTTGAAGTGATGAAATTGATCATTGTCAGAAAGATTTAATTCAGGCACAAATACTAAACTCGATATGAAGTTAATTACCCAACAATTTCAATTTGATTGAAGAAAACTGTCATGCCCTTGGTGTTGAAGAATTGATTGAATTGAATCTTTGATCAGTTTTGAAATGATTGATTTTAGGTATGATTATGCCCCCTTAGGACTGAAATCAGAATAGAAATCTAATAAAATCTTGTTTTCAAGCATTGATGAAGATGTTCAATCGAAAGAAATTAGACTAGATCAAGTACAGATTGTTAGAATCTATCAAAATTCAATTAGGATCAATCTTAGTGTAAAAAGAACACTGTTTGACCAAGTTTGACCATTAAAATATGAGAGTTGACCAAGTTTGGCTGATGTGTGACCAATATTCTGAAGTACAAACTCGATGTGTGAGTTAGAAAACCACTTTGTGTAGCTTGTGGTAATTTTTTTAATTCATCATTTAGGTTTTGTTGAGTACTTTTATTTTGTAATTGACTGAAATTTCCTTGTATGTTAACTTCTTATGATTGTCCATTTGAGTACTAATAACAATGAGTGAGTGTGTATGCCATGTTTCTGTTGTAATTTCTCTTCATTCTGCCCTTGGTCAATTATATTTTGACAATAGTTGACTTTTCCTTTGAAAGGTCGACTTAGCTCTGTAACTCTATTTTTACCATTTCAAAGTGATATATATCACCTATTTTGATTTGGGTCTCGACATGGATCTCCTATTACATTCTTCTATGAAAGTGCCTAAGGTCATTAGGGTCTCCGGGAGGCTTAAATAGGCCCAAAAGGTCCATATTACTATTCATTTTCACTTTTCACCTTGGTAATTTCACAGCTCTAAGAGATAAAATGGTTGTCCCAATTGAGAGGCATCAATTTGAGCTCTATCGACGACATGAGTGCCCCGCATATTATGCAGATCTGATAAGTACCCGATAACACACCTTATGAATACTTGCATTTTCATTTTTACTGCATTTTAAGACTTTTATAGCCAAAAGAATTTAGGATCGCACCTAGTATCCTGGGTCACATGCTGTAAATCCTATGTTGCATCCAATTTTCAACCAAAATTTGGATCGTATACTATAAATCTAGGATCACAACCTGTTGTGTCGGATGTCATCATTTTTTGCTAGTTTTTGAATTTTGCCATTAGTCAGTCGTATCCAGTTTAAATAGGGTCACATCCTGATTTAGGACTGCATATTGCAAATCCTGAATCACATCCTATGTGTGAAGGATTGCAACCTATTAAAGGTTCGCATCTTATAAATCCTGAATTGCATCTGGGTGGCCGGATCATTTTTGGTTTTCTACTTAGGATTTGTCCAATTTAGGTTGTCTGTCTGACTTGCTTAGCTAATTTGCCTTCAATTTTTCTTGTCTAATCTTGACGTAGTGTAAAATTCATGTTTGCTGACCCATTTTAGTGTAGTTTCATTTCAGATTCTGAGACCTACTTAGGTCTTAAAGCTTTTAGAGTAGTTGATTACGGTCGAGAAACATATTTCAACCTGTTGTGGTTTGTGGTGTCTCACAAATTTACCCGACATTCAAGTAAATCAAGGGTTGATGACTGCTCTTACCGAGAGGTGGCATTCTAAGCACAACATCTTCCATTTTTCGACTGGGGAGATGATAGTGACCCCTAAGGATATGTGGTAGATCCTTCGAGTTCCAGTCACGGGGGCTTGAGTAGAGTACAAGGATGGTGCTACTGTAGCCATGGAAGATGCACATTGACTATTTGAGGATGCTACCATTGCATGATGTTATTTATCTTGGGATCACATGGTGTCCCACTATGAGCATCTTCCTATTTATCTTGCTGGATTGATTGGCGGTCTTTTGATGCCAGATAGAGGATAACATGGATTCATGTGCCGCTGAACCTATGTCATTGAGGACATGATTCAGTCTCCACAACATTTTTCTTGGGGTAACTATATCTTAGCTCACATGTATTGTGAGATTCATGAGATTGTATATCAACACTCTCGGACCATGATAGTTGGGATACTTGTCCTGTAGATTTGGGTGTGGGAGCATATCCTAGTGACATGTCTGATTGTTGATCGATAGAGGGATTTGGAGATGCCCTACATATTCATGTATTCTAGCCTTATCCAGTAGCCCAACCTAGGAAAGCTAGAGTACTAGAGACATGTTCTAGATGATGTCACATATGTTATATGGAGGCCTTACTTGGACTGCAAGGAGTGGCACACAAACACTTGACAAATACCATTTTTTTTCAAATTCAATACCTTATTGGGCGTACTCAATATATTTTTGAGTGCTTCATCATCACATGGGTTTTGAGATAGTATGGGAAAGTACAGGGCATGTCTTAGGATTTAGCAGTTTATGCCAGGGTTTGAGATGAGGAGAGCCAGTGGGAGCCCGATTGGTATATGAGATCACATTACACCAGATTAAAAAGATTGTTCCTATCATCTAGGATTACATGCAAGAGGTAGATGATGGAGCTATAATAGATTCCTTTCATGCTCACTACACACAAAATCCTTTTTCTAGGTTTACAGCTCTTGATGAGATTTCTCCTCGTATTAAGGATGTTTTATATTATGATCCTCTTGAGGATGGTCCTAGTCGATCCTATGCTGGTAGGGGTAGGGATAGGGGGATATGCAGGGATAGGGGCCAAGGCCAAGTAGATGATAGAGGAGATGGGGGAGATGGAGATGAGGGTGGAGGAGGTGGTGGAGGTGGGGATGGAGGAGGTGGTGCAAATGGTGGAGGAGGGAGATGATGAGAATCTGAAGGGGATGGAGACTAGTAGGGCCGCTAAAGAAGATTTAGATTTGTGCCACAATGGAGATATGATGGCCCATTATTACCTTGTTAGAAGCAATAGAGAGCTCCTGGAGAGAGAAGTGGTGGAGGTGGAGATGGAGGTCATCCACTTCGAGGTCCTCCCACAGATAGAGATTGAGATCCATTATCTTTGTGTGAGCAAGAGATGGATTCATTGAGGATAGAGGTCACCACATTATAGGCTCAACTTGCTGATTTGAGAGATGATAGAGATGAGAAGATGACCACACTAAGAGTAGAGAGGGACATATATGCTCATACAACTTCTCACCATGGACAAAGAGCTTCTTATTATTTTGCCTTATTTTGTTGAGTTGTTCCAGCAGCACAAAGAGAACCTTTGTATTCTACTATAACACAATAGTCTGAGGGTGTGATGGCACCTCCCGTACCTACTAGAGCTGATGATCCACCTCCTCCCCCTCCTCTATCTAATGAGGGAGGGAGCCATACATGATCTATTGTTTTACTCTTGATGTATCATTTTGATGTACCATTTTTGACATATGTATCTCTTGATATATTCTCTAATGTACTATGTACCATTTTTTATCGATACACTAATACACTTTGGACTCTAATATATATAATCTCATTTGATTTTTGTTACCATGTTTCTATTGATGTTATCTAATTTCTGCACATGTGTCTTGATCTTGATATGCATATCTACTTCTGATACTTATCTCATCTTGTTCATACTTGGTCATGTGATTATATAGAATTGATTTATTGACTTCATTGTATCATGTTACTAATATATGTAGATATTTTTGTATTTTATTGTTTATGGATGTATGGATGTAGATGCATTTATTTTGATCTACCTTCATGTTATGTATGTATGTGAGATGGAATTCGATGCAATGTATGGACATCTCTTTTTTATTGATGTATGGTAATGGATGCATTAATGTAGGTGTATTTATGATACTGAGATGATTATGTAGGTATGTGGATATCAGTGTGTTAGAGACTCAGTAATTTGATTTGATTTTGATGATTATATGATTTACATGGTTAAACTTGTAAATGTTGATGTTTAGAATTTTCACTCATGTTGATGTTAGTTAATCACATTCATGTTATCATATTGATGGATGCAAATTGAAATGAATGCAATCACTACTACATTTGTGGCCAAATTTTGATAGACACTTCTGATAGGTAAATTTTTTATAATGAATTTCTTATTTTTTTTAAAAAATAGGCCCTGATGATGTCAGTATTCCAATGGGTTTTAAATTGACCATCAAAATTTTGACAATTTCTAGCATACATAAAAAAAAGTGAAGCATGAAATCATTTTTATTTTGATTGGCATAGAAAAGAAGTGGGAGAAAATGACCTGGGTGCGTGCAAGAGAAGGTATGTGATTTCTTCATGTTTCAAGCCTCTGGCATCATATTCGACGCAAATTTCATATGCATTGCATTTTATTTGATCATGAATGCTCCATGAAATGATCACATTCTACTAGTGTCATGCCCTAGCCAGTGCTTTATCTCTATTATTTGATGTTATTGGTGTTGTGCCCTAGCCCATGCTTTAACTCCATTATTTGATGTTATTGGTGCTTGTGCTCAAGGATATCCATTTTTTTGAAATGTTGACTGTGGTTATCAAATGGACAGCCCGTGAGCTTCTAGCTAGGTGCCATTTATATTGATAGCTTAGGGTATCAAATGTATTGTATCATTGATAGTTGAGACTTTTTAAAAAGGAAATAGGACAAAGAACAATTTTGATTTAGTGCTTTAACTCCATTATTTGATGTTATTGGTGCTTGTGCTCAAGGATAACCATTTTTTTGAAATGTTGATTGTGGTTATCAAATGGACAGCCCGTGAGCTTCTATTTAGGCTCCATTTGTATTGATAGCTTAGGGCATCAAATGTATTGTTATATAATTGATAGTT
Source organism: Chamaecyparis obtusa (assembly GCA_027943335.1). Lineage (NCBI taxonomy): Eukaryota > Viridiplantae > Streptophyta > Pinopsida > Cupressales > Cupressaceae > Chamaecyparis > Chamaecyparis obtusa. Next base: position 1,609,570 of record BSBK01004172.1, read on the forward strand.
GAGATTTTTAAAAAGGAAATAGGACAAAGAATGATTTTGAGTTAGTTTCTCTATTTTGATCCCTTAGTGGCTTACAACCCTAGAGAAGTATATGTAGATTTATAGATGCAGTTGCAGGATACATAGCAGCTGATAATTCACAAGAAATCCATGCATCCAATTTGAATAGCAATTAATACAAATAAATAGGGTCCTTGAATGGCCCAATCATCTGGACCTTGACTGTCCCCTCAACTAGCGACCCTTCAAAATTGGGTTATCATGCAATCAGTGAGTGATCCTTCATTCTCGTGGTCTGCCCTACATCCAAACATATTGGAAATACACAATACAATGATAACAAGCCTTTCATAATCCCCCTTCCCTTAAGGAAAACTATCAACATCTGGACCTTGACTGTCCCCTCAACCAGTGACCCTTCAAAACTAGGTTATCATGCAATCAATGAGTGATCCTTCATTCTTCTAGTCTTCCCCACATCCAAACATATTGGAAATAAACAATAAAATGATGACAAGTATTTCACAATCCCCCTTCCCTCAAGGAACACTATCAACATCTGGACCTTGACTGTCCCCTCAACCAGTGACCCTTCAAAACCATGTTATCATGCAATCAGTGAGTGATCCTTCATTCTCCTATTTTGCCCTACATCCAAACATATTGGAAATAAATAATACTATGATAATAAGTCTTTTAAAATCCCCCTTGCCTCAATGAACACTATCAACATCTGAACCTTGATTGTCCCCTCAACCAGTGACCCTTCAAAACTGGGTTATCATGCAATCAATGAGTGATCCTTCATTCTCCTAGTCTACCCTACATCCAAACATATTGGAAATACACAATACAATGATACCAAGTCTTTTACAATCCCCCTTCCCTCAAGGAACACTATCAACATCCAGACCTTGACTATCCCCTCAACCAGTGACCTTTGAAAACTGGGTTATCATGCAATCTGTGAGTGATCCTTCATTCTCCTAGTTTTCCCTGCATCCAAACATATTGGAAATACATAATACAATGATAAAAAGTCTTTCACAATCACCCTTCCCTCAAGGATCACTATCAACATCCGGACCTTGATTGTCCCATCAGCTAGTGACCCTTCAAAACTAGGTTATCATGCAATCAGTGAGTGATCCTTCATTCTCTTGTTCTTCCCTGCATCCAAAAATATTGGAAATACATAATACAATGATAAAAAGTCTTTTAAAATCCCCCTTCCCTCAATGAACACTATCAACATTCAAACATTGACTGTCCCCTCAACCAGTGACCCTTCAAAACTGGGTTATCATGCAATCAGTGAGTGATCCTTGATTCTCCTGGTCTTCCCTGCATCCAAACATATTTTAAATACAAAATACAATGATAACAAGTCTTTCAAAATCCCCCTTCCCTCAAGGAACACTATCAACATCTAGACCTTGACTGTCCCCTCAACCAGTGACCCTTCAAAACTGGGTTATCATGCAATTAGTGAGTGATCCTTCATTCTCCTATTCTGCCCTACATCCAAACATATTGGAAATACACAATAAAATGATAAAAAGTCTTTTGCAATCCCCCTTCCCTCAATGAACACTATCAACATCCGAACCTTGACTGTCCCCTCAACTAGTGACCCTTCAAAACTGGGTTATCATGCAATCAGTGAGTGATCCTTCATTCTCCTAGTCTTCTCTACATCCAAACATATTGGAAATACACAATATAATGATAACGCATGGAAATCCTTTAATGAATCTCAGTCATTGGTAACACATGGTCAGTCAAACTAGTAGTCTCCAAAGCATTCAATAAGTGAATATGAATGTTTGAAAACTTTCTTCTCAACTTCCCCAACCACTCCTAATTAGTTAGAGGGATATTTCTAGAATTTGCACTATTCCTATACTTACCAACAATTCTTAAACATACTTTATCTGATATGATAATAACATGCTAAACTAAACCAATGGCATGTTCTTTGTGTGGTACAAGGAAGATTTAGCTATCAAATCTTCCTTCATGCAAGCTGAGCGTGAGAGAAGGTATGTGATTTCTTCATCTTTGATTGGTATCTTTAACAAGCAATGTCTTTCGAGCCTCTGGCATCATATTCAACTGCAAATTTCAAATGCATTGCATTTTATTTGATCATGAATGCTAACTGAAATGATTGCATTCTATTGGTGTCATGCCCTAGCCCATGCTTTATCTCCATTATTTGATGTTATTGGTGCTTGTTCTCAAGGATATCAACTCACTATTTTGAAATGTTTGGATTCACGTTTGTTGATATTACAATTCATCATATCAGATAAAGTATGTTTAAGAATTTTTAGTGTCTAAACACTCAACTAATCCCTCTAACTGATTAGGAGTGGTTGTGGAAGTTGAGAGGAAAGTTTTCAAACATTCATATTCACTTATTGAATGCTTTGGAGACTATTGGTTTGACTTTCCATGTGTTGATGTTTAGAAGAGATCAATAAAGTATTTAAAGACATTCTTACATGTTTGGAAAGGCTTGAGAGGCACTTATCATGACTATACCCTCACAAATAGAGGTATAGACTAGTTTTACTAAGTTTCCTTTCTCTATTTTGAGGTTTCCTTTCTTGGTCGCAGGGGTACAATCAGAGGGTTCATTGACAAAATGATCCTTTGAATGGTTACTATAAATATTAATGATTTGATATAGCATATTTCTCATTTTACTTGAAGTTTTTAATAGCTTGTGCAAGGGTGAAAGTACTTTTGATCATTTTGGTCTTGACTGTTCCTCTACATAGTTAGGAAATGTAACTATCTAATGATCATATGTAATGTTGAATAGATTAAATGCTTTATTCCTGGTAGAAGTGAATGGAAGGAATAGTTTTGGTGTTAGGTTTCATTTATTATTGAATTCAATAGTTTCCAAGATGTGTTGAGGAGTTTTCTCCTTGTTTAATGTTAACTGTTCCTGCACAATCCACTCATACAACGGTGAAATGCTATGTGATTGACAATTTCATACAACTGGTCCTTTGGCTTGTATTAAACATAATAGAATTTTCAGAATATTATTATCATTCTATTTATTTGTTGTAAACATGCCATTGGTTCATTTTGTAAAAAAAAATTCATGTTAAATTTTTTTACAAATTAGATTACAAAATACTCTTCAAACAAAGGAAAAACTTAGCAAATTCAGTCTAACTCGCTGTAGATGAAGGAATAGTCATGCTAATAATTCCTCTAGGTCTTCCAATTGAACTCCCCTAAAGTCCTATTGGATCCCCAAATTGCTTAATCCAATCAACTTACATTAGGATCATGAGAAACTTCAAAGGATTAAAAACATTACTTGGAATAGTCACTAGTTTTACTAGTCAAAATGTAAGGACCATAATTTTAAAGTGCTCACAATACATTCAACAATAAAATGAATGCTTGGTGATTGCTTACTATTCCATCCTTGAATTTAGAAACCAAAACAATAAGTAAAGAAGCCTTTCAACAATGCATAACACAATGGACTTGTAGATTTAAACTTCTTTTTTTATTGAATCTCTGTTCCTACCATACACTCTAGGCTTAAGTCTTCCATACAATGACTTCCAAAGGTTACATATAACTCCATCATGACTTCCCCAACCATGAATAATATAGGTGAAGAACTTGATGGTTTCATGCTTTAATCTTTAAGAACTTGATCAAGAACATAGGTTTTAATGAAATATCAATTTGATTTGCAAAGTTTGTGTTCTTTACAAATTTGAAAGGCTCTAATACTTACTAGGGCGGCTTTGGATGTGCAACCTTATGCTTTTACTACTAAGTCTCTATTTTTTGGGCATACTGATTATAAGTACTTGACATATATCACAAATGTTGCTAATTAAGGTTGGTGGGATGATTACGCCTATCCTGGAAAAAGACTATCAAATCATTATGCTTTCAAATCAATTACCTATCGACATATCCCTTGCGAGGGAGAGAAGCCAAACACATAAAGAACATGCACATAACCACGACAGCTGAAAAACTTAAATGGAATACACCAAGAAGTACCAAATGATGAATGATAAATTGTTGTAACGGCAAAGCATCAGAACCGTCCATTTGTAGAACTTGATTTTCTAGTCTAAATGATTTTTCTATAGTCCTAATGATTTTTATAGAACTTGATTTTCTAGTCTTAATGATTTTTCTATAGTCCTAATGATTTTTCTATAGTCTTAATGATTTTTCTTTCGTCCTAATGTTTGTTTCTCTTGATAAATTAGGCCTTGAATTTGAATTTTTGTTCACTATTTTATTTTAGCTTGATATTTCATTAATTTTTCATATACATAGAGATTACACATGCTGATAAAAAAATGAGCTATTTGATTAAGGTTAACTATTCATGATTGTAAATAGTCAATATTTCTGATGGTACTCCTTGGTGTATTCCATTTTAAAATAATCATGTTTCTATGGCTATGATAAATGTTGCTTTGTGTTGAGAAAATTAGAGTTGAAAAAATGGTTGCAAAAAAATCATCCTTCTTCCACCAACATTCTAGTCAATGTACAAGTAACGAGTCATTCCATTCAAGAAAGACCATGTTTGACAATATCAACCCAGAACAAAATAAGGAGCATGCAAAACTTAGTGATTGTATCTTCCATTAGAGCCACTTCATATGCACAGGTGATGAACATGCATATTTTCCTGAGCGCTATTGGGAGCTTACCCAACAACACATGTACTATTGTGAAAATCACCACAAATCTATTTGCTGTTGGGTCTAGCTCCCAGTATTGCTTGGTCAAATATGCATGTTTTTCACCTGTGCATATACCTTCTATGATCAACTCTTATATGCATAGGTGATGAACATTCAAATTTTCCTAAGAAGTACTTTGAGTAGTCCTCCAACACATGTACTATTGTGAAAATCATCACAAGTCCATTTGTTGGAGGGCTACTCATAGTACACATGTTTGGAGGTCTGAAGGAAACAAGCGAATTTGAAGAGTCACAAGTCTTAAGATTGTACTTAATATAGCCAAGCTTCATTCAATGGTACATTCAAACATGAAACAAACCATTCTTAAACCAGATTAAACTAGTAAACCAAAGGACATGCTTTTACTACTAAGTCTCTGTTTGTTGGGCATACTGATTATAAGTACTTGACATATATCACAAATGTTGCTAATTAAGGTTGGCGGGATGATAATGCCTATCCTGAAAAAAGACTGTCAAATTATTATCCTTTGAATGGTTACTATGAATATGAATGATTTAATATAACATATTTCTCATTTTACTTGAAGTTTGGAATAGCTTGTGCAAGGGTGAAAGTACTTTTGATCATTTTGGTCATGACTGTTCCTCTACATAGTCAGCAAATGTAACTATCTAATGATTATATGTAATGTTGAATGGATTAAATTATTTATTCTTGGTAGAAGTGAATGGAAGGAGTAGTGCTGGTGTTAGGTTTAATTTATTATTGAATTCAATGGTTTCCAAGATGTGTTGAGGATTTTACACATAAACACGACAGCTGAAAAACTTAAATGAAATAGGCCAAGAAATACCAAATGATGAATGCTCAATTGTTGTAATGGAAAAGCACTAGAACCGTCCATTTGTAGAACTTGATTTTCTAGTCTAAATGATTTTTCTATAGTCGTAATGTTTTTTCTAGAACTTGATTTTCTAGTCTTAATGATTTTTGTATAGTCTTAATGATTTTTCTTTTGTCCTAATGTTTGTTGCTCTTGATAAATTAGGCCTTGAATTTGAATTTTTGTTCACTATTTTATTTTAGCTTGATATATATTTCATTCATTTTTCATATACACAGAGACTACACATGCTGATAAAAAAATTAGCTATTTGATTTAGGTTAACTATTCATGATTGTAAATGGTCAATATTTTAGATGGTACTTCTTGGTGTATTCCATTTTAAAACAATCATGTTTTTATGGCTATGATAAAAGTCCCTTTGTGTTGAGAAAATTAGAGTTGAAAAAATAGTTGTTCAGTGTCTGTGTATCTGCAGGTTGCAAACATATCATCCTTTTTCCACCAACATTCTAGTCAATGTACAAGTAACGAGTCATTCCATTCAAAAAGACCATGTCCGACAATATCAACCCAGAACAAAATAAGGAGTATGAATTTTTTTGTGATTGTATCTCCCATTAGAGCGACTTCATATGCACAGGTGGTGAACATGCATATTTACTTGAGCGCTACTGGGAGCTTACCCAGCAACACATGTACTATTGTGAAAATCACCACAAATCTATTTGACCCAAGCTGTATTGCTTGGTCAAATATGCATGTTTTTCACCTATGCATATACCTTCTATGACCAACTCTTATATGCATAGGTGATGAACATTTAGATTGGCCTAAGAAGTAATGTGAGCTTTCCTTCCAACACATGTACTATTGTGGAAATCATCACAAGTCCATTTGTTGGAGGAAATCTCATAGTACACATGTTTGGAGGTTTAAAGGAAACAAGAGAATTTGAAGAGTCACAAGTCTTAAGATTGTGGCATATTTTGGCAAATGAAGAGTGGAAAGAAGATGATATTCCTGAGATCATGGATGGACACAATGTTGCAGAATTTATTGATCTAGATATCTTGCAGAGGCTTGAAGAACTGGAGAGGGAAGAAGGGCTTAGGATGGCAGCTGAGGGTGATGAGGTTGATGAGATGGGGGAAGTGGAGTTGAATCTTGATGAGAAGGAAGCTCTAGCTCCAATTAGGAAGAAGAAGAAGATGCTTATCATCAAACACAAGTTGAAGAAGAGTACTGCAAAGAGCATGCCTACCGTACCAAGGAAGTTTGACAAGAACAAGGAATATGGCTTAAACAGAATGGGAAGACATCTTTTTAGCTTGGGCTTGGATCCTTTGAAGTTTGGTCATTGTGGATAAAATCTATAGATCTTTCTAGTGATGCATGTATGCAGCCTAAAATGGTCACCTAGACTTTGGGTCCCCATTTAGCAATGTATCAAATCCTTGAATCAATATTTTAAAAAATCAACATTTTTCAATTATATCAATTTCCTTGATCAAATCCTATTCTATCATTTATTTGATTATTTTCTATGGGCTAACCATTTTATCCTAAAGTCTTTATTTATTTAAAGGGAATTCCCTCCCCTTTTATTAAATAAAAATCCCCCACTTTTCCTCTTATCCTAAGTTGCACAAATAAAGCATTATTCTTATTTTATAAAAAGAAGAAAAGAACTTTTTTTCTCATATGGACACAAAAGTCAACTCTTATTTTCTCATTAGAGGATATTTGTGCACATGGATTGCTCCTCTTTCAAGCTCCACCCTTGATTAAATATTTTGCCTCTTAATCTCGATGGTCCATTCCTTCTCAATTCCTTTAAAAGGCGAGCTCTTTTCTCATTTTAGGATCCCAACTTTTTGTGCTAATCTTATGCTGCAGGATTTCTTGGAGACTTTGGAGCTTTTGGAGATCATTCTTGCATTCTAGTTTCTTTCTTGCATCATAGCTTTCATGGAATATAACCTAGTTTCCTTTATGCTTTAGCTTAGCTCACATAGCTTAATTAGCAAGGGTTTGTAATACTTTCCTTTCATAGTTTAGCTTGCATCTTCATTCTTAGCATAGCTTGCATTGCATTGCATTTTCATTGATTCTTGAGGATATTGGAATTCTTGCCCTTGTCTCTTTGAATCTCCCATTGTGTGGTTTACTAGCAAGGTTGCATGCTTCAATAGCTCTTGCTGAGAGCACCATCAACATCCTTGTGACTCCATGCCTAGGGAGCTCTAGGTCGCTTTCTCAAGGTTTCCCATTCATGGATTCCCTTGGAAGTAATGACTTAGAGAAGTGCACTATTTAGTGTGTACATTTTTGGCACCCAATATGACAAGTATGACAGCAATGGTGACCCATGTTATCATGTGTGTCAGTTCTACATCATGAGTTTTGAGTTTCACCAAGATGACTCCTACCTTATGAGATTATTTCCAAGGATCCTCAAGGGCCAAGCCATGGAGTGGTTTACTAACATAACCCCTCCCATCAAAAATTTCAAGGAACTTGTCCATAGATTTGTTCAACATTTTGCATACAACTTGTCAAGATCAGTCACTATGTTAGACTTGTGCAATTTGAAACAGAACCAAGGGGAATCCTTGGTTACCTTCTTGCAAATGTGGAGATGATTGTGTTCCTGATATTCTAGGACTATCCCTGAACATGAAAGGATTGACATCATTGTTAGTAATTTGGTGCTTGAAATGTGTTGTGAGGTTCGGACGATGGTCTTTGATTCCTTCGATACTATGGTTGAGACTGCATGTCGAATTGAGGATGTCTTGAAAGAACAAGGCATTTTGACCAAACATAACAATAACAACAATGGTCAAAATCCTAACAATGCTAATAATGACAAAGGCAAACACTCGCACTGGAACAAGAATAAGCAAGTAGTCAATGACAGAGTTGTGGACTCTTCCCAACCCAAGGATCAAAGAGTCCTGCATTTGTCTAGTGCAGTCCAAGCTATGAAGCTCAATACATCCTCCAACCAACAAGAGCATAAACCAAAGTTCAAGAAAAGCCTAAGGAGAGACGACAATTTTCCAAGCTGGGTGACTCCTATGAGGATGTTTTCAAGATGCTTATTGCTAATAACCTTGCATAACCACAAGATCCAACAAATTTCCACATACCTGACATTAAGCCACATTGGTGGAATGAAAAAGCTTTCTGCAAATTCCATAATGGCATTGGACATGACGTCGAACATTCCTAGAAACTTAAACACCTTATCTAGGATCTTATTGAAAGTGGAAAACTTCAGATTGATGGGTTGAATACCAATGTAGACCACAAGGCATTCAAGGAGCCTTTGCCCAAATATGAATAGGGGGAAACCTCTAAACCCAAGAATGGCAAGGTAGAAATCAACTATACCTACACAGGTGCAGAAAATGTGATCAATATGCTTGAGGTTGTCGAGGAAAATTTCAACATGATGAGAGAAAATGATCCCTATGATCATGATGTGGGCTCTCCTCCTATATTTGATGAAGAACCTATGGTGGTGCTTAGGGGTCCTCACTCTCAAAGGTTGTCCCAAGATCTTAACACTGTCACCAGAAGCTAAAGTCAAGGTCCTGTGGTTATTAGAGGTCCTAGTTCCAACCAGTCCAGCAAGCCCAAGCAAGTGACATCTAAGGATGTCACCATGAAGTTAGCAATCAACCCTGAAATGACTTATATTCTTGTTGACCAGTTACAAAGAACGCTAGGTTAAATCTCAATCTTTGAACTCTTGGAATTGTCCCCAAGACATAAGCATGTCCTTGAGGATGCTTTGCGTATAGCCAATGTTCCTAACAATATAGATGTTGAATAATTCCAAAACATGGTTAACCACCTTGCCAGACCTCATTACCTAACATTCTCAGAAGAAGATGACAAAGCCTTGAGCCATCCGCATAGTCTTGCGCTTCATATCAAAGTCATGATTCACAAGACCCGTCTCAGGCATGTGTTGATTGATGGGGGTGTTGGGCTCAACATTTGTTCCTTGAGTTTGTTGAAAATAATAGGTTATTCTAAGCAAGTTATTGATACCCAAAAGAAAATCACCATTAAAGCCTATGATGAGGCAGAGAAAAGCTCCAAAGGCTTGGCCATCATTCCTGTCAAGATTGGCCCCGTTGAAAAGGACATTTTGTTCCAAATTGTTGATGCTAGTCCTTTAGCATATAATATCCTACTTGGTAGACTGTGGATCCATGACATGCAAGTAGTATCATCCACCTACCACCAATGTGTTAAGTTCCCCTATAATGGAGTAGAAGTTTGTATACCCGGGGATGACACATTATCTGTTAATGAAATTTCAATAGGGACTTATGTTCCTCTCAATAGAGAAGCAGAAGATTTTGATGAAACTTTAACATAATGCCAGAATAAGTTTAAAGCCATAGACCTTGGAATGGGGGGATATCAAATTGAATCCTTTACAAAACTACCAGTCTCACCTAGGTCCTATGGTAAACCTTCACAAGAGATGCATCCTTCATCTTCAGCAATGACTCTATTTGGTACATTTGTAGAGTCCTCAGTGCCCATACAGGATGAAGAAGAAGAGGTAGTTGTCAAGGAATGGATCTATAGAGAAGACAAATACATGCATAATGAGAACTTCTCTCCCTCTCCTAAGGTATATGGAAGAGGGTACACCCTTGTCAAAAATATGGGCTATCTAGGTCATGGTCCTCTTAGTCACAGATCATGCTCTTTTTGGCCGAACCACTCAATCATTCTCTTTTTGGCTGCAGATCTAAGACAATGGTTGGCCTAGGTTTTGAAAGTCAGAACAAGAAAACTACTCCTATCCTTACTATGATGGATAGTGATGATGAATCAAGATACATACCCAATTTGCAAAATCAACAAGATAGGTGTGAAGATTGGGTCCCTTCCACCAATCTCCTTTGGGGAGATTCAGATACTCCAGTTACCAATCTAGCAGTTTCAGACCTAGAACAAGAAGTATCCACTATTGAGGATCATGTTAAGGATCCTATTCAAGGACATCAATACACAAATGGAATTCAAGAAGGTGTTACCCTTGGTGACATCAAAGCCTCTACCTCAAGGCCTAGAAAATATGCTTGGTGTAAACATCCCAGTCGAGATTTAGATACAAACTCACATGAGTATGAGTGGGAATCTATCTTTGATTGTTCCATAGTTGACATGGACATTGATGTTGTCCATACATATGGTTCCCAACCTAAGGTAGCTAAAGAGTCTAGTGTAGGATTAGTGGATTTGAATCCGCAAGTCTCTTTAGTGGATGATGCTTCACTTGGTAGGATAAGTCCTGATTTGGGTACCTTAGAGGGATACTTGACGGATCCTAACTCTGTAATCACCAGAGATGATACCATTCACATACACAATATTGAACCAGTCATTGACCTACCCCTTGCCAATCCTCACCTAATTGATTGGTCTCAATGCTATCAAGAACATCAGCTCTTAACTTTCCAAAATGACTATGAGATAGCATGTTACCTAAATTCTCTTGAACCTGTAGTCTCTTCCACTAGCGAACCAACTACAAGCATGACAAAACTAGATATCAAGTACCTTAGTCACAAAATGAAAAGAAAAGGAAAAAATTGTAAGAGTTTTGATGGCAAAAACCACTCTGTGGTGGTGTTAGAACCAAAAAAAGTAAAAATAAAGGTCATATTCAAGGGTGAAAACCTCTTCAAGGCACCTAAGGATGAGGTACTTGATCATCTCCCAAGTTACTTTTAGGATAGGTCTTTAGTTCTTATCAAGCCTACACAACCGGTGAATTTGAATATAGAAGAGGCTCCACAAATAGTGCATTTAGCTTAGTCTCTATCAACACAAGAAAAATAAGCATATACTAAGTTCCTATAGACCAAGAAGATCAATTTTGCTTGGACTTACTTAGACATGCCAGGGTTTGGACACCAATCTCATAATGCATCACTTGTCCATAGCTCTAGGTATAAAACTAGTAAAATAGAAGTTTAGGAAAATGCATCCTCACATAGCTCTTCTCGTCAAAGCTGAACTAGAAAAACTCCTCAGTGTAGGATTTGTAAGAGCCACTGATTATGCCGAATGGATATCCAATATTGTACCAATTTCAAAACATGACAAGTCCATTCACATCTACACAGATTTTAGAGATCTTAATAAAGCATGCCCAAAGGATGATTTTCCACTTGCAAACATAGACATGATAGTGGACATGACCGCGGGTTATGAGATCTATTCATTGTTGGATGGTTTTTCTGGGTATAATCAAATCAAGATAGCTTCTGAAGACTAGGAAAAGACCGCATTCACTTGCACATGGGGAACCTATTGCTAGAATGTCATGCCATTTGGATTAAAAAATGCAGGAGCTACTTACCAAAGAGCTATGACAACTATCGTCCATGACATGATGCATACGAATATGGAAGATTATGTGGATGACACCTTGAAAAAATCTAAAAAAAGGGATACACACCTAGGTGATTTGGAAGTCATTCTAGATCATATGGAATAGTTTCAATTAAGATTAAATCCCAAAAAGTGTGCATTTGTAGTCACCTCTAGAAAACTCCTAGGATTTATCATTTCAACCAAAGGAATAGAGGTGGACCCAGAGAAGGTTCAAGAAATATTGGATATGTTGCCACCCAAAAACATCAGCCAAATGAGGAGTCTTCAAGGACACCTTCAATCTATAAGGAGGTTTATTTCATAACTGGCTGATAGAGCTCAACCCTTCAATAAGACTTTACACAAAGGGGTTAAATCTATATGGAATGAAGATTGTTAGCAAAGCATGGACCAAATCAAGCAATACTTGGCCAATCCTCCAATCTTGATGCCTCCTATCCTAGGAAAACCACTCATATTGTATGTGTCAGCAACAGAATCTTCCCTGGGGGCATTATTGGCTCAACTTGATGATACTAGAAAAGAAAGAGCTATATATTACATCAGCCATACTCTTGTGTCATAAGAGGTCAGCTACACTAGTATTGAAAAATCTTGCCTTGCAGTGGTGTTTGCTTCCCAAAAGTAGTGACATTACATGCTTGCGCATATAATACACCTCATTGAAAAGATTGATCCTCTCAAATATTTTCTTGGTAAGGCTGCTCTCACAGGTAGACTTGCTAACTGGATGATGATCTTATCATAATTTGACATAGAGTATGTTGAGCATAAGGCTATAAAAGGACAAGCCATTGCAAACCAATTGGCTGATTTTCCCATTAGAGATAAAGCACCAATTCAAGTTGAATTTCCAGATGAGCATATAATGTACATGACTACAAGAACATGGAAGATGTTCTTTGATGGCTCTTTCATGAAAAATGGTTCAGGAGCAGGAGTGTTGTTTGTTTCTCCTCATGGGTACACAATTCCTAAGTCCTACAAACTATTGTTCCCATGCACAAATAACATTGCTGAGTATGAGGCCTTGACAAATGGATTAAAAATGGCAATAGAATGGAGAATCATAGAGCTCCATATCTATGGGATTCACAATTAATAGTCAACCAAGTTAATGAAGAATACCAGACAAAGGATGAAAAATTGGTACCCTACAAGAAGATGGTTGATTCATTAAGATGATATTTCACCTTTGTTACATTTCAACAAATCCCTAGAGAATAGAATAAAGAAGTTGATGCTATGGCTACATTAGCTTCACTTCTTCAGTTAGAACAACATGAGTCTAGATTTGAAATCCTGGTGGAATAGCTACGCTACCCTATCTATGACTCCCAAGAAAGCCAAGTTGTTTGTACCCTTATTAGCCATGAATCATCCTACTATGGTGCCATTTACTCATACCTCTGTGATGGCATTATCCCTGAAACCTTCAACCATTCTCAATGAAGAAACCTAACCCAAAATGCCTCTCACCACACCCTTATCTCTGGTGATCTGTATAGGAGGGGTTTAGATGGGACACTTCTTAGGTGTTTAGAAAAAGATGAGTCCAACCAAGCGTTAGCTGACATTCATGAGGGCATTTGTGGAGGACATTCTAATGGTCTTGCCATGGCTCGAAGGTTTCTTAGGGAGGGATATTATTGGCCTACCATGTAGACAGATGTAGTAGCTTTTGCTAAATCATGTGAAAAGTGTTAGAAACATGGTAACCTGATACATGCTCCAGGCAAAGAGCTTATTCCTTCTATTTCTCATTGGCCATTTCAGCACTGGGCCTTTGACCTTGTTGGGCAGATTCATCCCAACTCATTAAGTGGACACAAATTCATTATTGCTGCTACTGATTACTTTACCAAATGGGTAGAAGTTGTCCCACTTTCTGTTGCCTCAGGCAAGATAGTTTCTCTGTTTATTTTGAACCATATCATCTGTCGATATGGAGTGCCTTCTAAAATAATCACTGAGAATGGAGGTTAGTTTTAAAATAAGGACCTTAAACATCTCTGCAATAAACTCATGATAAAACAACATTGGTCCTCCATTTACTTCCCATAAGGAAATGGCCAAGCAGAGGCTTTGAATAAGACCATTCTCAAAATTCTCCATAGAGCAGTTCACAAGAATGGTAGAGATTGGCATCTACAGATAAATATATCCTTGTGGGCCTATAGAATGAGTATTCATACTCCAATAGGGGCTACTCCTTTTGCCCTCACTTATGGTGTTGAAGCAGTGTTACCTTTAGAGGTGGAGATCCCTTCTCTTAGAGTTTCCCTTAAAGGTTTAGTGACAGATGAAGACTACCACACCATGAGGCTACAAGAACTAGAACTTCTAAATGAAAAGTGTAAAGCATCCTTCAATCACATGAGAGTCTACCAAAAGCGTATGTGCAAAGCATTCAACAAGAAGGTTCTCCCTAGAGAATTTCAAGTGGGGGACCTTGTCTTGCAAGAAAACCATAAGAACCAACAACATAGAGAGCAAAAAGGGAAATTCAAACCTAATTGGCTTGGACCATACATGGTTACTATTGCTTTTGGAATAGGTACTTACTTGTTGTCTACTGAAGAGGGAGAGCAGCTCCTTGATCCTATCAATGTTTTGCACCTAAAGAAGTTCTATCCATGATGCCTATTCTGTCTGGGGGCATCTTTGTACATATTTATTGATCCTAAAAAAATTGCAAAAAAATTCATATATGATGCTGAAAAAATCTTAAAAAGCATATAAAGTCCTAAAAAAATACAAAAAAATCAAAAAATGCAAAAATTCAAAAAAAATAGAAAAAGTGCCTTGTTGAAAACTTGGAAACAGGTGCCTTGGTAGCAAAAATAAAAAAAATTGAAAAATAAAAAAATCTCCAAGTGGTGAAAACCTAGAAATAGGTGCTACTTGAGGCCTTGGCACCCTTGTTTCTTAGCATGCATCCTCGACACTTAGCCTTTCTCCATCATGCCTTGACCTTGTTGTCTTGGTTTGGAATTGGTCTTTGTCTTTGTCTAGGGGGCATAACTGTCTTAGCTTTGGTCTCTAAGATGCATTGGTCTTTAGGACATCTTGCAAATGGTGTTTTTCAACACCAACTCAAACTATGTTTATCAACACTACCCTAGCATCAAGTGTTTCTCAGCACTTATCAGATATCTTACCCACAGTCTAGCATGATACAATATTTCCCACTGGCAAATGTGATACTCAAAGTTTGACTCTATGAACTACACACACACACAACTTAAACACTCGACTCACTGAGACTTATTTGACTTTATTTCTTTGTGTGTTGTCTATGATGATTTCTTTGATGAGTGTTCTCTCCCTAATAGATTTTGATAATGCCGAGCTAGAAGATTGGGGGCATGTGGACATGTTTTATTTCTTTTTTTGCTTGTGGGTATATTTTGTTGGTCCTAACTATCATTAGCATTTATGCTTGTTCTACTTGACAATGGGGTCTACAAGGTATTATCCTTGGCTATTTTCACAAGTGCATACTTATAGTCATCTTGACTTTCCTTGTGTCTTGATATGAGCACAATCTTGCCATATTAAACTTAGGTAATCTCACTGCCCTAGTCATCTTGACCTATATGTCTTCGATGCTTAAGTCAGATTCCCACATATCTATTTGATATAGATCATAGTCATACTAGTGTGCATTGTATGATCTTATGATGCTACCAATAATGCTTGATGATGAATATTAGAGTCTAAAAGCTTTGTGACCTTGCAAGTAAACCAATTTTCATAGTAGCTTGCATTTTTAGGTTCATGTTAGTTTAGTTCTCCATCCTACATATAGAGAATAGCTCTCCTTTTCATCTTTTGTGGTCTTATAGGTCAACTGCACTCACCTCTCCTTTTCTCGATCATGTCTTTTCTCCTTGTCTTTCACATCACATCCTTTTCCTATCATCACAAGGGGTTAATCTTATCATCATATCTATATCAAAAAAGAGATCATTTTCAGAAACATGAGTCTATATCATAAACATAAGAACTAAACATACATCTATGAGAGAGATTATACATGAGCATATATATCATACATTTTGAGCAATATGACAAGACAATATAAAAACTAAAACATCCATCACAAGTGGGACAAGTACATAAGATATATCGCAAATCTAGTAAATCTCATATATAAATGTCATGATACAAATATAATGTGGGATCTAAAATCTAGATAATGTCCCAGGGTATGTCTCTATACATCTATCAACCTAAACCTAAGTCTAGCTAGCCCCATCACAAGGGGGTGGTGGTGGTGGAGGTGGTGCCACCACCTTGTTGGGTACCATGTCTAACATGCCTACCCTCTGAGAGTACAGTGGCATGCTTTGACCCTCAGGTACATGTATGTAGAGTCCATGATAATATGTAGCTCATGCTACCTCTCGCTAGATCTCTACTGCATTGGCCTATGCCACCCTCTCCCATCACTCAATCTCAGCTCTCAGATCAGTCAGCTACTAGTTTCTCATGGATATAGTAATCCGCAACTACTACATCTTTGTCTCTAGTACCTGGATCCTCACTCTAAGATCCTCTCCCCTATAGGGTGATCCTTCCTAGCATCCACCCATCGGTGAGATGGCCTCACTGCGTCATCCCCTCATCCCTAGAACCCTGTCTCCATGATCATTTTCAGCCACCTGATCGAGAGCTCTATCCTATCTTCCTAGCTCTCCCTATCCCTCCTCCATCACCTCCATCCCCATCATCTCCATCATCTCCCTATGTTGCCAGTTGTGCATCAGGTATAGTAAACCTAGGGAATGGATACCTCCATCACTCAACCTTGTACATCGCATCCACCCCTACATTTTCCATATCTGGGAGATAGTCCCATGGCTCCCTATGGATAGTTACCATGTCCTATAGTACCTACTGGTAGTTCAGCATTGGCATCCATCCCTGTCCCTCCTCATCTCTAACTTGAGCATAAGTAGTGGTCTCGGTGGGCATCCTCTACTGTCATGTGAACTGTCTCAAAACTTAGGTGATCAAAAAACAATCTACTATATCAGAGTGTCGATGTACTAGTGGTTGGCTGCATAGCATGTAACCTAGCTCCTCCTCCTGATCACCCCATTGCTCACAAGCCCTATATGGTCTCCACTGAAATGATGTGAGCTTGTCGAGTAACCTGTGGTAGTAAGTCACATCCCTGCTATGTGGCTAGCTGATGAACCCTGTGTACCTATAGATGTAGGGATGTCTTCGCTCCCTCAGCTGCACACATGGGCACACAATGATGATGTGCCCCCACGCCCATACCTGTGCTAGGATAGCACTGCATGCCCAAGTCTTGCTCTCCCGATATATAATCTTGTGGAGCTCATGGTACATATTAGCTAGGATGGATGGGCCCCATGCCATCCACCGTGGGTGTGCTATTAGATCTACCACCAACCTACCCCAGCCAAGTGGGAAACCCTTCTAACTCCTGTTAGTAATAAGGGCCCGTGCTACTATAGAACATACAATGCACAAAACCAGGAAATCCCTACCGAACTCCTCCATCAGCCAATCCTAGCTGAGGTGTCTATCAAAAAATGTGACATCCTAGAACATGTCTTGCATGATCTATCATCCCTCATTCAGATCCTGATCATAGTATACTTGTGCCAACAAAAAATCATGTCAATTTCTATCATATGGAAACTTTACATCTACAAACATCTATAAACATGATTATACTCACAAGATCTCCGTGGCTCAGAACTTGCAGGATCCGATAGACATCCTCCAAGCTAATAGTAGCCTCTCCAGTCGGAAAGTGAAATGTGTTATGCTCACTATGCCACCTCTTAGCCAATGTTGTCAGTAATCCATGATCAACCCGAATGTGGGGCATCTACAACAAGTAGCCAAAGCCCATCTCCCTCAGGTCTGCCCATCCTTGATCATCAAGATCCCAGATGCACCGTAGCATAGTCACTCTCGATGCTCTAATGAGAAGCATAGGAAAGTTCTCCTGTAGGCCATTAACCCAAACCAAATGTTAGAACATATCATGATGGATGTATAAAATTAGTACAAAACAACTTAATTGAAAACATTGTTTGGACCCATGTCATAGTGCTCAAAATTTAAAACATGTCACATTTTTTTACACTATGTGATAATGTTTTTTGATTAAGTATCGTGCGATACTTTCCTCAATAGCAGTGCGATAATATCTTTGAGTGCGATAGTTTGCATAGGATCACATGATATTTCATCCGGTATCATGTGATACTGGATTACATACCCATGTGATACTATTTTGACCCATGAACTATCGCATGATAAATATTATCAAAGAGTGTGATACTTTCTAAGTATCGTACGAAATTTCATATGGCTAAAATTTGAAAATTTTTAAAAGCATTAAAAACATGTTTTAAATTGAAATAAATACTCATAAATCACCTACAAGGCAAGTTTTTCTAAAAACATACTGGGGCACCATAGTGCAGAGGCTGGTTGTGCAACCGGGCGCGCTCAAATCAATGCCTATGGACTAGAATCATTGCTTGCTGGGCCATTTTCTCTCTCTAAGCTCTCAAAATTTTCAAATCACTAAAAGATGAATGATTTTGAAAATGACCTTTTTAACCCTTTTATAGCATTTTGACTTATTGATCAATTTTAAAAACACCTTGAAATTGGGCGAAAATTGCACCCCTACCTAATTTTGACGTCCTGGATCCATTTTCGGGTTTGAAATCAAAATCTGAGTTCATCTTGATAGTCAAAATCACATTTCATAATTTTTCCCCTTTTCTGCACAGTTGGTTGACCATTTGAGGCCTAATCCTTCGATCTTTGTTGGGGCATCTTCATTTCTTCATCCCCATCTCTTCCAAACTCCTAGTCTTTCATTCATCTTCAGTCACTTCATCTCTCTGAGGTTTTGACTTCATTTCTATCCTATATCTTTCTCAGTCAAACCTAGTCAAACTGGGGCATGTCTTCACTGCTTGATGGTTATCCTATCATCTTTCATCTTCGATTATGATTTCTGGTGACTTGATCAAGTTTATCAGTTTGCTATTCTCCTCTACCTGATTTTGACTTTGACTCCAAGGGTGCAATACCTATCAGCTTCAATCCTTGATTCATCTTATCAATCAAACCTTTCATGAGATTCTTATCTCTTATTTGAGACTTGACAATCTCATATTTACAGGTGTGTTGATCTTGTCTTTCAGCTTATCTTTGTCAACTTATGCTTATCTTTGTCCTAATGTGTTCCCATTCGTCGAACACATGTTTGGGTTGTTTTGTGATCCCAAATCGATCTCACATTAGCCAAAGAGGGGCAAATGTATGCACCCTAAAATGGTCGCCTAGACTTTGGGCCCCCATTCAACAATTTATCAAATCCTCGAATCAATATTTTAAAAAATCAACATTTTTCAATTATATCAATTTCCTTGATCAAATCCTATTCTATCATTTATTCAATTATTTTCTATGCACTAACCATTTTATCCTAAAGTCTTTATTTATTTAAAAGGAATTCCCTCCCCTTTTATCAAATAAAAAGCCCCCACTTTTCCTCTTATCCTATGTTGCACAAATAAAGCATTATTCTTATTTTATAAAAAGAAGAAAAACACTTTTTGTCTCATATGGACATAAAAGTCAACTCTTATTTTCTCATTGGAGGATATTTGTGCACATGGATTGCTCCTCTTTCAAGCTCCACCCTTGATTAAATCTTTTGCCTCTTAATCTCCATGGTCTATTCGTTCTCAATTCCTTTAAAAGGAGAGCTCTATTCTCATTTTAGGATCTCAAATTTTTATGCTAATCTTATGCTGCAGGATTTCTTGGAGACTTTGGAGCTTTTGGAGATCATTCTTGCATTCTAGTTTCTTTCTTGCATCATAGCTTTCATGGCATCTAGCTTAGTTTCCTTTATGCTTTAGCTTAGCTCACATAGCTTAATTAGCAAGGGTTTGTAATACTTTCCTTTCATAGTTTAGCTTGCATCTTCATTCTTAGCATAGCTTGCATTGCATTGCATTTTCATTGATTCTTGAGAATATTGGCATTCTTGCCCTTGTCTCTTTGAATCTCCCATTGTCTGGTTTACTAGCAAGGTTGCATGCTTCAATAGCTCTAGCTGAGAGCACCATCAACATCCTTGTGACTCCATGCCTAGAGAGCTCTAGGTCACTTTCTCAAGGTTTCCCATTCATGGATTCGCTTGGAAGTAATGACTTAGAGAAGCACACTATTTAGTGTGTACAATGCAAAATTAACTTCTTTACGCCTTACCCTTGTTGTTTCAAATATATCATTTGGGTACACACAAAGGGCACAAGAATTGGGATACACATAGTTCATTTATGGGATTTTTCTTTGGAAGTTAATTGCTCATCTGTCATCTACATTATTATGAAGCTAATTGCCAAAGGATCTAGGCCTAGGCTAGAAAGATGTCTTCCTAAACATAAAATCATGCACATAAACACAACATCTAAGAAACATAAATGTAGATTTCACAATAGATGAGAAACATAATTGTAGGCATCATGGTCACAATTTTTTGGAGACAATGTAATTGAGTTGTATACCCAAGTGATGGAGAGCAATGTCTGCACCTCCAATTCCAAATTGAATACATTTGTGTTGGAGGACCTTGTATTCATGAGCAACAGATGTAGTCAACTTGGAATCAGAGGTGCATGAGTTTCTCTCCATCGTCTGGGTATACAACATAATTGAGTTGTATACCCAAATGATGCAAATAAACTACTACTCCTCTGGTTCCAGAGGTGTAGTGGTTTCTTTGCATCATCTGGGTATACCACTCAATTATGTTATCTCCAAAAACTTGTGACCATGATGCCTACATTTATGTTTCTCAGTTGTTGTGTCCCAGGACCCCTTATGACCCTTTATGACCCTTTACGACCCCTAAGAATACACATCTTAGAGGTCTTGAAATGTCATAAAGGGTCCTAAGAGGCCCCTAGGAGGGGCCAGATGAGCTTCCAGCTTCACTTGGTTGGCCCTGTTAAGTACAGAATGATAAGTTATTCTCGAAACAAAGAGAAGCTCAATAATTTAAGGTCTCAGTCCATGGAGATGGTGAAAAATGATGAGAATCAATGCTGGAGAGTTTTTAGATACTAAGAAGACGTATATGTAGTGGAGGCTAGAAGGGATTTTTGTGGAGATTTTCTAGATGTACAGATTTTCTAGAGAGGATTTCCAGATTGAGTACCAGTGCAGAGATGATGATTCAGTACCACATCTATAAAACCTTCACAAATATCCCTTTTTTGGCCTCCACTCATACCTCTTCTCAGAATCTAGAAACTTTGGATACTATTTCTCATCCATGCACGAAATGTGCTAGTGATTGTATATAATTACTTTTACAAGATTGGGATCAATTATGAGAAGGTAAACAATAAGATAATTTTACTATATATTTCATTTCTTTTATCCATTCATATTTTCTGCCTTCTCTTATATTGGATACTATGTAGTGTACATAAAGGCAAGGTAGTGATTATTCTCAACGATCGACAAGTATAAGTCTTCCAGCCCTTACCCAATAGCTAGGACTAAAGATAGCAGAGCTCAAGAGACCATCATAGTTGGTCTCCGTCCTTGGTCCATATACTGACAAAACATTTTACATTTCGTTAGCTCATCAAATGTGGTGATTTGAAATAATTTAATGGATGATATTTTCATGTATAACGTATATTATTTTAGTTTAACGGTGAACAAATTTATCTACTTCACGGACTTGTATACATTGAGCACAACCATAAAGGAGCATCCCCTCCCATGGCTTGAGTAATGTAGGCCATGGGAGGACATGCTTCTTTATGGCTGTGCTTGTAGTATACAAGTGCACGTAGTCGATAAATTTGTGCAACATCAACTTAAATAATATACGTTATCATGAAAATATTCTATTAAATTCTTTCAAATCCCCTCATTTGATGAGCTAGAAAAATGTAAAATGTTTTGTCAGTATACGGACCAAAGACAGAGACCAAATATGATGGTCTCTTGAGCTTTGTTATTTTTACTATGCCAATCCGTCAATTTTTCGACATGTAGTAGTCCCTTTCCAATAGAAGAGCTATTCCTCCAATGGCTACTTGTGTCAAAACTTGATTACCTATCATTGGAAATTCCATAGGTTACCATCTGTGGGACCCCAATCTGACAAATGGGTGTGACGGGATGGCTATACCTCTGACAGGTACTCCTGTCGGAGATCTACTAAATATTTGTCGCCTTTTCGACTGACAAAATGTCGTAAGAAGAATTTTTCAACAGATCGGTCACATAATAAAATTTCTATTTATGTGGCCAATTTCGATGGGTAGTGATGTCAGAATACCAATGGTTATCACTTTCATCACCATTTCCAATGCAAAAATGCCGACGGACAGATGTGTCGGAGTTTCAAAAAATGGCTGTTGAAAATCTGACAAATGGCTATCAGAATTTGGCCTCAAATGTGCTCGTGAATTATGTTAAATGAAATGCAATTTAAAATGTATGCATCTAAATTAATCAATGAACATGCAAATAAAATTAATTTAATGCAACTATAAAATGAAATGCAACTAAAATGAACTTAATGCACCTTAAAATGGAATGCAACTAAAATGAACTTAATGCACCTTAATGCAATTTTTATAATGAAATGCACCTAAATTAACACCTCTAGGACTATCACTGTTTATTCAAGATAAGTCTTTAATGATCATAGAGCCTTTTAGTTCAGACTTGATAGGTCAGGATAATTTTTACTGATAGATTTATTAATCATGAAAATATGAATACTTTCCTTTTATATGTCATGTCGAAAGTGAACCTAAATATTAAAGCATATAGGCCAGAATGTTTTATTAGTTACTTTCTATTAATATAAACTTTTTTTGTTCTTGCGCAACACACACACACATACCCACATCAACCTTTTATTATTCATATCCTTGGGTATAGTTTCATTTTGTGCACATTACTAGGAAGTTGTTTCATTTTAGATTAAAATAGACAAGGAAATAAATCCAACCTCACCAAAGCTTTCATAGGAAATGGGTTGAAGTATATGTAGTGTTCCAATCATGATGGAGGCTCTTACCATAGACACCCCTTCCATATGATCACCTTAGATCACATGATTTATTACCACAAGCAGAAGACAAAGAAAATGTTATGCTCCCAATCCTTGTTTCTCTAGTCATTTTTAGACATCTTCGAGTTACTAAGGAAACATAAAAATTACAAATTGATAACAAGTCGTAGAAAACTAAGAAAAGTTCATGATTTCCTTATTTAGTTTCTCTAGTCCTTGGACATCATTGAGACAGACATAGAAATACATGATCAACATACATTTCAAAGCATTTAAGTATTATTATGTAGTGTTAAGAAACACATTTGTTTAGTTTGCAAGCACTTGTAGAAAACTTATCAATCATAGATTCTTTTAAATTATTACTCATTTCTTGTGTAGTAAATGTCTTATTTGCTGGGCATCAGTGTTTAGGAACACTCTTATTTTCATGACTAGTGTTTAGGAACACTTTTTAGGTCCAAGTATTAAGAAATATTGTTGTTGTTTTAGGTTGGTGGCATTAAAAAATACCTTTGGTTGTGTAGTTTATTGTCAATTGCATACTAGGGATGACTAACACCCTATTAGAGAGTCCTAATAGTGACTAGGTGACCTTGCAGCTCACATAACTATGAGAACTACCCCCTAGAGAAGACAAATTTTCTAGGTTTTTGATATATACAAATTCCATTCTAGGAGAATAGGATATTTCTGATAACATGGCTCAAGGTTTGATTTTCGTGAAAGCGACTAGAAGAGATATACAAACTGAACTTTAGATTGGCAAGTGTTCAAGTGTCATATTGATAGATAGATAATTGATTACAAGTAGCACATGTCTACCAATTTTTCACCACTTGGATAATTTTTCTATTTTTTCTACCAAGGCACTTACTTACCAGGTTTTCATCAAGATACTTTTTCTCTTTTGTCAATTTCCTTTGTACCTTTTATTTTTGTATTTTTTTTTCCTTTGATTCACTAAGGTTCCTATTTTCTAGGTTTTCACCAAGATGATCTTTTTTTAGGACATTTTTCACTGTATTTGAATTTTCTTCTTTCCATTATTTTTTATTTTTTTCAAGATCAATATTTATTGTTTTTGTATTTCTTTAGGAACTCTTTTTGTTGTACTGGTGTTGCCTCAAGAATGTCAAGCATAAAACTATTTTAGGTGGAGGGTGTTTATTAGATCTAGTAGGACATCCCCCTTAGGTGTAGCCAATTGATAGGCTCAAGATCTAAATGAAGTTGTGATGACAAAGGGACCCAACTAGTTGGGTTCAAACTTTCCCTTTTTCTCTTAATCTTGTTGATTCTTCATATTTTCTCTTAAGACAAAGTCTCCTACCATAAATGTTCTTGGCTTTACTTTCTTTTTGTATCCTCTTGACATCCTCTTTTGGTAGACTTTAAGATGATCAAAGTCTTGTTTTCTGTGCTCATCTAATAGTTCTAACTCTTATAATTGAGAGATTTTATAGTCCTCATCAGTGACTAAATTTTTCAATGATACCCTCAGTGATGTAATCTCTACTTCAATTGGAAATACCACTTCAGACCCATATACTAGTGCAAAAGGAGTTTCTCTGGTTGGTGTTCTGATGCTGGTGCGATATGCCCACAATGATGGATTAATTTGCAAGTGTCAGTCTCTTCCTGATTTGTTGACTATTCTATGCAAGATCTTCAAGATTTTTTGTTTGATGCTTCATCGTATTCATTATCTTGAGGCTAATAGATTAAGGAACAATGTTGAGTGATTTTGAATTGCATACACAAGTCATCCATGTCTTTGTTTTTGAATTTATCTCCATTGTCAGTTACAATTGATGAGGGTATCCCATACCTACAAATTATGTAGTTTAGGATTAATATTGAGATTTTCTTGCCTGTAGCATTGGCTAGTGGTACAACTTCAACCCATTTTGTGAAGAATTAAGTTGCATTAATGATATACTTATGTCCATTGGATGAGTTTGGGTAAATATGCCCTACTAGATCAAAGGCCCATTATTGAAATAGCCAAAGTGTAATGAATAGAATTAACTCCCTAGTTGGAGCATGTACCAAGTTGTAGTGGACTTGGCATTGCTTGCATGTCTTGGCATACTGAAAAGTATCTTTTTCCATTGTAGGCTAGTAGTATCCCACTCTTAATAGTTTCTTAGCTATTGAAAAGACTTTCGAGTGCGACCCACACACACCTTCATGTACTTTTCTTAATGCACAACTTGCCTCTTCATTTTCTAAACATCTAAGTAATGTACCATCAAGAGAATGTCTATACAAGTCATTAGCAATGATTAAATAATGTGATGCTTCTCTTATGACACATCTTTTTTCATTTCTTGAATAATTTTCAAGGAAAGTTTGGTCTTTAAGATAGGAATAAATATGGGCATATCTGGATAAGATGTGGGTTTCAATAGTGTATATAATTTGGGAATTAGGTGAATCATAGGCTGTAAATGGGAGTTCTTCTACTAGGAAGTCATAGAGAAAATGATGTTCTTCTAGTTGTAACATGGATGCTAAGGTATCCATCACATCAATAACTCTATTCTCTAACCTTAGAATTTATTCAAATGTGCTTTAGAAAAAATAATTCTTGAGGTCATCCACCATCCTCTTATAGGGAATTATATTATAATCCTTTATTTGATAGTCATCATTGACCTAATTAATAATAAGTTATGGGTCTCCATAGATATGTAGCTGAATGATTTTACATTCTATTGCTAACTTTAATCCATTCACTAGGGATTCATATTCCTCTATGTTATTCATGCATGGAAATATCATCTTGTATTCCTCTGATATTTTGTATCCTTATAGAGTATTGAACAAGCATCCAACTCCTGACCCTTGGGTTGTAAGCGAGCCATCAAAATACATCTTCTATGGATGCTCTATAAGGTGAATAATTGTTTCATCAAGGAACTCTATGTGTAATGGTTTGTCATCTGTCAACGGTGCTTCAATGAGTTGGTCATCTGTCACTTGTCCCTTGATAGCTTTTCTATCAATGTATTCAATATCAAATTCACTTAATACCAAGACCCATTTCGCTAGTCTTCCTGTCAGTGTTTCTTTATTCAACAGATACTTAAGTGGATCTATCTCGGCCACTAGCTTCACCTTATGTGACAACACATAATGTCTTAGCTTCTGAGATGTGAATACCACTGCTAAGCATGCCTTTTCAATTATTGAGTAATTCAATTCATAGGAAACTAGAGTCATGCTGATATAATATAT
This sequence comes from Chamaecyparis obtusa, assembly GCA_027943335.1. Lineage (NCBI taxonomy): Eukaryota > Viridiplantae > Streptophyta > Pinopsida > Cupressales > Cupressaceae > Chamaecyparis > Chamaecyparis obtusa. The sequence continues at coordinate 1,635,932 of BSBK01004172.1, forward strand.
AGCCCTTTATTTCTTGGATTCATCCTCTTGTGCTAGTAATACCCCTAATATTTTTTTTGTTGCTGATATGTATAGTAGAAACAATTTTCCATCAATCAAAGCCATCAGGATCAGAGGATTCACCAAATATTTTCTTAACTTGAGAAAAGTTTTTCTTGCATTATTCATCCTATGTGAATCTAACTCCTTTATGCATCATCTTCGTGAAGGGTTGATCTTTATCTACTAACTGAGATATGAATCTCCTTATGGATTGCAACTTACCTTGAAGTGTCCTCATCTAACTAATATTACTGAGTGGTTGGATTTCAAGGATTTCTTTTACCTTTGCTGGGTCAACTTCAATCCCTTTTGTTAAAACTATGAAGCCTAGCAATTTTCCTGATGATACTCCAAATGTGCACTTCTTAGGTTTTAACCTTAGTTGAAACTACTCCATTCTATTGAAGATTCTCCTTAGGTCCTCTATATATGTTTTTCTGTCTTTTGATTTTTCTAATGTGTCATCAACATAATCCTCCATATTTATGTGCATCATATCATGAAATATTGTCATCATGGCCCTTTGATATGTTGTGCTTGCATTTTTTAGACCGAATGGCATTACGTTCCAATAGTATGTACCCCATTTACATGTAAATGCATTTTTCTCTTGGTCTTTAGGGGTGATTTTGATTTAGTTGTAACTTGAGAACCCATCCATTAAGAATAAATCTCATATCCTATAGTAAGATCCATGATCATATCTATGTTAGGAAGTAGAAAATCATCTTTTGGACAAGATTTTTTTAGGTCTCTGAAGTCTATGCAAACCCTTATAGATTTATCCACTTTGGAGACAATAACTATGTTAGATATCCATTCTACATATTCAATATCTCTTATGAATCTAGCTTTCAATAATTTCTCCAGTTCTGCTTTAACCAACAATTCCACATGTGGAATCGTCTTTCTCAATTTTTGTTTTATGGGCCCTACTTCAGGGGAAATGGATAGATGATGCATTATTAGGTCTGTATCTAGTCTGGACATGTTTGAATAAGACCCAACAAAGTTGATCTTATTTTTGTTGAATAAATTAGTGAATTGTAGCTTCTCCTCTTATGATAAAGATTGAGCAATGTGGACCATTTGTGGAGCTTCTATTATTACCAAATTAATTGGTTGCGTTGGATCAATTGGACACGTCTTTTTATTTTACTATTTTGGAATCTGATACTGCCACAATATGGTTTTCACCATCATATTTCTTTTTCTTTTTATTTTTCATTTCTAGACTGAGAAACTTGATATTCCCCTCAATCATATTTATGCTCCTTGCACTGGTGGAAGAGGTAAAAGGTTCATAATAATTTAGATAGAAAGCTATAGTATAGTCATTATCAAAGGATAATAGGCTTGTGGATGTGGATTCATTCTAGTCTATAAGCTCCAGATTCACCAAAGATAAGGATTCATAGTGTTCAAGAGACAACACCATGTTATTATCAATGTTATTAACTTGTGAGATGATTTCTATCAAGTTTACTTCCAAAGAGTTGTTAATATTATTAAAGTCATTTCCATTATTATTGGAGTTCATGTTAGTATTAGGTGAATCTAACCCTAATGACCTATCATTAGAACTTTCTCATTCTTGAATTTGGACTCTAGGAGTGTATTTGTGTACCACATCTATCTCTATGTCTATTATGGCATCAGAGAGTATGGCCCATTCATACTCATGTGAATCAATCTTACTATCATTTGAGATCCCCAAGAAATGGGCTATAGTCATTGGTACCTCTTCTTCTTCATCAACATTGTTTTCTTCTTCTTGATTCTCTCCTTCTTGAAAAGATGTTTGTAAAGATGGTATGTTTATTCGATTTTCAAAAATGAGGCATGTCGAGAATATGAGTGATAGTAACCAACTGCCCCCAGTTAATATGTCTTTATCATTGTTCTTCCTCTAGTTCTTCATCTAATTCTTGTTTAGGTCTCAGATCAATGCTAAGTTCTTACAACAGATTTCCTTGCAAGAGTAGTAACCTTTCATATGAAATTGGTTTTCCTTCTATTTCTTCTTCATCATCTAAATCACTTGATCTGTCGAATACGTGACCATCTTCAACTATGGGATGAGATGTCTCTTCCTTAAAACCCACTCTAGTTTTGTCTCTAGGATTCTTGAAGTCGATGTGTATTGGTTCCATGATTCCTTTCTTACTTTGACCTAACATTCCTTTTCCTTTATATCCCATTTTTTTCATGATGTCATACCCTTTTCCATATTTTTTCAGGAATATCTCTACATTTGTGACATTTCCATCATGTTCATTTCCTTTATATAAGCATTGTAGGACAACTTTTTCTTCATTTTCTTATTTGTGAGACACCTTTTCTTTCACCATCCTTTTTCCTTCACGAATTGTCAAAGTATCACCTTTGGAGGGTGTGAATGTTGATGAAGGTATTCCTTGAGATCTAGGAGATAAGCGTAAATCTATAACATCAAGGAATCTATTTTGTATTCTCCCATTTCTACCTCTTGAATATTTATCTTCTTTCTAAAACTTCTTAGGACCATTTCTTTATAAGTCTCTGCTTGGGAACCATACTATCCACTTTCTTGAGACTATTGCAAGGATAGGTTGTATTGGCGGGGATGGTCACCTCTACTTCATTGAGAGGAAATTTTATGCATTTATGATAGGTAGAAGGTACCACCTACATTATATGGATCCACAACCTTCCAAGAAGAATATTGTAGGAAAGTGGTAGATCAAGTACCTCCACTAGTCCCACTCTAATGGGTAAGATAACCAATCCTTTAGAGGATCTTTTTTATTCATCGTAGGCTTTAATGGTTATCTTTCTTCTTGGATCAATTGCATGTTTAGAGAACCCCAATTGCTGTACTAGATTATATGTACATATATTCAAACCAACGCCTCCATCTATCAAGACATGCTTGACTCGGTATTTATGGATCAATACCTCTAGATGTAGTGGTCGATTATGTAGATGGTTCAAAGAATTATCATCTTCCTTAGAGAAAGACAAATAGTATGGGGAATTTAGATGACTAGCCATAGTTTGGAATCTATCTAGATCTAAGTCCTTAGGTATATTTGTAGTAAGCAGGGCTTGATCAAGAATCTCTCGATGGACCAGAGAGATTTTTAATAGTTCCCAAATGTAAATTTGGGAAGGTGTGCATTGCAATTGGTCTACTAGATTGAACTTTGAAGGCAATGTCAATTGTGTAGGACCCATTGTTATAGTAGGTTGGTTTGATGTAGAAGCTCCTTTAAGGGTGAGCTTAGCTTGACTCCTTGTTACAACATTGGAAGATTTTCCTTATCTTGTACCCCCTTGAGAGTAATCACATTGATGGATTGTTTACAAGGTTCCAACATATGAATCACATTATCATTATCAGTGTAGATGTAATTACTTTTATTTCTTTTAGAAGATTCTCCTTTTTCATAATTAGGAAATGGGGTTTTAAATGCTTTGTGATTATTATTTGTATGATGTCCATCCACTTTGTGATTGGATTTGTGTGCTTTATTGTGATGAAAACCACAGTATTCATTATCATTCCACCACTTTGGCTTCATTTCTGGTTCCCATGGCTTCAAATCTAGGATTTTAATAATCTTATTATCCAAAAGTGACTTCAAGACCACCTCAAGTGTATCTCCCAAAGGTGTAAATATGTGCTTAGGTCTTGATAACCAAGGCTCATTCTGATTATTGGATTTATTAAAAGTCTTAGGAGTCATTGGTGTCACCATTGTATTGGAGCTCTTATTAGCTTGTAGACTTGTAGAAAGATTAAACACCTCAAGTTTTGGTCTTGCATTAAGTGTATCCACAACTCCATCATTGACCACATTCTTATTCTTATTCCCATATTTGTACTTATTCTTATTGTTGTTAGAATAATACTTGTTGTTAGAATAACTGAGAGGGTGGTGAATTATTTAAATTGGTTATCCCATAGTCCCATACCCAAGGATGTACCTTACAAAACAATTTCAACAAATTATGCAGTTTGGTAACATACAATATCAATCTATCTTTTCACTTTACCGATTAGCAGTAATTATCCAACTGTGATTACCGACTAAATCAAATATGCAGTATGTAAAGTATGATAGCAAAACAATAATAACAAATAACACATAACACAATGATTTAACATGGAAACCCTACAAAGGGAAAAACCCCCTGGGACTAGCAACCCAAAATAATTCACTCTTCTAAAGTGAGCTCGGTAAAGAGCCAACCTTGTTAAAGGTTACAATGCACACTGTTAGGTGTGACTTGGTTAGAGGATTTATCACTAACAGTTAAATTTTGACCAGCATTCACTATGGGGTCAAAAAGATAACACTTTACATTCAACGAATGTCATAGGATAGTACAATAAGACTATTAAGTCCACTCGATTAAGAGATTTTTTGAATCAATAGTTAAAATGATACATTACTAATCTAATTCAAATACAACTCAATTGCAAAGATTCAGATCTATGCTAAGCTCATAAAATCCTCTAATCATTAATCAATTCACTTCCTCAATATTTCTCAACTTACTTTCACTCGATAAATAGTTCTCTAACACTCGGTAATATCTGTAGCTCAGTTCTTTTAATAACCAGTTTGATCAGGAATGCATGATGTGTGTGTGAGTTTAACACCTTCATGAAATAACAAGATTTAAAGAGAATTTACACTATTCAAAGCAAACTAATCTAAATAATGCACAAATTAATCTAAATATCTCATGGTTCTCTATATTTAAGTGGTAAATGAGGCTCTCAGCTACAAATCCTCACTAATGCCACTCTAATAATGAGAAATTGAACTAATATGATAAGCAAACTAGATCTAATTATCAAATTCTAGCTCTATTTGATAAGAAATCTACAAATGATAAAAAAATTAAGCCAATTATCAATGAAAATAGCTAAGCGAGTGGTGTGGATGCAAATTGCAAGAGCTTGGCTGCAATTCTCAGATATGTAGTGGATGAATAATGCCTCAAAATGCCTTCTATTTATAGGATTTTCCCAAGGGTAGGGGGTAGAGTGAGTTGATCATGGTTATGCTTGGGTAAGGTCAATTGGCTTTGCTTTGTCCATAAATGGGGGGACAAGGAGGGGACAATCATTTAAATGGTTTCAAAAGGCTGGACCATTTCAACAAAAGTGAGTGATTTGTGTCCATTTTGTCTCCAATTTTCTTTGTTGAGGGAAATTATGATTTATTAATTAATTAAAGTAATTAAATTTAGCCATGAATGGTAAGAGGTTCATTTTGATTTTTTGCTTTCAACAACTATATCATTAATTGAATTTAATCAATTTCATAGTGTTTTTCCCCTTTTCAAGCTTTATTTAATCATTTAATCATTTAATTGATTTTTCCTTTGATTTAAATTGCCTTGATTCCATTTATTGATTTTTCATGCTATTTTGATGATTTAATGCACCTTTTGATTTAATTAAGCCTTTTGCCATTTTTTCGTGTCTACAAATGCCCCTATTTGAGTCGATGTGCAAAGAACACCGATTCAAAGATCTTGGTATGATGATCTGATTCTATTCTGGTTCTGTGATTCCTTGATACCTCTGATAGTTGGTATGATGATATGATACTGTCTCTGATAGTGATATGCTACCTGATATGATATGATAAACTGATCTGATATTGATTTGCCTCTTGATATGAAATTGATATGATATGATACTGATATGATAACCTGATATGATATGCCCCACTGATAAATGTTTTTGATGTGATGCCAATTTGGTACTCTAATTTGTGTGTGTGAGTTTAACACCTTCATGAAATAACAAGATTTAAAGAGAATTTACACTATTCAAAGCAAACTAATCTAAATAATGCACAAATTAATCTAAATATCTCATGGTTCTCTATATTTAAGTGGTAAATGAGGCTCTTAGCTGCAAATCCTCACTAGTGACACTCTAATAATGAGAAATTGAACTAATATGATAAGCAAACTAGATCTAATTATCAAATTCTAGCTCTATTTGATAAGAAATCTACAAATGATCAACAATTTAAGCTAATTATCAATGAAAATAGCTAAGTGAGTGGTGTGGATGCAAATTGCAAGAGCTTGGCTACAATTCTCAGATATGTGGTGGATGAATAATGCCTCAAAATGCCTTCTATTTATAGGATTTTCCCAAGGGTAGGGGGTAGAGTGAGTTGATCATGGTTATGCTTGGGTAAGGTCAATTGGCTTTTCTTTGTCCATAAATGGGGGGACAAGGAGGGGACAATCATTTAAATGGTTTCAAAAGGCTGGACCATTTCAACAAAAGTGAGTGATTTGTGTCCATTTTGTCTCCAATTTTCTTTGTTGAGGGAAATTATGATTTATTAATTAATTAAAGTAATTAAATTTAGCCATGAATGGTAAGAGGTTCATTTTGATTTTTTGCTTTCAACAACTATGTCATTAATTGAATTTAATCAATTTCGTAGTGCTTTTCCCCTTTTCAAGCTTTATTTAATCATTTAATCATTTAATTGATTTTGCCTTTGATTTAAATTGCCTTGATTCCATTTATTGATTTTTCATGCTATTTTGATGATTTAATGCACCTTTTGATTTAATTAAGCCTTTTGCCATTTTTTCATGTCTACAAATGCCCCTCTTTGAGTCGATGTGTGAAGAACACAGATTCAAAGATTCCCTTGGTATGATGATCTGATTCTGTTCTAGTTCTATGATTCCTTGATACCTCTAATAGTTGGTACGATGATATGATACTGTCTTTGATAGTGATATGCTGGCTGATATGATATGATAAACTGATCTGATACTGATTTGCCTCCTGATATGATATGATAACCTGATATGATATGCCCCATTGATAAATGTTTTTGATGTGATGCCAATTTGGTACTCTGATGCCCCCTCAGAAATAAAACATATTGATTCCTTGATTTGAAAGATTTGATAATGTTTGATTTGATACTTTGATGCAATATGTTTTCATTTCTGAAAAGCTTGATGATATGCTACTTCTGATAATGCCCTGGTTTGATTGATATGCTGATATATGGTCCAAGATAGCTAGGTCTATTGTAGTTAAGCAAATAAGTGATTAGGATATTAGGATAATGGTACCAATGAATGTGATTTGTCAATCTGATGGGATAGTAAAACTAATAGGATAAATCAATCAATGTGAAAACTGATATGATTTGATACTACTGCTTCATTCTCAGGACACAGAGAAATGAATGATGGTACTCGGTGTGATTGCTAGATACTTTTGATAGAATTGATTGACGCAAGATGACTCACTGATATATAATACTGATATTATTCCCTTGATTTGAAAAATAGGCACATTTCTATAAGTTATACATACGGTCCCTTGCTTCTTGGATATTAGATTTAGGGATCTTCCTTGTTGTTGATTGAACCCCCCCCATTTGATGATTGATCAAGATTTTGATTGAATGAACCCCCTTGTCCTTGGAAATATACTACAAACAAATGCACATGCAATTAATCTAACATGATAATGCAATTAACCTTCCATGATAATGCAATGCAATGCAGCTAAGTGTCACTAGCTTTTAGCAAATAAATGCCTTGAGGATAAATTTTCATCATTGAGCATTTTGGGACCAGAAAGTCGATACAATCACCACTGCCCACTAACATGATGATATGAATACCACTTTTTATCGCATTTGGTAACCTCTTTTTTTGAACTAGTACAACCCACACTAGTCGAATAAACCAGCTATGAGGGTATGAATACCAGTTTCAACGAATTCAATGTTGCATAAACAAACAAAGGTCAACCTTCCACCCTATATGAAAGTCCTTGATGGTTCTTTGATGACCATGTTGTTAGACGAATTCACATAAGTTGTTGGATATCCCTCAAGATAGTCACTCAAAGACAAGAAAAATATCATGTCTCCATCATCGCCAATCTAGTCGAAACCTCATTGATTAGCTAAAAAGATGTGATAAAAAATCAATGTAAGTAAAGACCATCAAAAGAAAGCTTCAAGTGTTTTGCATTGTTTCATGATTTTCAAAAAGTATTTCCAAGCATTCTGATCTTTTTAAAGTGTTTTGTCAATTTTTAATCCTAAATAATAAAGTCAATGAAGGCTCATGGATCAAGTTGTGGTAATCAAATTCTTGGTTAGTGAACAATGATATCCATCAAATGTTCATGAAAATCTCTCTTCTAAAATACCGATCTCTCTTTCTGATGTGACTGAATGTTGTACTATTGAATCCTTGTGAAGTTAATGCCTTGCTTTATATGAATTCATGCTTGTTTGCTGAAATCCGTTGATTAAGATCAAATGCCCCAATTGGATAGAAAAAATGTTGGACTTGGACAAACTTCCAAAATATTACTGAAGCTCGGTTTATACAAGATGCAGCTCAAACCATTTTATACTTTCCTTTTTACTAGCTCTCAAACAAGATCACATTGGTTTTCCCCCAATGTCTTAGAAAGATATAGGACATGAAGAATGGATTTTCAAGCTGATGGATTAGAGATGGAAAGGCTATGATGGAAGAAGTATGCAAATGTGACCCATAGGACTATCTCCTCAAGAGTACCCAAGCTAAGGAAAAAATGATATAGCAATGTGAAGCATGTTTTTGGATAAGCCATGGAAGTCAATTGTCCAGGGCTAGATAGTGTATAGGATAATGATCTGTTGCCATGAAAAGGAGTGATCCAAAAGAGCGGACATGTCAAGAATTTTTTGATAACAATTTTTTTTACTTTAAGTTCTTCATTTTTTATCAAGACCAAGGGATCAATTTGGGTAAGATGTGGATAAGATAACACAATCTGGAATAAAGGGATGATGGAGGTCATGAAGGGATGTTTTGGGATTATGGAAAATTTGTCAAGGAATAATGAAGGTGAATTTGGGATAAGCAAGATCATGATAGGGTAACATGGATGCAACAAGTACATAAGCTGATGTCAAGGATAACAGATGTCAAGATAATGCTCATGGATGTGTTCAAGCTTGTCAAGATTAAGGTGATAGAGGAAGTATGGATGAAAGTGAGATAAATGATAGGAAGATGAAGGATGGCATGGATGAAACTTTCCCCCAAGTGTAGAGTGCAAGAAGGAAGAATTACGCATGACGCCTGTTTGCCAAGTTTTCATCATGGTATACAGATTTATTTCTTTTTACTTTTGCCACCAAGGTGCCTATTGCTAGGTTTTCACCAAGGCACTTTTTTTCTCTCTTTTTTTTTTTTTTTTTTTTTTGTATTTTTTGATATTTTCCCAACAGCAGAATCTTTGGACAATGCTCCTCTGAAAGATATGCTATAATAAACCATGGGTATGACTAGGATGCTCAAAGATATTGATAAGAGGGATGGAAGTATGAAAAGTATGCATTGGAAAATGAATGTGAGGATAAGAAGAAGGTATGTTGTAGATGGGAATGTTGGCAAGATCAACTTTGACACACACTTTGAAGAGTGGTGGAATGATAGAGGAACAATAGATGATGGAGGTAAGGATCCTTTTGAGGTAGTGGATTTTGGAATGTAGGAAGATGAAAGATGTTTGGAAGGAGATGGAGTGGAAGCCTTTGGAAACTTGAATGTCAATTTTGATTTTTCTTTTGTGTGCAAGTCTTTCAAAAGTGACTTGGGAATCCACATATTCTTTGATTTTTCTTCCTTTTGTGATGCTTTTGAATGCACTTCTTCAATAAGGGATTTAGGAACCCACATTTTATTTTTTTCTTTTTGCTTGGTGGACCTTTGCGATCTTTTGGATATTTCATTTTTCTTTTCATTCACATGTTGATTAGATGGGACATTGTGATTTTTATACCCATATGGATTCTTGCATTTATGATTCTTATGTTGCACATCAACATTGCTTCCAAAAGACTTAGGAATTGTGGATGAATAGGAATAATATGGAGGGTTCATATGGATTGGTGTTTGGACATTCTTCAAGTATGTGTGCCTTCGTTGATCTTGATACATGGTAGGGTAAGTGAATGGATAGCTAGGGATGATAGGAATAGATGATGGAGGAATATATGGCCCTAATATGGATGGAAGGGATGAAGACTTTTGTTTTGGGACATAGGAACCCAAAATGGATTTGGAGGATAATGAAGGCATATGGTTGCATTTGAATGGAGGGATATAAGGTGTGAAAGGGATATCAATATCTTTGGAAGGAGCTACATTGCCAAAGTTAGCATCTTTAAGATTTATCTTTATACCAATAGGCTCATGAATAGCTTTGATAGGAACACATTTGATAGGATCAACTGAAGCTCGAAGGGATTCATTATCATGCAAAGGATTTGGAAGAATGATGGTTTCTTGAGATGAACATGGAGGAATATGACAAGGAAATGATGGGATACTTCAATCTTGACAAGGATCTTCAAATGGTGTAGAAAGAGTATTTTGCTCTTGATTTTCAAAATGCTCATTAGAAATTGTGGAAGTGATATCTTGATCTTGCTTGGGAAGTGGAGAAAATATGGAACTTGGAAGGGTATTTGGTTCTTGGAATGGAAGGACATCATCTTGGAAGACATGAAAGGATGCAAGGGGATCATCACAAGGTTCTATGGATATGGGACCTTCATCAAATATGCAAGGGGATTGTATATAATCTTGATCTTGATCTTGATCAACCTTTGTTTCTTTTCTCTTTGGATTATCCTCTTGACATGGAGCCACTTCTAAGGATGAGATAGATGTTTGGATATGTGTGGGGAATATTTGGAAGAATGGTGTAGGATCCTCTTGAATGGGTATAATAGGCATTGAAGACTTTGAAGCTTTGGGTACAAAGATCTTTGAAGCATGGAAATAATTTGCAGCAAGATGTAAGTTAGCTTGGGTTTCTTTTAGAGGTAGCCCTTGAGGGTAGACATAGTGAATGGGAAAATTTTCATCATTAGGCTCATTCTTTGATGGAGGAATTTTGGATAATTGTGTAGCTTTGGGAGATGAAGAAAAGATGAAAGGAGTATCAACTATGGGAGGATCTTTTCTAGATAAAGGTTTGTGAGATGGACGAAGGATGAAAGGTGTACAAGCCATGGAAATTATGGGAGAAACCTTGCTAGGTAGAGGTTCGGGAGATGGACGAAGTATGAAAGGATTACTCTTGCTATATGGATGTTTGGGAATTATGGGAGAAACCTTGTTAGGTAGAGGTTCGGGAGATGGATGAAGTATGAAAGGATTACTCTTTCTATATGGATGTTTGGGAATTATGGGAGAAACCTTGCTAGGTAGAGGTTCAGGAGATGGATGAAGTATGAAAGGATTATGCTATATGGAGGTTTTTGCATTAGATCTTGCTTGAGAGGGGTATTTTTCACTCCATACTCTTTATTACCTTGATCAAAAATAGGTTGATTATGTAGTTTACTATGATCCAAGATAGTTTTGTTTCTTTGAAATGTTTCTTTTTGTGAGAAAGATGAAGATGCGGATGGCCCATCGTCATAGAGGAAAGGACACCTTGATCTTAACAATGACTTTTTAGATGGTATCTCTTTTTGTTTTTCCTCATTCTCCCACAAGGTTGATGTGTCAAAATCATGAGGAAGCTTAACTCCCGATTGAGCTAACTCCATGAAGTATGCTTCTTTATTTCTTTCCAAAACTAATTGCATCATTTTCACAAACATGGGATCTTGGAGTGCTTCTGAAACTTCTTCTTCGGATACTTCATCATTTTGATTCTTATGGAGATCTTGATTTTGATTTTGATAACTATGCTCCATAATAGGGTTGATTTGATTCTCAAATAGACTCCTCATGATAAATGTTGTCAACTCCCTTCGTGAATCTGGTTGGGTTGGTTTGGGATGTGTCACAAGTCTTGATCAATTTGTATGTTTTAAAAAGATTAAATGTATTTTGATCAAAAAATTTGAAGTTTCTTGCTTGAAAATATAAAAACAATCACAACACACAAATCAATATTTCACCATATCCCTAGAATGTCTATTGTGTGTATTATTGAATGTTTCCATGGATTTAATCACAAGAATGACTTCCAAGCAATCTACCTTATGTCAAATTTGGCTTTTAAATGGCTCTAATGAGGTAGTTTTGCTATTTTTACCATTTAGTAGTATGGATTCCATTCAAAATGGATCTTAGCCGTTCATCCCCCAAGTATATTAAGGGGCTTCCCACACACACCGAAGTACGATTTTGCACAATTCATGAGGACTACTCGAGGAAGTTCAAAAGGGCTAAAATCCTTTTGTCACACACCCCATTAAGGATGCATGTGTTTTGTTTTATAGTGGGTCGGATTCTCGCAGCAAAAACAAGTGTATCCCACTTTGGGCTGTCCCTCTCACCGGCCCTTTAAGGCAATCTCGGGAGGTGAGCCCACTAATTTCTAAACATGTTCATTTAAAGCATGGAAAGTGGATTTCTCCCAAACACTTACAATCAATTGTTCTTTTTCAACTCCGTGACAAAGGAGTTCTTATAATTGAAATGTTTGTTCTTTTCCCTTAATGATTAAACTATGTTTGGAACTTTGAATATGCCACAAGCTAAGGGAATGTGCAAGCTTGATGAGAAAAATACCTTAACCGATGATAGAAAAACCTATGCACATTTTTAAGTAGTATTTTTTCTCATTTTTATCTCCAAGTCTTTACCTTACCTTATTAAATGCGTTCCCTCCACCAACAAGTTAGTCGGCACAAATGAACAAAGTGAGGGGAAACCAAAATCAAAGCTTAAAAATGATGAAGTTGATTATGCTTTTGATTTATTTTGAACTCAAATATTTGCAAATTAATCAAAAGGTGCAAGGTATACTCTAATAGGATGTCCTTTTTTGTTTCTTTTTTTGCATGCAAAAAAGAAAAAAAATAATTTTGAGCACTTTTTTGCGACAGAGCCTATACTTGCAATAGAAAAACTAGTGAATTAATTAGTCATGTGCATAATTTAGTAAAATAATGCATTTTTCTGGCACAGTCTACGTGACATTTTAATAACCAAATGCGAGATTTAATTAAGTAGATGTGTGATTTAATTGAATGCAAGTGTCACCTTTACGGGGCTCAAGCGTAATCAATTATTTCAGATGTGATATTTAATTAAACTAAGCATTAAATCATTAAGTAGACATGACAAACTGGTGTAACAAATGCGAAATCTAAATTATTGAAAGTGACATTTAATTAAACGAATGCGAGAAACTAAATCATAAAGGCAGCAAACTCCTTGTTCACCAAATGTAAAAAGATTTTTCGCACGCGGCTTTTGAATCTCCTGTATGCGACATTTAAAAGATCAAAGGCATAGTACCTTTGTCATAAACGTGACAGTTTTAAAAGTAGAAGCGTAAATTAATTTTTCGGTCGCATCTTTTGTTTTCTCGCTAGCGTGAATCTGATGTTGAATACGCAGAATTGTGCAGACTTAGTGTGGTATTTGTTTCTCCAGAGGTAACATTTCTTTGCTAGACGCATGATTTCTTTGCTCCCACACGTGATTTCTTTCCTGTTACCTGCAAACATAGAGCAAACATATGCAAATTCTAGTCTAATTTTAGCAAAAACATCTAAATAATGATAAATTTGAGGCCTAGAGCCCCATGGTGGGTGCCATTTGTGTGTGTGAGTTTAACACCTTCATGAAATAACAAGATTTAAAGAGAATTTACACTATTCAAAGAAAACTAATCTAAATAATGCACAAATTAATCTAAATATCTCATGGTTCTCTATATTTAAGTGGTAAATGAGGCTCTCAGCTGCAAATCCTCACTAGTGACACTCTAATAATGAGAAATTGAACTAATATGATAAGAAAACTAGATCTAATTATCAAATTCTAGCTCTATTTGATAAGAAATCTACAAATGATCAATAATTTAAGCTAATTATCAATGAAAATAGCTAAGTGAGGGGTGTGGATGCAAATTGCAAGAGCTTGGCTACAATTCTCAGATATGTGGTGGATGAATAATGCCTCAAAATGCCTTCTATTTATAGGATTTTCCCAAGGGTAGGGGGTAGAGTGAGTTGATCATGGTTATGCTTGGGTAAGGTCAATTGGCTTTGCTTTGTCCATAAATGGGGGGACAAGGAGGGGACAATCATTTAAATGGTTTCAAAAGGCTGGACCATTTCAACAAAAGTGAGTGATTTGTGTCCATTTTGTCTCCAATTTTCTTTGTTGAGGGAAATTATGATTTATTAATTAATTAAAGTAATTAAATTTAGCCATGAAGGGTAAGAGGTTCATTTTGATTTTTTGCTTTCAACAACTATGTCATTAATTGAATTTAATCAATTTCGTAGTGTTTTTCCCCTTTTCAAGCTTTATTTAATCATTTAATCATTTAATTGATTTCGCCTTTGATTTAAATTGCCTTGATTCCATTTATTGATTTTTCATGCTATTTTGATGATTTAATGCAACTTTTGATTTAATTAAGCCTTTTTCCATTTTTCCATGTCTACACATGAATACAATCTTCATGTGAAATCTCTGCAATCTCCTTCTGTCTGACATGTTTCAATAATGAAACTCATATCTCTTAAATAGACAAGTAAACCATTTTCATACCAGCCATTAGATTTTGCCTCTTAAACCTTCCTCGGCAGATGTGTCCATAACACATTTCAATCTCATCTTTTAGATCATCTTTGAATTTTGTCAGCTATGGATCTCATAACTAACTTTATCCTTAACCTCAAAATCATAACACTTTCTATCTCATCAATTTCATTCGGTTGTTCTTAGCATTTAACATTTTCATCCATACTCAGTTAATATAGAAATGTGTTGGTGATAACTAACTCGATTATTACTGTCACTCGGTATACATTGGACTGGCTTGGTGTGTACAAAAATCTTCAATTACCGACTACATTGACTTGTACAATTCAAATCTCTTCTTTACAATAGATTAATGTAACATGCTCAAGTCAATAATATAAAGTCATAGACTCATCAATAAGTTACCCAATGTTTACCTTATCCTTATCTGTCATATCCATCTTTTCCTTATGTAGATATCTTAGTTATTCATCTTTTCTTCCTTCAACAGATGTCCAAATATTTGTAACTAACATGATAAGTATTGTCAAAACTAGTTGATATCAATGACAACATATTGACTAATTTAATCATCTTACATATCACTTGAGTAGCTTGGTGATCTCTAATCACTATTTCTTCAGTTCATCAAATATTCAATCAGTTGTAGTTCATCAATCTCTCCCTTTGGCATTGATGGAAACACAAGCAATATGAAAATATGCCATACACATACCAAACATGTATTCTACAACTATGTAAGTAAATGTTGTAACTCGGTAAGCTCTCCCTAGCTTGATAATATGTTTAATCACTACAAAACAAAACAACATTCCATGTAGACTCTCCCTATGGATTTGATCTTTTCAATTATCATGTACTCAGCAACATATATTCGAATATTCAAGTCTGTCTTTCTATTTGTGTTCTCACTAAATGATTTTTCATATGCATTATTCCTCCTTTAAATCTCTCTCCCTTTGACAACAATGCCAAATAAAATATACAAACAGCTCTTCAGCATCCAAGTAATTCTCTGTTGTTTAGTTCATATTAGGTACCTCCAGTGTATTGATAAACAAATTCCTGTTCCTATTTCTACAATCTTTCACAACCCTAGAAAAAACTAAATTGTGACCTATGTGCATCAACATGAATGTTCTTCCAATAAATATAGGTTGATGCAACCTCCTGATCACCTTAGTGACTGATAGATAGGGGATAGACCCCAAGTCTAGTCCTCAAATATTCAAATGTGTCCTTCAGTAAGGGTTTGGTAAATATATCAACAAGTTATTCTTTAGATGTTACAAATTCCAATTTCACCTGCTTTTGTTGAACTTGTTCCCTTAAGTAGTGATACTTAATAGATATATGCTTAATTTTTTAATGCATCAAAGGATTTTTAGAAATATTTATAGCACTAATGTTGTCACAATATATAATCACCAGGTCAGTGATTACTTCATTCATTCCTTCCAACACTTGTTTAATCCAAGCAATATTTGAACAATTTGAAGTAGCAACAACATACTCTGCTTCAGTAGTAGACTGAGAAATGCATGTTTGTTTCTATCTTATCCAAGTCACAAGCCTTTCCCCTAAAAATAATTCTCCACCGATTGTGCTCTTCTAGTCATCTATGTTTCCATCCCAATCTGTATCGGTGTAAAATATGAGTTCAAATTTGCCTTCCATTGAGTACCGTAAATCATAGTCTTCTGTCTTCTTCAAGTATCTTAAAATTCTTTTAATTGCAACCATATATGAATCTTTAGGATTGGCAGAAAATCTTGCCACAATCCCAATTGCATGTGCAATATCAGACTTACTATGTACAAAGTACATTAGCTTTCCAATCATAGATCGGTAAAGTATCTAATTTACCTCTGTAGATTCATCATCCTTTTTCAACTTACATCTAGTTACCATCGGTGTTCCTACTAGTTTTGCATCTTCCATGCTAAATTTTTTTAACACTTCTTTAATATATTTTGATTGATTGATGAAAATCCCATCATTCTGTTGTATAATCTGCAAACCTAGAAAGAATTTATTCTCTCCAAACATTGACATCTCAAATTCCTTTTTCATTTCATTAGCAAAAGATTTTCAAATCAGATCAAGTCCACAAAAGATTATATCATCAACAAATATTTCAGCAATCAAAATATTATCATCAGATTCTCCTTTCATGTACAAATTATTGTTTTCACTAGTTCTTACAAAGCCAATACTGATAAGATAAGCATGCAGTCTTTCATACCATGACCTCAGTGCTTGCTTCAGTCCATACAAAGTTTTGTGCAGTCTACATACCATGTTCTTCTTATTTGGATCAACAAAACCTTTTGTTTGTTCTATGTAGACCTCCTCCTCAAGAATTCCATTTAGAAAAGTTGATTTCACGTCCATTTGATATACTTTGAATCCCTTATGTGCATCATATGCAATTAGTTATGGGCTCCTTCTAATCTAGCAATAGGTGCAAAGGTTTCACCATAATCAATACCTTCTTCTTGTGCATATCCCTTGCATACAAGTCCCTCCTTATTCCTAGTGACCTCACCATTTTCATTTAACTTGTTCCTAGATATCCATTTAGTACCAATTACATTTTTATCTTTCGGTCTTGGTACTAATGTCCATGTCTTATTCTTCTCAATCTATTCAATTTTCTTATTCATATCATTGATCCATTCTTCATTTTCAAGTGCATTCCTAACATTCTTAGGTTCAAAATCATAAACTAAGCATGTGTTTTGTGTTAACTTACTTTGTGTCATCATGCCAGCTTTCTTATCACCAATGATTTGATTCTCTGGATGGTGTCTTCTAACAAATCTTGCTAGCACTTGTTCTCTTCTCTTCTCATCATTTAGTTTAGGTTCATTTTCCTACTAGGTAGCTTCTTCTTGATTCTCGGTGTCCATTTGTTGATTCACGGTAGCATTTTCCTGATGTTCAGTAGAATCAGCCTCTAGCTTTGGTAGATAACCTAGATCTTCAAAATAAGTAAACCTACCATAGTCTTTTGGTTCCTTCATACTTTCTTCATCATTCTTTTCAGAAAACTCAACTCTTATATTAGCACTTTCTATCATTTTATTAGTAGCCTTGTTCAAACATTTGTAAGCTTTACTCTTAGTAGAATATCCCAAAAATATTTCTTCGTCACCTTTAGAGTCAAATTTACCATTCCTATCATATTTTAGAATATAACACTTACTACCAAAGATTCTTGCTAAAAATCAGTATATCATCCCGATATACAACTACAAACTTGCCTATGTAGTCCTTGAGTACTTCATTCATGAGCCTCATGAATGTAGAGGGGGCATTTGACAATCCAAATACCATGACAAGCCATTCATACAGCCCTTCATTAGTCTTGAAGGCTGTCCACTCATCTCCTTCATGGATTCTTATTTGGTGATAGCCACTCTTCAAGTCTATCTTGCTATAGTACTTTGGTTCACCTAAATAGTCCATTAAGTCTTCAATCCTAGGGATAGGGGATAGCCCTTGAGTCAGTACATAGCTTGCAAGTTCCTTCCTTCTTAGGTGCAAGTACAATGGGTACATCACATGGACTAATACTCTTTCTAATTAGGCCTTGGTCTAAGAGCTCTTGTATATATGCTGCTTTGCTAGGTAGGGTAGCTCCTGGGATAAGGTCTATCTTATGACTTATGGCTCTTTGAGGGAGTAAGGCTGAAGGTTGACCATCACTTACAATGCCTTGGTAAGTCTACAACATACCTTGAATCTCCTTTGGTAATTTGATCCTCTTAGTCACCTTTTCTTCACCTCCTTCTCTTGGTTTCAACACCAATGCATACCCTATGCCTTCACTCTCTTCCATGGTTTGTAGGAACTCTTTTTCACCTACCATAAGAACATTTGGACTTGCTTTCTTTACTTCAGCATCCTCCAACAATGACTGAATTTTGAAGGTTGTATTATCTTTCTTGAAAGAATAGGAATTATTTCCTCCATCATGCATGGCTTGGTAGTCAAATTGCCAAGGTCTACCTAGGAGAAAATGGCATGCATCCATAGACAACACATCACATAAAATTTTTTCTTTGTACCTTCCAATGGAGAACTCCACCCATGCTTTCTCATTCACTAACACATGTTGACCCTTATTGAGCCAAGTAACCTTGTAAGGATTGGTATGAGATATTCTTGTCAACTTCAACTTGCTAACTGCTTCCTTTAACACTATATTATTAATAGAACCTAAATCAATGATGACCCTACATACTTTCCCCATTATCTTACATTTGTATCTAAATAAAGACCTCCTTTGGCTTGGCTCCTCCTTCACCTATTCCTTGATTAGAGTTCTCCTCATCATGAGGTTCTCTCCTTCCTCTGAATTTAATGGAATCTCAAAATGCTTGTCTACTACATTTTTGTCTTCATGAACAAGGTTAGCTCTCTTATCACCTCCTTGTGATGAACCACCTTTCTCCGGGCATCTATAAGTAGGATGCCCCATTTGATTGCAATGGTAGCACTTCATATTGGAAAAATAATTGCCTCTTCCTCCTTGTGATGAACCTCCACTTCTTCTTCTAAAGCTAGAGTTAGAATTTCTTCATCTACCACCTCTACTTGAGCTTCCTTCTTTCTGCTCATTGAATTTTACCTCACCTTGAGCTCTTGAATCAGAACTTCTTCCACCATAGCCACCTCTTTTTCCTTTGGTATCTTTTCCTTTGCCTTTACCTTTGGAGCTTTCTTTCTTTCTCTTTATCTTCTCCTCTATCTTCAAGGCCATTTGTTAGCATTGCCTAATGGATTTGAAGTTCACTAGGCTCATCTCCTCTTGAATAGACCATTTGAGGCCATTCAAATACCTTGCTAGCTTGATACTCTCATCTTCAACTACCTTGGATCTAAAACATAGTTTTTGAAATTCCTCGATGTAGGCTTGGAAATATAGTTCCTTTTGCCTCATATTATGTCTCCTCCTATGAAGTTGAACTTTATAATCATCAGGAAGATATTTTTGCTTGACTTTGGATACCATACCCTTCCATGTCACAATAGGACCTTTACCATCCTTTTCCCTCTTGGTTTGCACAAACTTCCACCAAGTAAAGAGTTGAACCTCTTAGTCTAGACTTGGCCACCATTACCTTTTTTTCTTTAGAGATACCATCACATTCAAAATGGTTCTCAATGCTATCTATCCTATCCACAACTAAATCTAGATCCATTTTTCCACTAAAGAGTGGGACAGCTTCTAAAGCCTTGCCACTCAATGCCTTTAATGCTTTTAAGAATGGCTCTTCAGGAAGAACAGGGTCAGGAGTTGGTGCTTCTTCTTCCAGCTCTAATTCCTTCTCCTTTGCTTTAGCTTCTTCTTTAAGATCAATCTTCTCCTTGACCTTATCTTCTTTGTCTTGGACTTCACCCAAGAGCTGCTCCATTTGAGCTAGTCTTTGCCTTAACAATTTGTTATCCTCTTCTTGTTCCTCAACCTTCTTTGCTAGTTCAGCATTAGTAACCATTGCTTTATCTAGTGTATTCTCTCCTACTAATTTATAAGATTTCAACATTAACCACAAGCTTGATCAACCAAGCTCTAATACCAATATGGTGTATGATAAACTCCAAGGCTTGTTTTCACACCCTCCAAGAGACTTCACTTTCCTCCTAGTATCCTATTCCTCTATAGGATCTTCCAATAGGCTTAGATCATTAACTAAGATCTATTCAAACTCTTCTATAAGAATCAATCTCTGAAAACTTCACCTTGAATGATCACCACCCTAGTTTTGATTCACTTCTCCACACTCACTTAGAAGGCTCTAAGTGCCAAATATCCATAAACATGCTCCAACATTGCAGGGATGTTCTCCATCATGTAAAAAATTATAATATTTCCCATTTTATCCATTTTTGAAGGATCTTGAGTCATCTTCCAATCAGCTTCATCAATTCATCATGTAGAGACCTTAAAATAGGCCTATTTCCTTGTAGCCTTCACCAGTCCATTTTTCCCCTTTTTAGTAAAATTTTCCCAAAAAACTTAGAAAAATAAAACACTATTTGGATACCCTTTTGGAATTTTAAAAACTTTCATTCCGGGTTCTGGGTTTGAAAGTGACCGTACAGTGGGTTCCTATAAACAAGGACAAGAGGCCTAATAGGCCTAATTTCTAGGACTGAACTGTAGTTTTGATAGAAAACTTGCTCAAACCAAATCCTAAACAACTGGTATGACTCTTATATGATTATAATGGATAGATATGATGTTTACCTTCATGAAAAATTCCTGGAGGAGTATGGATACATACAACCATGCAATGTTTCTTCACTCTTTTCACCTCTAGACCTCTAACTGGGCTGCACAAACTCGCCTAGGGCCTAGCATAATATATAATTATTCATGCTTTCATGATTCCTAAATCCTAAAAATATGTACAAAAATGAATCCTCTTCCATTTCCATCTATCATGAATGATTATCCATGGTTAGATTTCATGGAGGAGCCATGACTCTTTAAACTACTCAAAACAAGCTGAAAATAGACTGCCTGAACTAAAACGCCCAAAACCAGTACTTAGATGAACTCAAAATGACCTTGTATTCCAATGAAAAAGTTCATAAAAAACCTATAGAACACTAATACAGTATTATATTTATTTTTTCAGTCCATTAAGTATGACTGTCAACACAAACACCAGTAAAAATCTGCTAAAAATGCTTGCAGAGCTCTCTTAACTTTTTCTAAACTATTACAATGCTTCCATGATACTTTTTGTTTGAGTCTTGGGTATCATTAGATGCCATTTCCTTCCTTTTAGGGCCTACTAGCCGCAGCATAACCATCCTATAACTTAGGGAATCCAAAGATACTTGAATGGCATGCACTCTTTTGCAATAATTGCAAAATTGAAGACAACTTCTTCTCAACACTTGGCAACTTTGTCATGTGCCTCAATCCTATATTATAGGTCTCATAACCACCTATTTTTCATGGATCCAAGGCAATTTATGATCTTATAGAATCTTTACAACAACCATTATGTTTTTAGAACACATTAAGACTCCAACTTAAGCTAAGCTCCTAACACTAGGAAATTGAAATAACAACAAACAAAGGTTAATTAGTGACCTTAGTCCTAGTGACTAATTCACCTAACCAACATTTAAAATGACCTTCTAAGGTTTTCAAACAAACAAATCTATCCTCTTGACTTGGCTAGAGTCAAGTATAAGCCAAAAAATTATAAACAATAGAGGCTAGCCTAGGAGCTCCTGCACCATCCTCCCCAAAATAAGAATATCAATCCACCCTTGGATTGATGATGGTAGGATCAACTCCCATCTTTTTTAAATCTGATTATTTTATCCAAAAAACATTAGCATCATTATGTCCATGCCTTTTAATTGGATGCTCCTTGTACTCTTTAGTCCTTGTCTTTTTATAGACTCTTGTATCTAGTATGTTATCTAGGCCTATGACTGTAGCAGTAGGTAATTGGAGATCCTCCACATCTCTGATCACTTCATGAAGAGTCTGATCCATTTCTTGTTGTGATCCTCTATAATGGACTAAGTCAGCAATATTAAAAATGGGTGATAGTCCATTGTCTTCCAACAGTTCAACCTTGAATGCATTGTCACCGTACTTAGCCAATATAGGACAGGGTCCTATCCTTCTCATTTGCAGCTTGTGGGGGACTCCTTTTTATAGTCTTGACCTATTGAGATGTACCATAACCAAGTCACCAACATTAAACTCAACTGTCCTTCTACTTTCATCAACTTTGGCTTTATGTTTTATGGTGTTCTCTGTCAATGTCTTCCTCACTGTTTCATGAATCTCTTGCATAGCATATGCAAAGTCATGAGAATATCCACTTCCTTTCACTCCATCCTTCAAATCTCTCAATTCATAGAAACCTCTAGGATGTAGGCCATATACTATTTCAAATGGACTCTTCCCTGTGGATCTATTTATGGTGTCATTGTAGGCATATTCAGCTTGCCCAATCAACTGATCCCATTGCTGACCCTACTCCTTAGTTAGGCATCTTAGAAGATTTCCAAGGCTCCTATTAACAACCTTAGTTTGACCATCAGTTTGGGGATGGTAGGCTGACCCAAAAGATAAGTTAGTGCCCAATCTTTGCCAAAGAGTCTTCCAAGAATGACTCATAATTTTTTTTTCTCTGTCTGATACAATGCTAATAGGTAGTCCATGTATTCTTACTATCTCTTTGAAGAATAGAGATGCTATTTGACTTGCATCATTTATAGTCTTGCATGGCACAAAGTGAGCCATCTTACTAAACCTATCAAAAACAACATAAACACTATCCATTCCTTGTCTTATCTTGGGTAACCCAACTACAAAATCCATGATTAAGCATTCCCATGGCCTAGTAGGAATAGTTAGTGGCTGATAAAGACCAGCATTTGTAGAAGTGCCCTTGGCCTTTTGACATACTACACAACTCTCCACATACCTCCTAACATCAGGATTAATTCGAGGCCAAGAGTAAAATGTTGAAACAAGGTCTTGAGTCTTAGTGATCCCAAAGTGACCACTCAAAGCACCATTATGCTTTTCTTGAATCAAATTCTCTCTAATGGAGCCCTTAGGAACACGCAATTGATTCCCTTTGAACAAGAGATCACTTTGCAAAGTATAATCAACATATTTACTATGAAAATGATTCTTGTATTCAGCACATACCTTGTAGATGTCAACAAAATCTTATATAGACAAGTAAATCATTTTCATATCAGCCATCAGATTTTTCCTCTTAATCTCCTTCATCCATTTTGCAGCTTAAACCTTCCTCAGTAGATGTGTCCATAACATGTTTCAATCTCATCCTTTAGATTATCTCTAAATTTTGTCAGTCGTGGATCTCATAACTAACTTTATCCTTTACCTCAAAATCATAACACTTTCTAGCTCATCAATTTTAGTCGGTTGTTCTTAGCATTTAATTTTTTCATCCATACTCGGTTAATATAGAAATGTGTCAGTGATAACTAACTTGGTATACACTGCACTGGCTCAGTGTATACATAAATCTTCAATTACTAACCACATTGACTTGTTAAATTCAAATATCTTCTTCATAATAGATTAATGTAACATGCTCAAGTCAACAATATAAAGCCATAGACTCATCAATAAGTTACCCAATGTTTACCTTATCCTTATCTGTCATATCCATCTTTTCCTTATGTAGATATCTCAGTTCTTCATCTTTTCTTCCTTCAACAGATGTTCAGATATTTGTAACTAACATGATAAGTACTGTCAAAACTAGTTGACATCAATGATAACATATTGACTTATTTAATCATCCTACATATCACTTCAGTATCTCAGTGATTTCTAATCATTGTTTCTACAGTTCATTAGATATTTAATCAGTTGTAGTTCATCACTTGTCCTTATTTTCCTTGTATATAGTGATTTCTCCTTTCTTAACCAAGACTTCTTCAATCTTGAATGCACTATCTATTATCTTGTCAAAAATTGGTAGACCCTGAAGTTGTATAGGAAAATTCATTTCAGGCACCTAATTGTTAATGAAGATGTCCATATTCTCACTCTCAAGTATTTTTCATGAGTATCTTGTGAAGATTTTTCTCCATCATTTAGAAATGTTAGGAATGGTTCTCCACTCTTCTTCTTCATATTGTACAGGTCTAATATGGTCATTGTGTGTTGTATATTTTATGAGTACCGCTTAATAAACTTCTCAACTAGTTCTTTCAACCTCTTAATGCCTGTGTGTAGTTTGGGAAACTAGTCCATTGCTTGTCCATCAAAGATTCTTGGAAACAACCTCATTAAGTAGGTTTGGTCATGTATAAATTCCATGCTTAATATGAAAATATCCCTTACATGGTCCTAAGGATTTGAGTTTCCAGTATATGTATCATATTTAGGAATTATGACATGTTGTGGAAATGGTATCATTATCACATCCCTATCAAAAGGGAAAGAACAAATATGTTCCAATGAATATTATTTTTCTGGTTTGTCCTTCTCTTTCTTAAAATCTTGTATTTCGGCTTGCATAGCAAGTAGTTGTGTCATTAATATAGATATAGGAGTGAGATCCTCATTTTTCTTAAGTTGATTGATATCATAGTCCTTAGATAACTTCACTCCTTGAGAAGCTAGATCCAAAAAGTATTTTTCCTTGTTTTCTTCCAATGTTTTTTCGAGTAATTTATGTAATATTTTACTCTTTTGGCATATTTGGTAATCTTGTTTTGTGGGATCTCTGTCACTATCAGAATCATAGTGATATCTTTTATTATCTTCTTCCCTTTGATTAGTTTGTTCTTCTTCGTTGTTTTGATCATTGTTTCTTTATTCCCAATTGTAATCATTTTTATTTGACATGCTAGTAGTGCCAAATAAAGGATTTAACCTTGATGTTTCTCCTTGTTCAAAAGTTAACAATGAAATTTCATCTGAAAATGGACTTTATTTCAAATGATAAGACTTATGTCTTGTGTTAACCATGAAATCTTGATAAGATAATTGTTTGAGTGTCTTGATGTGTCAAAGGGTTTGAAATTTTTCCAAGTGTGTCTATCCAAGGTTGCAAGTGTGGGTTTGAGAATATGATAAGATCCAATGTCAAAGGGTTAGAATGCCCTATTCGTGAGCTGTGAACCAAGTGAAAATGAGTTTTTTTGATGTTTTAAAAATATCCACCATTTAAGGATTAGAATGCCATGTTTGTGAGTTGGGAATTGATTGGATTTGATTTGGGTTGGACTACACAACTTGACAACTATGGATTAAGAAAAAATAGGTAGGTGATGTACACTCAAGAATTAACCATCTCATACTTACATGTTTACTAGTTCTAATGATAGAAACTAACAAAAGACTCAAAAGGGTATTCAAAAATTCAAAAATCCAAAAAATTAGGTTATGGAACGTGTAGAAGTGCTCTCTATCCCAGATGTGATACTCTACATGTGACTATCAGGAATGATAACCAAATGCAATCCAAAAAACCCCAGGATGCAAATCCTAATCTAAATGTGACTCAGAGTATACTAGATGTGAGCCTGGATATATTGGATATGACTCAGGAGTCCAAATGCGATCTTCTAATGGTTTTTCTGAGGAAAAGTTTATCAATTTTGCCAAAAAATTAGGTTTTTTCTATCTGATTCCATGGACTCTGAGTGTTTGAAGAGATTTGTGATTTTTTATTTAGGGATCTTAACTTTGATTTTAATTCAAACATATCAATAAGAATTGTTTTTAGACCACAAACACACCTAGTTTCCCTATAAAGTTGACATATATTGGAAATGCTTGTTCATTGGCTTAGGAACACACTCAAAGACTCCTCAGAATATGATGATTCAACAACACACAATGTTTGTTGGAGGCCATATTAGTCGAGTAGTAATGTCTAAGAGAGTTCAATATAATGAATTCTTGGGGAAATTACTATTTTCCTTGCACAAACATTACCAACCTTTTGGGGGTAATCCAGGTGGTTTCTAACATATAAGATTTAGTGAGGGCATCCATTCATAATCATGTCCCATAGTTCCACAAGAGAGATTGAGGCCTATAGCCCTATGAGTAATCAAATTTGTGTAGCCTCACAAGCAAGATTTAAGCATCTCCACTCTACACAAGATCCAAGCATGTCCAAGGAATGATCAAGTCATGATTCTAAGGACAAAATCAACTAAGTCTTCCGAGATATTTATCTCAAGGAAACATGTTTATTATAGTGAGGTGGAAGGGTTGGCTTCTACCTGTCCTCACTTGGGTCATTCTCAAGAGATTTTTGCCTCAATCAGTAGGCCCTCTAAAGATTATAACAACAAAACAAAGAGGATTGATGACTTAGGAGTCTAGATTTTTGATAATCCACTAGGGTGAAGAGAATACTCTCCTATCCATTCCATTTTCTCCTATCAAATGCATCATGCAAAACTATGGTGAATTTACTCGAATTTAACTCCAAATCTCAATCTAAATTTTGAGTTTCTAATTTTCCCAAAGGGAAAAGAGTATAATCCTCTGATTAGTTTGAAAAGTGACCTCAAATTGTTATTATATTTCTATTAAAATAAGCAAGAAGAAGCAAGATTATTTGGTTGATTTCATAAGGCAACCTACACAACCACACATTAGTAGTTTTAGTTGTTGGTTTTTCTCTATCAATTTGACCTACAAACCACAATTAAGCTAGAAAAATCAAACAACAACATCAAATTCACTCATTATTCATCATAAATTTCAAATTTCCAAGTAAAATCCCCAAATGCGATCCTATTTTCAAACCATATGCAATCAATAACTAGATGTGACACAAAGTTAACCAAATGCGATCAATAATCCTAAATGTGACACAAACTTAACCAAATGTGATTCTCACCAAATGCAATCTGGGAATGACTGGATGCAATCCTATTTTATCACAGTGTGATCTTTCTTCCTACATGCGATCCAAAGTTTTGAATACAATCCTAGTTCTGCGAACATCAACAAAATTTAATTAAAAAGCCATAAATTTGGGGATCAGCCCCATGTTGGGTGCAAGTAAAGTGTGTGTGAATTGTTGTACATGTTATCCTACAACACAACACTTCAGCAAGACATTAAATTGTTAGTTTCTTAAGTAAATGTAAAATCGATGAAAATAAACAAATTCATTTTATTGCTCTCTAACTAGAAAAAGTATGTCTAAAGGCTATTTTTCTCTCAAATCTAGACTTCAAACAATGACATTACACTATTAGAATGAGATTTTTGATGCATTTGAGCTAAGAAATGAGAAATCAAACTAAAACTATGAAGATCCATTAATTCATTACCAATTTAAGCTATTGAATTGAAATGTGAGTTAACAATTAAGCTATGAAATCAAAATGACAACATGTAAGTGTGAATGCAATTAAATAGGTGATTTGTGAGTTTTAAAAATTTTATTTTATAGAAACCTTAGTGAATTCAATGGTTGAGATACAATTTGAGAGGAGTGGATGAAATTCATCCTCCTTTGATCCATGTGATTAACCTCTCATTGGGTGATTTTGTCCTTGTCCCTTGAGAGGTGACATGTATTTCAAGCTTTCTTATTAATTTGGTTTTGATTAATTACTTTAGCCATGTATTTAAGTGGGAGTGATTTGATTAATTAGGCTTAGAAGTAATTAACGTGATTTTTGATCAATTGATGAATGTTAAATACTTGATTAAATAATTTTATTAATTTGATCAAATTATGCTAATAATCAAATATTCAAATTAACATAATTAGGAGATTGTTCCAAATTAGGGAAAATAGGGCTTTTGGTTTTATTAGCCTAATTTAGGGTGATTATAGTTACATATTCTTCAATGTTTCATCCATCACCTCTTATAACACTCTCAACTTGCTTCAATCTTGTATTGTATTGTGTAGCATCTTCACCTTCTTTCATTCTCATAGAGTCAAATTTGCCTTTCAAACTTTTATTTTTTGCCTTCTGAACATGCAAATCTCCACTATATACTAATGAAAGCTTGTCCCACATTTGTTTTTTTGTATACATCCTTTAATGTCATTGAACTCCAGGTCGGCGAGGGCAGAAGATATCTCCATCATAACTTGTGTTGTATCTTATCTTTCTCTTAAATGTTCTACTATCATAGGCCAAAATGGTGGTGGTGAATACTCATTGTCAAGATAGTATATTGCATACTCTCCAATTCTAGATATGTGTGGCCTCATCCTTCTTTTCCATGTAGAGAAGTTATCCCTATTCAACTTTGGTGCCTCCCTCTTATACATCTTCGGATCATTTACTAAAGTCTTTCAAACTTATCTCTTTATACTACTCAACTTTGATACCAACTGTTGGATTACTGAGTAGGGGGTGAATCAATAATTAGTGATTCATTAAACCTTAAAAACTTTCTCTAATTCAACTCGGTAACAAATTAGTAAGAGAAACTTTAGTATTAATCGATATCAGTAAATTAACTTATCAATCATCAATAAAATGCACAATAAACATTCAACACATATAACTCCAGTATTGAATGTGGAAACACAATTTGGGAAAAACCACCGCGGGAATTGTTACCCACTAAAGAACTAATCTTCTAAAGTATGCTCTGTTAAAAGCCAATCTTGTTAAAGATTACAATGCACATTGTTAAATGTGGCCCTATTAGGGTATTTGCCATAGATCTTTTAGGATCTTCACCCTATTAGGAGTGGCCTAGTTAAAGGTCTTTAAACACTCTTCTAGAATGTTACCTTTCTCAAGGTTTTACAATAAGACTATTAAGTCCACTCGATTAAGAGATTTTTTCTGCTACAAATGTTTATAGGCAATAGTATAAAAATTGATCTGTAAATCTGCAACTACCTCTTGCCTAGTCATATCCCTTTTACACTATTTGTCTTCACTTCATTCCATCACTACTCACTAGCCTCAACACTTCATCAATCTTTTCTTGTAGACTTAGATTTCAACCTTTTTCTTCTTCATTGCATCAGTCGGTTACACATCCACCCTTCAACTTGCTAGCTTGTTTTACATACAATTTCATCCTTTATATATCTACTCTATTTTTCCTCTTAATCTCCTTTATTACATTTTCCTCTGATCATTCTCAACCATCAAATCATCATCTTGAATTGATTCAATGAATTTGGAACTTAGTAAAAATGTTTTATCATCACCTCAAAACTTGAACTTTTATTGGAACTTGCACCTTCACTTTTTTCCACTTAGATCTTTACCATAGATGATCACCTTGATTATTCCTAATCATAGATCTCTTTAACTAACTCTTCCTCATCCTTAGAATCTTCTAGATCACTGTGGATCTTCATTAAATGTCATTCTGATCCTTGTAAGTAATTTTTGTTCCTTTCTCGGTGGCTAACTCATTTTCCTTCAACCAAAATTATTGTTTCCATCACTCGGTAACTAACTTTGTGTAATTTTTGTCTTGACTTCCTTTTTGTTTACCAAAACTTACTTTTCTTTTACCGAATAACTTCTTCCTGCTCGATAACCAAACTGATTTATTTACCAACTTGACCAATCTCTTTTACCGACTTGCTATAATCAAATGTAAAGTAGAAAACAATTATACCACTATTACCTTATCATTGTCTGATCTCTATTAGCTTCCCAATTAAGTTCTTCAACTTTACAAATTTTCACTTCCACTTTTCCTTAACTCACTCAACTTATATCATACTCCAAATGATATGGAAACTCAATATAAACCAAATATCAATTGCTTGACATCAATGAAAAATAATAATTGATCTAATCCTTCTACAATCTTGTTTATCATCATCACCATCAGTTGTAGTTAAAAATCTTCCTCAAGTTAATAGCTAGACATTTTTTTTGACTAAAAGCATGGCAGATCTAGAACTTTCTTCACATCTACATCTAGTTCTTCATTTAGATTCACCACCTCCTTATAGAGGAATGATTTTTAAATAACAAAGAGCCATTTGAAACTTGAATTTATTTTGGGTTCTCACCAACAAAAGATTCACACATATATTCTTCAAATGAGCTGCAAATAAATTTTATCCAGACTGAGAGCTTATAGATGTGAAAACAAATAGATTCTACACATTTCTTGACTATAAATTTTGATATATTTAGCATTGATTCACCATTAGAGCCACCATTTATTTAGTACCTCCATTTGTCTCCTTAGATTATCCTAAGGATTAACCTTCTCCTATCAATGGAAACCTAAGACAAATGGCCAATTGAAAATATTTCTCAAAGAATGAGTAATTCTCCTACTCTTAAGTCTCTATGGGACCTAGCGGGGTGACCCTTTGCAATATTTACAGATTTAGAACAAATAATGACAAATATTTCACAAGAAGATAAATCTCAATAAAACATATTGATATACATATGAATTATTTCAAAATTGGCCCTATTTTGATTACACATCATTGGCACACAACATAGAGTAAAATCCTTATTCCTATCCTACACCTAACTATTGATCCCTAAGTTTGGTTGTCTATTAGTGTCCTACACTTAGTCATCTTCTAGGAAATGTTGGTTTTTCATCACTACGACTAAGACATCATGTATAGGCCGAGTTAAGTATAGACTTGTATAATGTAAA
This sequence comes from Chamaecyparis obtusa, assembly GCA_027943335.1. Taxonomy (NCBI): domain Eukaryota; kingdom Viridiplantae; phylum Streptophyta; class Pinopsida; order Cupressales; family Cupressaceae; genus Chamaecyparis; species Chamaecyparis obtusa. Next base: position 1,666,686 of record BSBK01004172.1, read on the forward strand.
TTTACCAAGTAGTAGTTATTGCTAAGAAAGCTTATGCCAAGTTGTGTAGATATGTAAGCGATGAGCACGCGGGTATGAAGAACAGTGAATGCTGAGTGCCAGAGATTTCAAATGTCGAGTAAGCCAAATTTGATATATGTGTTTGTAATGGCACAAACACTTAGGTAAACCATTTTGGCTGACATCTACATTATATTTATTATTTATTGAGGAAATCATGGAGGTGATTATGCTTTAGAATTGTAATCATTAATCCATTTGTAATCCATGTAACCAATCATAATTAGGGAATGGTTAAGTGGCATAAGAAGTTAATCTAGATCATAGATCTTGATTCATGGAGTTGATCTATTTTTATATAAGATGAGATCTGAACCCTAAAACATAATGAATATGAGAAGAGTATGAAGGAGATCTCATACATGTAGAAAAAAGAAGTGTTTTGATTATCAGAGACATAGATCAATGACTGAGCAGAGTAGTGAAGGAAAGAACAGAGATATATTTAATAGAGGAAATCAAATCTATATTGGAAGGAGAAGATCTATTATCATCATCACATTAAAAACTGAAGGATTTGGTACTGATATATTCTAACAGGTGAATCAGGGTAAATCTCTTTACATAGTGGTCCTAACAAACCTAAGTAAATCTCTTAACCAAGTGCTTATTTTGTTGTAATTTTAAATCCTTTTGCAAGGTAGATTGTATAAGTCTTAAAGCTCTTAGAAGGATAGACCCCTCATAGGGTAGATCATTAGTTTATGATCAAACTTTGTAGCCCTAACAAGAAAACTTTAATACTATAGTAGTGAAGATTTGTGGGTGTCATCGCCACCCCAGTTTTACCTTTCAAGGGTTTTTGGGTAACCAAAATCATTGTGTTATGTTTTATTTTCATGGATGATGATTAGGATGTTAGATCTATTTCAATATTGAATTTGATATTTATGTTATGCAAGAAAGTTTATGTTAAAATGGAATTATTGCTAGATATATGATTAACCCCCCCCCCTCTCAGTATCTCACTTTACCATAATAGATTTCCAAAAATTGGTATCAGAACTAAGTCTCTTAAAGAAGTCTAATCACTTGTGAGTCAAAGATCTTGAGATTGAGGTTTATAAGTTGGGAAAGATCATAGAGAATAAGAAGATTGTCATTTAGCTTGCACTACATCAGCTTGAAGTAGACAAAGGTGAACTGAAGAAATCCTTAAGTAGAAGAAGAGAATTAGCAATACAACAGAATGAAAAACAATACCAAGAAGATGATACTAAAGGACTATTTCAAAGTGGTAGATCTTCTAAAAGTGACAAAGCTATAAAAGATCTGTTGGAGAAAAATAATCTACTAAGTGAGGACATCAAAAATCTGAAGAGAGAATAAGAAATACAATTAGTAAGATTTTGTGAAGTTGTTGAACAGGAAAAGAAAGCAGAAGAAGACAAGAAAATGGTTGAAGAAGATAAAAGAAAAATATCTATGAGACTTGATGAAAGGACATGTGACATGCAAAGGTTGACAAACAATCAATAAGACATGGTAAATCAAATGTTACTTGGTAATCAAGAGTTGGGGAGGAAAGATGTGGAAATCACAAATCTGAGATCAAAAAATAGTCAACTAAAGAATGAACTAAGATTTGAAAAGGAACTCAATGAGAGGATGAACAAGCCTAATGAATCTATGAGATACTTTGAAGAAATGTTATGGTTACCTAGAAGATCCAGTGATACTTCTAGACTTGGACATGATGAGCACCTATCATCCACTGAGGAAGGAGAATCATCAAAGAGTGGAGAACAAAGGAATGCAAAGACAAAGAACAACAAACCTACATGCTATCATTGTAGAAAGATAGGACACACAACTAACATATGCAGAAGCAAACATGGTAAGTCTAATCCTAAACCAAAGTTCAATGGATATTGTTTTAACTGTAAGAAGCATGGACATCAGACACATGAATGCAGGAAAATGGTCAATAATCCACCTACATCACCTAGATATCAAGGACATTGTTTTAACTATAAAAAATATGGTCATAAAGCACATGAGTGTAGATCCAAAGCTAAGCGGACATCCAATCAGTAGGCCAAAGTAACTAGGAAAGGTAAAACATACAATTGGGACTACAATACATGGTATAGTTGTCATTATTGTGAAAAATATGGTCATATTGGAGAAAACTATTTGAAGACACATTTTATAGGTAAATCAAAGAGTTAGATGAGTGGAAGTCTGGTTTTCTAAAAATGCAATGAGATTGGTCACTTAAAGACAAACTGCAGAGCACATATACTGAGAAATGAACAAGTCAAGAATGAAGAAACTATTGATCAGATGAGAAACCAGATGAATAAGACATGGAAGAAGAAAGAGGAAGCAAGCAGCAGTGGAGCTAGTGAATGTGAGGTCACCCAATCCAATGGATTAGGTGATCAAACTACTTCAAACTAAGAAAAGAAGGTATGTGAGGAACTGAATTTTATAATGCTTTATTTTACATTAGTTCCTAATATTTGATAAGATTAAGTCCATAACTGCATAAATTAAGATGCATTAGGATAGATTTGAGAAAGAATCTATATTATATATTTGACGTTGAGCATCATTATTTTATCCCATAGTGACTGAGTCACTAGTGTATGTCGAGCTCCTGTGGTAGCTGAGATGTGATATGTACCGAGCTAAAATTGAAGGGTAGAATTGACCGAGCTTATGTTTACCAAGTAGATATGAGATTGCTGAGACAATTGTATCTTACCTAGAAAGTGTATGGAACATTAATGAAGACCTAATCCAACTATTTGAAGTGTATAAAGTGGGAAGTTACTATTTATTTTCATTTTACCAATGATTTGAGAACTTTTAAGAGTGATTCCAGAGTGATTATCAAGAATTATTTGTGCTAAGTGTGATTTGTAGAGATCTTAACAAGCGCGTCATTAGAAAACATCTGAGAAATATTTTAGCAAGGTATTTACTAAGTTACTTATTTCATAATTGAACCCTAGAATTTGAAGAAATGGAATCTTCATCATCAGCTATAGTTAAGAAATAAGGATAGGAAGTGTTCAATGTACAACTTGTGAGAAATGATGTGTTTAAGCCGCATAAATTCCAAGCCATTCTTGAGAGTGTGATTATGGGAGATCTCACAAGTGCCCTATTATCTATCCCTCCTAAGGTTTTAATGATCAATGATGTACACACATGCTATATGTGCAAGATTGGAGAGACAGGAGACTAAGAGCTTAGAGAAGCATATAATAAATGGTGTAGCAATGGGGTATTGAAGGCAGAACACCAGAAGGTTGTTGAGTGAGGGTTGGTGCATGCCCTTGACTTCCCACATAACTTTAAGGTCGAATGGATCAAGATAGTACTGAGCCAAGTACATGATATGAAAATTTGGCTAGAGGATGACTTAAGATCACTAAAGAGATGATACACCGAGTGACTAGTTATCCTAGTCTTACAAGGAAGAAGACTATGAGATGTCAAAGAAAAGTGATTATTCAAGACAATACCTAGATAATATGGAATAAAAGAGGGATGACCATTTCAACAATCACAGATCCATAAATTGATTTTGTAGTAAGGGTGATTGTACATAAGTTTTACAAATCCAGTAGGCTAGAAAGTGTTCCATGTGTAGCTATAGATGAAGCTTGGAAGATGGTAAAGAAGGATCATACCTATGATCTTGTAGAGCTATAATTGACACAACTTGACGAGAACATCCCATACATCAGGAAAGTGAAGAATTCAATGTGTAAGTTTGGTTCTCTACTTGTTTGTCTATTTTCTATAGACATAATAGTTTTCTTACTGTTGGGGATGTTGTATGGGATAAGAACTAACCTATCACTCTATAGATTATTTAATATATTGATTAGAAAGGTGAAAAATTTGAGAGTGTAATAGACAACTAATTTGTGGAGTTTAAGAAGAAAATGAGGAAAAGGAGTAGGATCCTAGTATTGCTAGTAGAAAATTATTATAATGACATATGTTTCCTACTTAATACCAACTTCACATATGCACAAGCAGTTGAACTAAGGATATCATGGCTAAGGCCATTACCTTATGAAGTTAACATAGATGAAACAACAACAACAACAATAACAACCCTATTAGTTAAGGAAATTGACAAAAAGGCTAAGTCTTTTGGGACATATGAGGAGGCAAAGTCCAAAGAAACTGTGGGGCTGAAATTTGCAACCATGGAAAGAAAAAGAAAGAAGATAGTGAAAAATGTAGAAAAGATGCTAGGAGAAGGTGAAGAGGAAGATGCATCTCTTGTATTGACTCAAGGATTATGAGAAGACAAGTCTAGTGAGTCAAAAGAGAGTGAAGAGGAGGAGACTGTAGTCATTAAGAAAGGCAAGAAGGAATCATTTTCCAAGCCTATTAAGAAACAAATACAGAAACTGAAGCCCACTCCTCCTATAGTACTTAGGCCTAGAACTAGGGAAACTTCTACTATTCCAACTACTGAGCCATAGAAGAAGACCCCTACATCAGGGAAGAGAAAACTACTTCAGGCTAAGGTTGTGCCGAGAAATTTAAGGAAGAAACCAAGAAGAAATTTGATCTTGGAAAAAGATGATGAAGTAAATGGTTCTGATGAAAATATTAAGAAGAAGACATTATCTCAAAGGAAACAACTGACTGTGGATGAGATATGTCACAACATCAAGAGCACTTCTGGCTTAGCAGGATTCAAATAAATCAAATTTGAGAAAAGGAGCATTGAGGGTAAAGAGAGAGTAGAGGAGGCTATGCTTGAGATGCTTTGTACACTCAATATGACACCATTACAGGTGGGGAACCTTATTCCTGAAGAATTGTATAAGAGGATAGCTCATAAATAGGAGTATGCCTTGATGACCGAGAAAAAAATAAGGGAGAGTACTCTATCTCACATCATGCCATAATTATCCCCTAATTACATCAAGTAGTACATGAAGAAGTACCAAAATAGATTTATTCCCAAGCTCCAAGCATATTCCATTCTACAACACAAGGTTGAATATATTCTACAACAGAGCACAAGGTTGTGGAAAATAATTTTTGGACTTATAGTTGACAAAAGTTCACAACAGAGTGTAGGTACTTCCAGTACAATAGAATTGGACAATAAGGAGGATATTGATGATCCACAGACTAAGAAGGAAGTAGGACTAGAGGAAAAATCAAGTGAATCACAGGATGTGATCACAATTGTGGATATTACCAATGACACTCTAGTGAAAATAAATGTATTGAATAAGGAGGAAATTCAATAGCATATACAAGCCGAGGCAACCTTAGACAAATTTCTTCCAAGAACCAATCTGGTAATAATACAAGTACAAAATTGTTCATAGATTGAGATTACTTCAACTATTGAGACTACACAAGAAAGCCCACACATGGTCATAGTTGATCTACAAGCCTCACTAAGCGCTAGTTCCAAAAAATAAGACAAGATAGCAATCACACCAAAGACTATATCTGTCGAGGAGACAAACAAAGATCAAGCAAAGAAGTTAGCATTAGTTATAGTAAGTCCTCATGTGGAGGATAAGGAAAAGAAAAATACTGAGGAAGAGAAAGAACAAGAAAACCTTGAGCCTAAGGAACAAGAGGTAATAAAATCTCTTATACAGATGTCAACTAGAAACACATCGAAGAAGAAGGATAAATCTCCTATAGCATAGGTGACACTCAATGAAGTTATAGTGATTCCTAAGTGGGACACTGATAACTTGACCTATGAATAGATGCAAATCTTGCAGGATCTTTTGAAGAAAAAGAGGAAATAGGAAGAGTTGAGAAGAGAACATCAGCAAAAGAAGGTATTACATGAGATCAAAGGTATTTTCATTGATGCTTTGGAGATGGATGATGTAAAATAATCTACACCTGTCTTAGAGAAACTTGTGCAAATTGTCAAGAAGGTGAATGATGATGACAACGAGGCAAATGATAATTTGTTATAGTGGTCTGAAAGAAATTTTGAGACCAAGGTATTAAACAAGGTCTCAGCTGACATTGTAGTCAAACAGGTAGAACTTTCTACCTTAGTAAAAAATTTAGAATAAGTTGTGTAGAATACCCATTCTCTGTACAAAAAGTTATGCAATGTTGAAGAATTTACTAAGGATAATCAAGATCTGATAGATAAATTACAGTTAGATTTAAAATCTACAGGTCACTCGCTGACCATGGATGCAAGTTCTAGCTCCATCCATTTTACCTGGTTGTTACATGCCCAAGGTATATTATCCGAGTTGGTGGCTAATGATGGTAAAACAAGGGCTAGACTAATTTCTATAAAAAAAATCTTGACACCTCATCTTGAGGTTATGCAGAAGGAGTTAGTCATGACAAAGGATTTAGTACAAAAAGACCCTCATCCTTCTATTGTCGAGAGCCTAGTTGAGCTAGCTGCCAAGCTAAAAATAAAGTCATAGGTCTTGGAGTTTGTAAGGTCTGGCTGGGACAATGCATTAGCTATGGTAATGTAACTTCATAAATAGTTTTTGGACAAATATTTCAAAACCCCTACACCCTAGGAACTTCAAGTGACAAAAACTAAGGGGAAATGTTAAAGGATAAAGGGGAAATGATAGAGTTCAGATAAAAAGAAGAAACAAAAGAAGACATAGTGGAATAATGGTATGACATACTATTTTTGTAAATGTATATATTTGGTTGTATTTCAAATGAGTCTTATGTACATATATGTTTAGTAGAATATTTTGAAGACTGAGTTAAAATCTTAGGGGGGATATACATACAGAAGCTTTTCATATTACTAAGTACTCATGTAATGTAATGTAAATGTCATGAAAAAGTATTTTTCCACTAATGTCAAAGGGGGAGATTCTTGATCCCTAAGTTTTGTTGTCTATTAGTGTCTTACACTTACTCATTTTTTAGGCAATGTTGGTTGATCATCACTGCAACCAAGTCATAATGTATAGGCCGAGTTATGTATAGACTTGTATAATGTACATTTACCAATTAGTAGTTACTGCTGAGAAAGTCAGAGGTCACCGAGTACTTCAGTAATATTTGAGCAAGCTTATGCCAAGTTGTGTAGATATGTCAGTGCTGAGCACCAGGGTATGTAGAACAGTGAATATTAAGTGCCAGAGATTTCAAATGCCAAGTAAGCCAGATTTAATATATGTGTTTGTAATGGCACAAAGACTTAGGTAAACCATTTTGGCCGACATCTACATTATATTTATTATTTATTGAGGAAATCACAGAGGTGATTATGCTTTAGAATTGTAATCATTAATCCCTGTGTAATCCATGTAACCAATCAGAATTAGGGAATGGTTAAGTGGCATAAGAATTCAATCTAGATCGTAGATCTTGATTCATGGAGTTGATCTATTATTTATATAAGATGATATCTGAACCCTAAAACATAATGTATGTGAGAAAAGTATGAAGGGGATCTCATACATGCAAAAGAGAGAAGTGTTTTGATTATCAGAGACAGAGATCAGTGATTGAGCAGAGTAGTGAAGGACATAACAAAGATATATTTGATAGAGGAGATCAAATATATATTGGAAGGAGAATATTTGTTATTAGCATCACAATGAAAACCAAAGGATCAGGTACTGAGACATTCTAATAGGTGAATTAGGGTAAATCTCTTACAGAGTGGTCCTAATAGACCTAAGTAAATCTCTTAACTGAGTGCTTACTTTATTGTAAGTTTAAATCCTTTTGCAAGGTAGATTTTATAAGTCTTAAATCACTTAGTAGGGAAGACCCCTCACAGGGTAGATAATTAGTTTATGATCAAAATTTGTATCCCTAATAGACAAACTTTAATACTACAGTAGTGAAGATTTGTGGGTGTCATCCCCACCCAAGTTTTACCTTTCAAGGGTTTCTGGGTAACCAAAATCATTGTGTTGTGTTTTATTTTCATGGATGATGATTAGGATGTTAGATCTATTTCAGTATTGAATTTGATATTTATGTTATGCATGAAAGTTTATGTCAAAATGGAATTATTGGTATATATCTGATTCACCCCCTTCTCAGCATCTCACTTTCCCATAATAGATTTCCAACACCAACAACAAGGAATAAAACATGATTTTCATATTTATGCATTTGGGTTCTTCTAGGGTTTACACAAGAAAACCCAACTAACTAGTCCCTTATCTATCGATAGATAATATGAAATAACTACTAATGATATTGACACAAACACAAAACCAATAATCTTTAAACCACTACTGCATTACAACAATGAGATCTCATTTGAACATGTTGGTAACATTCTTAATCTTGAAATGCATTACAATAGTCTTTAACATTCAACTGAAAGCCAATTTTAACACATCCCTTGAATATGAGCCTTCAACTAAACATTTGTTAGATCAAATGTGTAACATGAATCATTCAAATCCTTGACCATTATGACTCAAAATAAAACTTAATACATTTAAGCAATATTACCACATGTTTTAAAATCACAATGCAAATTGGCTTGCTCATCATCATCATGAATTTGATCACAACATTCTGAAATTGAAACTTCAAAGAAAATACCAAACCTAATATATCTTGTACAAACAATTACATTGGAAAATATTGGAAGCGAAACCATGTTGAATGAAAGAAAAGAAGAGTATATTGGAAAGAAGAAAAGTCCAGTTGTAATTTCTTGATGACATGTGTCCCTTCTCTCTATTTTGTTTGTATTTATAATTTTCTTCTATCCCCTTTGGGATATATCTCCTTCCTTTTCTTTAGTTGACCTGATTCACTCTGTCACTTGGAAATGTAAAAAACTCTAGTATTTTCTCCTTGCTTTAGTAAAGGTTTTTAAAATATCTTCAAGATGATATCACTTTATTAGAGAACATAATAACACTTCATACACTCCTCATGTTCACTTGAAAATAAAAATAACGTGATTTAAATATCGTGCCCAACAGATTACCTTTTAGTGAAATAATTTTTACTCTTTAATGAAAACATCATTTATTTGCACTCTTGGCCTTTTATCTTTTTCCAATATTTACTTTCTACAAAATCTTCACCACTTTCACTTTTGCATGAAAATATTTCACCTTGATAAATTGACAAATTATCACCCTATCCTAGTGCAACAACCTTATTAATGTTTACATTACTTCAAGGATTCCCATTTTTATTGAAATTTCACGTGCTCCTTATATGAAAATATTTAAGAGTATTGTAATCAACACTTTTCACTAATAAAGTAATGTTGTGTTTTTTGTTTACCATATCATCACAAATAATAGTTTTGTATCATTTCATGTACAACACTATCACATATCTAACATTCATATCCTTTTCTGTATATAAACTTTAATCTCTCATGCTTTGAAATAATTTTTTGCACCAATTATATCCCTTCTTGAGATAGTACTCATTACAAATTTCCTTAGTTTTCCAAATCACTATAATGTGAACTTAAGGGACTCTCATCTTCATTTAGGCTTTTTGTATTCAAATTTACCCCTTTTTTAAATATTGAATCTTCCACATCCATTATTAGCGTCCACTACTAAAATAGTATTATTTTTTCAACGTGCATTTATCGATATTTGTACGCTCATTGATCAATTTTTTGACCAAAGGCCTTGTCACAATATTTTGGTCAATTGATCAACTACAAACTTGAGCATCTTAATTTCTACCCTTCTTAGCATTGAAAGAGGTCAAATGCTTGTAAAATGTGGCACAGAAAGATCTAATTTTTTACGATGGTTCCATCATAGTTTGACGAGAATGCTATGTTAGCGATGAGGTTTTGGTCAAAATATTCATCGATGGTTGGTGTCATCCAAACTAATTTTCGACGAGAATAATGTTGAATGTGTCCACTTGGAGTCTAACTTGCGACCCATTTTGTCATCGAAAAAAGGGGTCAAATGTTTGAGAATGTGGTGTTGAAAGGCTTGTTTTTTGAAGAGGATTCTATGCCATCGACGAGGTCCTCGTCGAAAGTTGCGTCAAAGTTAGAGTCAAGAAAATTGATTTTCAATGACTACAACATTGAAAGTATCCACTAAGAGTCAAAATATTGATGACAATAGTTTTTTTTAAATATATGCATATATGCATATATTTCTAAAGTTAATTTTGGACATCTCATATATACATACCTAAAAATTTTGTATGCATATATGAGATGCCATTTCAAATAGCTATCATATCATATAATTAAATATAGATGTTGGAAAAGACCTATAAGGTCTGGATATTGATTGTAAGTTACCCATTACAGCCATTTAAAGGTGTCAAATACACTAAAAGTGCCAAAAATGTAATATTGCCTAAATTGGCAAAATATGACCTAGAAGGCTAGTAGAGGGTTTATAGGGGGCTTAAGGTCTTAAGAATTAGGATTTGATCCTAAGAGGATTTGAAAAGTTGATTTCAATAATAAAAATTCCTAAAGGATGGAGAGTTGTTGAGTTGACAACTATGTTGTCAACTTGACAACAATAAACTGATTACAACAGTTAATTAACTTACTGTAACCGGTTGGAGAGAAGTTGCAAATAGTTAACTAGCTTTGAGGAGGGTTATTTGCATAGTGTGTACATGATTTTGAGAGAGAAGATGATTTTAGGAGATTGGTATAGTGTTGTGTGTCGAAGGAAACATATGTAATGGAGTTTTGAATCAATAAAACTTTTATTTTCCTGTGGTAGTCAGTTCTGGCTGCAAGGGCACAATCTTATCTCTGTGGTTATTAAACTTTTCATTCAATACATGGTTGAATAGAAAATGGTGTAGAATGATGGTGTTATAAGTTGTTTTCATTTCCTTGTTAATGAAGCATTGTTTTGTTAGAATAATTAGTAGAATAATGCAAATATTAACAAATAGAAGAGAACACAATTAGACAGAATTTAATGTGGTTCACCCAATTCTTGGGCTATGTCCACCAAAAGTGAGTCCAATATCTTTATTATTATCCAGTGATTACAATCTCAAACCTGCAACTCAATACCACCGCAGGAAGCTACAAAATCCCTCAGACATAAATCTTGAACCCTAAGCCCTTTTTACAAGTATTTTTTACATAATGAAATTAGGGAAAAAAATACTCCGACTAATATAAAATTGATGTCTGACACTTTACCCCGCCTAGGGTGCTGCCCTAGGACCTTGCAAGGGGCTCTGCCCGTTGACCTCGTAGATAAATCATGGGGGAAACCACGCTAAAAGAACTTGAGTCTGATTAGGTTCCACATACATAACAATCTCCCACTTGGAGACTGATCAGACTCCACAACAATATCCTCCCACTTGGAGACTTATCGACCAAACCTATAGCTCCCACTGGAATAAAGAAACCACCCTAGACTATGTTGTTCTTTTATTCTGTTCAGTCTAGAAAACCAACTGAAGCTGAAGAGGATTTTGGCTTCTCCCTTGTCACTGCCTTTGTAAACATATATGCTAGATTATCATTTGTATGTATCTTCTCCAACTTTAACTGTGCATCATCCAAAACTGACCGAATGAAATGATATTGTAATTGTATGTGCTTTGTTTTTTAGTGCAAAGCAAAATTCTTTGCAAGATGAATGGAACTCTGACTATCTGAATACAAATAATTATCTACCTTTGGATGTCCCAATTATTTTATGAAGAATTGAAGCCATATCATCTCCTTGGCTACCTCTATAGTAGCAACATACTCTGCCTCTGTAGTGGATAGAGCATTCACCTTTTGTAACTGAGAAATCCAACTCACTGTTGTCCCACCAATAGTAAATCAATAACTTGTAGTACTCTGTCTAGTATCAATATCTCCTACCAAATCTAAGTCAACATAGCCATGAACAGTAGTAGAAGAGCCCCCAAAGTGTAAAAACTTAGTGGATGTACCTCTCAAATATTTGAGAATCCATTTGATTGTATTCCAATGCTCAATCCCAGGGTGACTCATATACTGGCTAACGACTCCCACTACATGTGCAATATCTGGCCTAGTACATACCATAGCATACATTAAGCTCCCTATAGCTAAAGCATAAGGTATCTTGGACATTTTTTCCTCTTCTTCTGCTGTCTTTGGACACATTTCTTTGGTCAATTTCAAATGACCAGGCAAAGGTGTAGTGACAGCTTTGGCATCCTTCATGTAGAATCTCTACAACACATTTTCAACATAATCACCTAAGACGGAGTTAATTTTCTATTCTTCCTATCTCTGCAAATTTTCATCCCAAGGATTTGTTTTGCTGCCCCCAAATCCTTCATAGAAAAATATTTTGCTAACTATTGTTTTGACCCCACCCTAGGGCGCTACCCCAAAGGGACCCCACAAGGGGCACTGCCCCTTGACCCCATCAAGGACTTTGCCCCTTGACCTCATAGATAAGTCAGGGGGGAAACCACGCCGAAAGAACCTGAGTCTAATTAGGCTCCACATACATAACATGTTTTATTGTCATTTAAGGAAAATAATCTTAGTTATTTGTTGACTGTTTGAGGTAGATTTTGTGTGCAATCAGTCATTATTTTGAAGAAGCCATGAATTTATAGGTTCCCCCACTTTCTGTAACCCATGTGACTTGTGGGAGGAACCTGACATTGTACAATATGTCTTTTTATAGGTTATATTATAGGGATATCCAGGAGAGTGAAGATGGAGATCACTATTTAAAGAGAAATGTTGATTTAGGGTAACTAGTGGATGCACCAGTCAAGGTCAGAGAGTTCCATTGGAAGGAGGACCACTTTTTATGACTTGGAATGTCATGAGATGTTACTTGGATGGTGTATGATCCATTGGTAAGATCTAGAAAGGTGTAGAAGTGTCTTTTTTATTTGGATCATAACTAAACTCTGTTTGAAGTTTGGGTGGTTTGGGGATGAGTGATGATGATAGTTGCTTTGTAATAGGAGGGCTAATGAGGGCTAATTATAGGGAAACATGGTGTTGGTTTGTATATTTGGTCCAAAGGAGAAATATATGCTTTTTAGATATGTTATAGAACATTGAAAAGGGTATCAGGATATGCCTTTAGTTTTGTGAGTGTTTTGGGGAAAGTTTGAGTAATTCATGAGAAACTCGTTGAATAGGGATACTAGAGATTAACGGCTAGTGAGCACCCGGGTAAGGGATTGTTTCTTGATTAATTTGATTGGATGAAAACATTGATGTGGTTGAGGGACATTTGATTGTTTACAAAGGTGTGGACCCTATTGGTGGCATAAGATATTGATTTTTACTCTAATAGTTATGGTGTGGATTGGATCCATGAAGATGATCCTTGTGAAACAACTTGTTGGGTGTTGTGACAACACTAATGAAGTCCCTCTTGAACTTACTGATTGTAATTCCACCTATGCCTTTGCATCAATATTCTTAGCCTAAAATAAATTTCCACACTTTTTCAAAAAATAGAGAAATATATGAGGCTTAAAATAACAATTATAAGAAGAGAACCCTGTTTAATAAGAAAAGTATGGAGATCCATGTAGAAGAAATTAGAAAATTAAATAGGAGATCTATATTATCACTGCACTTGTTAAAAAGCAGCATGGAAAAACAATGCTCTTGGGAAGTTGTAGCCAAATTGAAATTACCTATTTATACAATGTTTGTGAGTGACTTCCATACTACACCTACCTAGATACATTTCTAAATATTAAAAACATAGCATTGATAAATTGAACCTACCTCAAAAATTGAAAATTAGATGCATTTGTGCATATTCAATCACTATGTGATAGACTGCAATGTCTCAAAATCTGATTTTCTTAACAAAGAATAAACTTGTATATTGAATTATATAGATGCATTTGAGTGTTGCCACAGGGGAATGCTATCTCCATATGATGTGTTGGCTACTAAAATCATTCATTGTCTATGTAAAGGAGATTAGCAACCAGAAAGAATAGTCTAAGAGATAAGAACACAATTAGGACAATGGATTTTATGAGTAAGAGCACTAAACATGAAAAGGCACTAGCACTTAGTGATGAGATAGTGACTAAGAATGTGAAGGAAAAAAATACCATAAAATTGGCCATACCATAAGGAACATAGTGAAATGAATAAAGATACAAGAACCGTTACCATAAAATGTAATAAAAATAATGCAACATTGTCATATAGTCAATGAAATGATAATAAATAATCAAGTGAACGAGGCAATGATATGTTACTATAGGACATAAAATAATGTGATAAACAATGAAAAAAATGATTGTGATCACAAATTCCTAAATTCAGTGATATGCAATATAAAACTAGTGATGTCATTGTAAGTATAATGTTTCCAATCCATAAAAATTGCAATAGCCTTGAGACATGAAGCACCCAAGATGACTATGATACTGCATAATGAATACATAACAATGATATTGCATGATTTTTTATAGAAAGAAAGGAAGATTAGAGATGATAGAATACATTAAAAGTACATCACCATGAAGGTTATGAACAACAAGGTTGAAATATTTCAAGCATAATGATGACTTTCCAGGCAGCAACATGATCCATTTTCAAGAATCTTAAGATAATACTATAGAGCTACAAATTTTATACTCATAGCAATGTTCATGGAGTTTTGAGATCCTAATAAATAAAATGCAATGATGAATAAAAATAGTAAATTGATGAAACAAAATAGTCATCAAATAAATGATGAATTTAGTATGATTTCAATTATGGCAAGAAAAGGAAATGATATAAAGGTTTTTTTAGTAGTCAAATATCTTGATGATTGTCTTATATTAGAAGGTCATTCAATGTTACACCAAATTGACTATAAAGTTTCTATATTTAATGGATTACATTAACTGTAAATGAAGCAATAGAAAATGGTACTATATAGAATGAGAGTGGACAATGCTAAAGTATCAAATGCAAAGACAAAAATTTCATTTCAAGCCATTAAATTGTTAAGGACCTTAGGATCATCAATGGTGGAATATGAGCATATTGGAAAAATGAAGTTAATTAGGTCCTTAGGAGTCTTAGAAGGATTTTAGAATGATTAATAAAGTCTTAAGGATCTAATAAGAAAGTTTGATAGGTTATTTAGGTGTTTTATACAATAAAATATAAGTTGGAGAATTCAAAATTTTAAATCCCAACGGCTAGATGTAATTAGGAGGGAAATTAGTTTTAGAGTGTTTAATCATTAAACAAGCAATACAACTGATAAAATATGGTTGAGGGAGTTATAAGGAAGGTTATTAAATAGATTTTGATCATGGTATGATAGAATATGAAAGAGAAAATACTGGTGTACGAACTGTCATAAACAAGGTTGATTGTCATGAAAAGGCTAAACTTCATTTATATTGCTGAATTATCTAAACAAGGCCGACTGTCATAAAAATCAATATTTTCTTGTAAGTTTTGACAAATATAATGAGTGGATGATCATTACATGGATGAAAAATGATTGATTCACATGGAATGATCCATAATTGACTTGTATCATATGATACTAACAATATAATGTGAAGATGAAGGATTGATTGAAGGTGATCACCAAAAATAGTGAGTTGAAGGGTTATGAAATGGTGGGTAAGGAGAAGCAGTAGGAGATCTACTTTAAGTAGATAGTATTTTTTGTTTTGAGGTGTCTAGATACACCCTACACAAGGTGAATCCACCCTTTTTGAGTCCTAGAAGTATTGGGAGTGTGCTCAATAAAAAAAGCCCTAGATTTGAGGGTTTATTGGAGCCAATTTGGCGCTTGCTACTTGGAAGCATCCAAGGTCCAAATTGATTGGAGATTCTATGGTTTGGGAGTCTTTTTGAAGACTTATAAGAGTCTTGTAGTCAAGGTACAGTCTAAAATCATGTAACATTACCAAAAAAATAGTTGTTAATCTCCTGATATGTTATTGTTGGTCGAAAAGGGTATTTTAAAATGTAATAATTTTTCATGGTGTCTTGAGAAATTTTGGATTTATTTTCCTTTTTATATGAAGGTCCTTAGCCTAAGGTGTTTCCCACTAATCAATAAACATTTACAAAAGTTCAAACATGAACAGGTCTAATAGAATCATATTTGACAAATCATTCCAAATATTTCATGTAGATAGCAATGTTCTATAGCATAAAATAGTAATAATCATACATATAAAAAATATTTATAGATATATGGACATGGTATGAGAAAGAGTAAAAAAACCCAAAAATCGTGACATAGGTTTGAAGAGAGAACCCATGTCCTTCAAAATTCATGAAACCCTTTAAACATTTGGACCTGTGACACGAAGTGAAAAAGTAAAGAGAACATATAGATTCACTACCTTCTTAAATATGGATAAGAATTGAGGCTTTAATGTTGTAAAAATAACAAAACCTATTGATTTAGAGAGGTGTGATATCATTCTGGCCCATACCCTAATTAGTAAGGATTTATTTTAATCATCAAGTGGGATACAACTTCCCATGTCAAATCCTCCTCCAAGGATCCACTTCCTAGGCCATTCCCATGCATCTAGAGCCTCCTACTTTCCAAAACTCCAAGGAAGACTTCTCCACTTGTTCTACCAACCTAGAACATCATAACATGGCCAATGCAACATGGTTCACTACTCCTCCAAGTCTGGTGAAGAGGTTTTCTTTGCAACTCCCCTCCAAGAGCCCAATTCCCTTGTAGCACTATTAAACCACTTATCTTCCCTTAACTCAATATATTCCCAAACAACTAGGGAAATCCTTGATAGATTTAGATACCCTTTTCACTACCACAAAACATATCCCAAAACTTGGGTATGTTACTTTGGACCAATACCTAGATCCATTACCCTTACAACAATGAAATAGGCCTAAAATGGACTCCTACAAACTTCTCTAGATACTTCCAAGGGATCTAACACATTCAAATGGATCCCAATTGACAAGATCCACCATAAAACATAATCATCCTTAAGAGTATTTCATCACATCAATGACTGGTGCAAATTGGTGCACCTTCAATTAGCAAATTGCTCCCATTCTTTGTGGTCTCTCCTCCACAACCTTACACATCCCTGCATCAAACATTGTAAAAGGAAATAATATACATTATTATAATCCTCCCAAAAAACACATTAACCAAAGAGGGTGAGAGATTCTATCTATCCATGGATACTTCAAAATAACAAATGTTGATTGCAAGAACCCTGATCAGGAACAGTCAATACACAACTTGTTTTCTCTGCCTCAAAAATTAATGAAACATTAAGATACTTGAAAGGAAGTGATAAAAATAAATATAAAATCATATTACTTCATTCTCATATCAACAAAACATTATGAAATGAGTTTGAAGTCACAAACATAGTGACTGTATCCCACGGGCCAGTAAAATAGTGTGCAAGAATATATATTTGTTATTAATTCAAAACCATTTACAATGGTTCTCCACACACCCAAACTCTACATGCCTCTCAAAATCATGTGGATATCCTTCTAAAATACCCTCAAACTTGAAAACCACCCAAATAACTAACTTCAAACTACCTAAAACTGACTACAACAGTCCTAAATCAATTTTTTACATAATTACAAGTTTATAAAACTTGTGAAGTTGACAACTACCATTGTCAACTCGACCATTACATGATATATCTTTTCTTATACACCTCTAAGACTTAACAACTCTAATCTCACCAAAATATTACCCCTAAGGTCATCTAGACCTCTTAGCGACCCTTAGGCCTACCTTTCCAATAAGGCACTATTGCATCATTTGGCACTTTTTAGTGCATTTACATCTTTTTAATGGCTCTAATGGCCATATTACATCTAATAGTGACCTTAAAGGTCTTAAACATCCTTACCTATCCTTGGATCATCAAGTGACCCCAAGGAGTGCTCACCTAGCCTCAAGGTGCCAACAATGGCTTACATAGCTTTATTCATGGTCATATTACAAAATGATCAACAAAACATTACAAACATTATTAAATGACCAAAATGATCTCATTACATTGCCAATGACCTTTCATGGTCATATCTCCATCTCCCTAGGATCCATTAGTGACCCTATTGCACCTTCATGTCCTTGGTGTTCTACACCACCTATGAGTGTAAAGCATGGAACCATTAACAATATAAAAAATGATCCTAGAAAGAGTTTTGATGAGTGTAAAAATAAAAATTAATGATTCTTCAAAATAGTTATCAAAACAAAGACAATAATATAGAATATCAAAGAGTATTGTATTCAAATGCATCTAAAAATAGTGGTATCCAAAAGATAAATAAGTCTCATTAAGAGGATACAAAACAAATATCAGATACTTAACTCTACTCCAATCTATTGAAGGTACAACTAGAACATGGAATGTTCAAGTAGGAATATGTGCCCTAGAAGTTTGAGCAATTAGTCAAGTTTTATTAAGTCTTCAATCTAAAGTTAGCTATGATGTATATAGGAATGGGATTGATGAGATTTTGTTTGAAAATAATGTTTGAATTATACCAGGATCATCATCACCAAATTGGTCTTCCTTCACAATAGTATAATGCTTTTCTAATGCTAAGAACTTCTTCAAAGCTCACCTAAGGGAACCTTATCTGAAATAACTCTCACCAGTAGTTAGTTCATACCTGCTCCAAATTCAATTTGTACAAATCAATTAATACTCAATTAGATATTACACTAATACTTATTCATCGCCACATGAAATATATTTGCTCAAATTTTGCAACTATAAACATACCACATGCATTGAAAGAAAGAGTAGAAATTTACATTGAAAGAAAGAGCAGAAATTTAACTCCCTAATCACTACCAACAAACCTCATTTTTGCCTCTAAAATATGCTTCTTGAGAGCTTGGAATAATTTCATGGTTGGATAATGCATTCAATTCTTTAACAAGTGTCACATTTTGGTCACCTACATTCACAAGTGCAACACAAAAGGTTTGATGCAATTCACAATGGACAATACAAATACTATATAGAAATGTAGAAATGAGGATAGTTAACTATATCAAGGATGAATACATTTTATTTTTACTTGCCTTTATTTCTTCATGGCTACAATCTCCAACCTAATCTTCAACATCATCAACAATAAGAGAATATGAGCATGCCTAGACGAGACACATTAGAAAATTTTATGTTTCCTATATTTTTTGATTACAAGTTGTATAGTGGAAAATATGGATGGGGTCTAGAACAATGGGGTTTTGCACATAAAAGAGACCCTAAACCAATATTTAACACATACTTGAAATTCTAATGATATGGAAAGTAAATCTAGAATACTAATATTGAAATAAAGAAATAAAAAGTACTTACCTTTGAAAAAGAATCTGTTGGAAACCTTGTCAAATAGTCTCAGAAACTATTGATTTCCATGATGTTGAACCAAAATTGTGAGATCTGCAAAACCCATAAGTATTTTTCTTTTCTGAGAAAGATTGACCTGAATCCAAATGAAGGTTGACCTTGACCCCAAAATGTCGACATTGACCTGTGTTTCTCCAATGGAAATTTTGTTTGCGGATCCCGAAAGTTTGTCGAAAAGGGTATCCAGATCTGCACTATAATTCATTGTCTTGCACCTATTCCTGCAAGAAAAATGGTTTTGTTTGTTGGGGGGAAGGGGTTTGCCTTGGTCAAATCTTGATTTAGGAATTAACCTTGAAATTGAATTGAAATTGCAGTAATAAACAAAGTAAATGGAACAATTCACCTTGCTTATGTTGAAACCCTTGTGGAGGATTCGAATCCTTGAATCCACAAGTATGGATGATCCAAATGAATGTACAATTGAATGTAGGATGTCTCAAATCAATTATCTTTAGATATTCAACACCGATCTTGAATGGATCTTGGAATAGGAAGAGGCTTGGATGGATGTGGATGGAGAAATCTTCAACAAGAGGGATCCATAGAGATTGAATCCTTCAATGGCTACCAATGGTTCTCCTTGATTAATTGGATCTTCAATGCTTGAATTCTTGAAGATGGATGAATAATTGAATGCTTTCTTTCTCCTTCTTTCTTTCTTCTTGATTTCTTGATGGCTTGATGGAAAACTTGATTGCACTTGAGATGGATTTAAATGAGAGGAGAAGGCTCCCTTATATACTAGTCTAGGACACAAACTTCTAGAGAGGCCGACATAGGAGAAATAAATTCCCATTAAGCCTATACCCTTATAAGTGGACTTAAATTAAATATAATTTGAGATTTTACCATTTCAAAGCCCGAAATAGTCAACCTGGAAGTGAGAAATAAATCTTTCTGAAACTAGACATCCGAAATCCTCAAATTTTGAAATTTGCACCCTAGGTCAAGGTCGAGGTCGACCTTGACCCTGAAGTCAAGAATCTTGGAATTTCAGATCGGGATGCTAGAAACAGGCAAGAAAGAAGTGGAAAATGGAGTAGAATAGGGGAAAAAGCTAGATCCAAGTCAAAGACCCATTCAAGGCACTTGACATGACCCCAAACCACTTACTCGAAGGGCTAAACCAGTCCTAAATGGAAGATCTTCCATTTTTTGATGATACACAAGTCTTCAAGGCTTTATGCATAATTTCCAAAATGATGACAAAATGAACAACTCCAACTTTCAAAACTAAATGGGCAAGTGCTAATTGGTTTAGTTTGAGCTTCACTTGGTTTCGAGAATACTTTATTATTCTCTCCTTAACAAGGCCAACCACATCAAGGTGGAAGCTCATTTGGCCCCTCCTCCCCTATAATCACTCTAAATTCCCCATTAACATCTACATATTTCATTCATTCACTCATCCATTTACAGACTATAACATTCAATAATTATAATCACATAACA
This sequence comes from Chamaecyparis obtusa, assembly GCA_027943335.1. Classification (NCBI taxonomy): domain Eukaryota; kingdom Viridiplantae; phylum Streptophyta; class Pinopsida; order Cupressales; family Cupressaceae; genus Chamaecyparis; species Chamaecyparis obtusa. The sequence goes on from BSBK01004172.1 coordinate 1,687,479, forward strand.
TTCATTAACATGACATAAAATTCATTAATACACAACATTCATCAATAATTCATTATGTTGATGGGCACATCAATTTGAATATGAGACAATAAATGAATGAAAGTTCATGAAGTGAAGGAAGGATATTTGAATGGTGAACAAACTAGGCAGAACGCTAGGCAAGAATTCATTAACACATCAATCATTATAATCACATAACATTCATTAACATGACATAAAATTCATTAATATGAAACATTCATCAATAATTCATGAACACATTCATTAAGACAATGTTCTTACATTATCAAAGAAGGTTTATAACAATCATTTCTTTTTTAGTTTTTTATTTAATTTTTTAAGGAAAATGCTAATAGGAACATCAATATCTTAGGCATTCTCTTCATCTTGTCATTCTAATGTTATGATATGATGTCTCCTCATCTTTTTTGGAGCATGAGGTTGTTGCACCAAATGGGGGTCCGTTGCAATAACAAATAAATGGGTTGAATTCACAACATTTTTTATTAATGTTAAAAGTATTTTATTAATCAAAAGAACATAATAAGGATTTTGATTTACCTGATAGTGCCACATCATCTACAATCACATTTTTTTTAGCCCCAACCTCAACATGCTAAAAACTAAGATCATAATCCACTCTGTCACCATGACATTCTGTATGCTCTAAAATATTCACAAAAAGGTTTCACCAATTACAATTTAAGATGTTAAATTGTATTAATAATTACATAATTAATTTTCAATAGAAAATGAATACCTCCATCATTGTGATCCACATCAGGGCCTTCATCATGTGCAGGTTCTGTGCTAGGATTAAAAGGCTGCAGTGAAATGCCATGCACATTTTTATCATTGTTTTCTTTATAAAAAAAATAGTCAATTTATGTTCAAAATTAACATCAAATAAATTATTTCTCAAGTATTCAATTTAAATTATTTTTCATTAGGCCTATTTACCTGTGTGTGAACCGGTGCACCAGAATCATCGCTTTGGCCACATGATTCTATGCGGTGACATGCAACCACGATTTTATAGCCTTTCTTGAAGAATATTTGTTTGTCTTCTTCTGTGGGCGCTACATTAAATTCAAAGCCTTGATTTTTTGGCTTAATATCATCAATATTTCATGTATTGCTTGATTAAACCAAATTGTTTGTAATTTTATATAAAAAAAATGATACACAATTTCATTTGCTGGTACTTACAAGTCATGCGTGAGGTTTCATATATCTACTAGAGCCAAGATGGTGTAGGCCAACCTTATCTTTTCTAGCCTGTGTAGCCTTAGATGTGTTCGACAATCTATATATGAAAAGTTTGAAATATGTTAGATTATATAAATATAAAGATCACTAATTCATGCATAATTATGTTAATACTATCACATACCTAATTTTTCCTTTGGCTGGTTGAATTCCTTCATCTCTGAGCCTTTTCTCTTTTGCATCTTCAATGATTTTATTCCACTTCATCTCTGGAACCGTAGGAGGATGCTCATACTTTGGGTTGAGCTTTAGAGCCCTTCTATATTGGTCCCTCACACACTTTAGATATTTGGAATCTTTCTGAAGAATTTTGGGTTTGGCAAAAATATTTTGACCAAAGAGATCCTCTAAAGATTTTAAGAGCTGATTTTTTAATTTGGGAGCTTGGTCATTCCACCTTTTAAGAAAAAATAAAATTGTTAGATAAAAAAATTAGCTGAAGCTATGTACCTTGAATATAGTATAAAAAATGGATGAAAGGAAAAATATTCTACCATTGATATGAATCTACGTACCACTAATGTATAGTGGGCCGGAATAGCTTAAATGTTATTTCATAAAGACTTTCATAAAAAAACATCATTTCCTGCAAAAACATCATGGGATTAGCTGCCCAAAATGAGTTATGAATAAGTAAACTACAATTACACTATAAATAATAACAATTTTAAATTAAGTACTTGGAATCTTAGGTACTTTTAAGGGAATCATATCTTTCTCAGCCAACAACAATGATGCTTACAATGATCACGTACTATCAACACAATCTAATCTAGGAAATGATGGTAAATTACGACTAGTATTGGTCTTTTTTCTATCTTGTTGATCTATTAATGCAATAAGTTAATCAATGACTATGATAAAATGCACCCAAGAAAGTACAAACCAAATGATAAATTACACAAAAGAAAATATAGAAAAATAAGGATTTACCATCTCTTGTCGGAGTAGACATGGATGTGTGCATGCTCCTTATTGTCGACCCTACAGGTGGCAATCTTAGATTGGTGGTCATCCTTGAAGGAGGCGTTTGCACTTCATCATGACCTGAAAGAAAATCATATATACAATGTCTTGTCTTTTTTAAATATAGAGCTAATCAATATACACAATGGATTATTGAATTTGATCCAAAATTTTATAGTCAAAGACAAAAACAATCATCCATATAATGTTATCATCTAGAGCTACTTAACTTTCCATCTTGACCCACAACCCATTTAGCATATGACACAAAATAATGTTTTTTTATTGCCACATAGATTTAGTCAATCTATTTCTATGAATAAATTATTTACCTGAAGGAAATATGCTAGTACCCTCATCATGTCGAGCAACTCATTTCAAAAAATCCTTTAAGAACATATACATATTTTAGTTCATGATCCATAAAATAGTAATAAATATAAACCTTTATTGAACTTTTATTATAGGTAAAGATTCATTGATGCTTACTTCCAGACAACATGCTCTCCGTATCAATTCATTTTTTGTCTCCTCTATCTCCTCATTTGGATTTGGATCCACCACAAGGGAAATAATTTTTGAATTGATTTTTTTTAAGGCTATTTGTAATCATGCTTATGGGTCATAGGTATATGCGATGTTAGCATTGCATAATACTGTCACCTCCATTTCAACAACTAATTACTCATTTGTTATTGGTGTTTTTCCCTTTCCCTAAGCATCAATTTGTGATAGAAATATCAGTAAAATGATCAAAATAACTCCAAAACCCTATTCAAAATAACATAATAATATAACATTTTGTATAATTACAATTACACTAAGGTTTACCTTTGCCAAAGAAGGGGTGGGAGGAACATCCTTGCCTCTATCATGCATCGATGGATCCATGTCACCATGTGACAAAGACTAAATATAAAAACATTAGCATAATGAAAGCAATAGATGACTTAGCAAAAAAACTAACTAATAAAATGGTATATTGTATATTGGAGTTATGAATTGGAGGTAATTATTTTAAATTATATATATAGTACTTATCGATCCTATGATAGTAACTTTCTTTGTATCTATGTGATTCAAATTTTAACCTATTAGTAGCTCTTCCCCTGCAATTATTGATTTTATCACACACACAAAAACATGATTTCCCTCATGCACCTCGAAAATGCAATTGTGTTGCTTATTAGTTGACCTAGGAAGCGTACTATTTATAAAACCTACAATGTTCCCTATTTCTTTTGGCCTTCCATTGATGTACATATAAATTCTTTTACTTTGATCATTTTCTTTCCATTGTAGATAATTTGTTGAGAGTGCATACCTACGCATACTTTTTTTATATTGAACTATTCACATCCAATTATTTTAATTGTAACAAGGTCCTACATACTCCATCAATTCAACAACTTTGTTATAACTGACCTTTATGTCATCCATGGAAAATAGGCACAAACCATGTAATGATGATGAAGCTATGTGATATATACTCTCATTAAAACAAAAATTAGTGTTAGGTGGAGGTAATTCCTTGGGTACCCATTCTATCTGAAGATGTGTTTACATCAAGGGAACCTTTATGTCTCCTTTTGTCTCATCATCATAAGAACATGACCCCCCTTTAGCAAGGAAAAATTGCATGATTTTATTGAATTTTCTTCTAATCTTTTGATCTCTAGTTGATCTCCCTATTGTAGACCTACTACATGTCTCACTTTCATCTTCTATTCCCACATTCTCCTCACTCAAGGAAGATAGATTTGATAAATACCTATTTGGTGGTACCTGCAGCCCATCAAATGAGAGATACAATTGAAGGAGTGAGATATTTTGCTAAATACTATTTCTATAAGGTGCATGCATGATTACAAAGAGCTTATAGAAACTATTTCTATAGGGTGCATTGACTTATGCGTGTCCATCCATGTCACTGTGTAGGATCCTCGTTAAAGGAGTTTAATTTACTGCATATATAAATCATTTATCTTAAGTTAGTTAAAAATTAAATGATACACATGCTAAAAATTACATAAAACACAACATGAAAAATATGCATACATCATAATCATTGTATATTTTTTAATTCTTTACCTCTACTTTATGTGTGCTAGCTATGCAAGATCCTCAACAAAAGGGGTGATGATGTCTGCAGTCTTTTTCCCGTTTCCACAAAGGGTGAGAATCATGCACAAAAAATATATTATAGGTAATCAACACCAACAATTGAGCATCATAACACATATTTGAAACATGTGTATCATAAGTCACCTATGTTTTCATCATTAGAATTGAACACAATGAATTAATTATACCATGCCATTAGACTTCAACATGAAATAAATTAATCATGAAAATATATAAGTCAAACAAATTTCTATGAATAAATCAATACCTCATACATTTCATTGATCACACCTCATAAATTCCATTGATCACATCATTTATCATCTTCTTCATCCATCTCATCATCATAACCATCATCATCATCATCATCATCATCATCATCATCATCATCATCATCATCACCATGACCATCATCATCATCATCCTCATCGTCATCATCATTGTCACCATAACCATCATCATCATCCTCATCATCATCATCATCACCACCACCAGCATCATCATCAACACCACCATGACCAACAACAACAACAACATCATCATCATCATCATCACCACCGTGATCACGATCATCACCATCATTGCCAACATCATCATCATCTACTTCGTCTTCTACTTCTTCAGTATCTTCTTCTTCCATCATATTATACTTTATCAGTCCTCCTCTTGGATCGTGTCTAACAACAAATGACCAACCTGGTTTATGTGGAATGCCAAAGTAAAATACCTGCTCACATTGGCTTGGAAGAACATAGGGCTCATCCCCAACTGGCTCAAACAAAATTATATTAATAATTAGAAATCTATTTTCATGTTCAATAATTGTTCTCTAAGGATCAATTTCTATTCAGTCATAGCATATACCATTTGACGATGAATAGAACTAATTTGAAGGAATTAAAGTCGCACTCAAGTATATCATCCAAGCTCCCAAAGTATCAATTTTCAAACTCTCAAGGATGTAAGTTATTTCTAGAAGAAATATTAGTGACTTGAAAGATTGCATTTATCCCAAAATCACATATTTTCTTTGTGTCATCCAAATTTTTGATGTGAAATTTACGACCATGGTAGTACATATCTTTTTGGTGCTTGACCTATAATTGTTCAAACATGTCAAAATTATTTGCATCGATTTGTGAGTTGATATTAAACATATGGGTCATGACAAATAAACTTATACGTACCTTTCTACCTCTTAAACCATATGCTAGATCAATTACCATTGGTGTAACATTAGAATCTCCATTATGATTAGCTTCTTTAACTATTGAAGCAACACCTTCCCATGTTAAGGAGAGACCATTTTGTTAAGATTGTTCAATCCATACCATCATCCAGTCAAGATTGTTTACAATATATAAATGTAGTGCATCCCACTCATGACAAACTGTATAAAATAAATAGACCACTTAGAAACAACTTATATTAAAGATTTATAAGAATTAATTAACTAAAAAAACATCTTATAATTACCTTTGACTTTGCTCAATCTACCTTTCCCCATGAAGTACTCCCCTTTGATTTTGTCAATGGAATTGGGATCCCAAATGTGATCTACATGGATATTTGTTGCAAACTTGGGAAGATATTCACTAATCTACACCATGGTTTGGTATACCATATATCCCTCAACCATAAAACTCTTAGGATGTGCTCTTTTCAAACCAAGCCCTTCAAAAATTTCAAATGCATCTTAACCATACACATTGACTTAGTTGGTACAAGTCCACATAATTCAATATCCTAAACTTTATGTATGAGGTAGTGTTCTTGTGCATTGAAAAAAGTTGAAGGTAGACACTTTTACATTTCACAAATAAGATGAGGAATTTTTCTCTTCCAATATTTTTATATTGTTTTTATCAATTTCTTTAGATGACAACCACCTAGAAGAGATTCAACATGTAAAAAAATATAAACGAGACTTTACAAAAAATTATACAAAAAATTTCCTTATGAAAGCAAAGCAGGACATAAATATAATATCTATACAACAAATCTAAGAAATAATACTTCTAACCTCATGTATTTCTCAATATCGTATATAACTTATTTGACACTTTTCTCGAAGTGGTGTGGGAGAGATAGAGGTAGAATGTACTGCAATAATTATAAAATGATATTTTTAATATATTATAAAATAATACAATGTTTAGTACATGAAGATTTATAAATATATTGTAAATAGAGAAGAATGTGAATTACTTTGACGAAGGTATGCCAATCATGCATTTTCAACCTTGACCCAAAATCACCTTTCTTTGATATGAGACTACTTATGTTTGCATCAAATCCTATGGGAAATTTAGTTTTTTGTATGGCTTCTTTTATGACATCATTTTTTTGTTGTGTTAATAACCAAGGAAGGGAACTCGTATTAATCTATTCTCTATTTCTATTTGATTCAATGAAAAACTTCAATGCATGATTGGATTCATGAATGTCATTACAAATTTTGATAATTTTTTCTTTGTCACATCTTCTATCCAATATTTTTCATAGTGTCTCCGTTACATTCTTTCCAATATGAATAGCATCAAAAAAATGTACGATCGGGAGGTGCTCTTAGTAAAAAAACCTACTAAATTATCTAGGATAGCTTTTTAGTACTTTTGAAAGTTGGTCATCAATTCCTTGATGACCCTCACAAACATCAATTACATCATTATTAAAATATAAATTTTAAACAAAAACCATAAGATGGAATGACATTACCTTGACTATTTATTCTATTTTATTCCAACTTCCATAGGTGAGGTGTCATTCTTTGGGGCTTTGATGTTGTCTCTTCTTTTCGATTGAAAAGATATTTTTTGATAATTCAATACTTATGATTTTTGTGGAGAAAGTGCCTATGCTCATCGAACACCTACTTTCCTAAACTTTTTAAATGACGAGATTTCATCTTTGGACCACAAATTGGACATGCAAATTTTTCTTTTGTCTGAAGACCTACAAGATCATGTATAATTGGATGAAATATCTTAATTTTGATATTTACAATTATTATGCACAACTTAAACATACAACGAAAATGTGTTAGCACTATAACATACCAAAAATATGTGTTAATAGTTTTACATACCACAAAAATGTGTTAGCCTAGGGGCATCATGTATTGTCCATACAAGTATTGCATGGAATCAAAATTGTCTTTGTCCTATTGGTCAAGATATGTCATACATAGTGACCCCATTCCATAACTCCAACAACTCGTCAATAAGGGCCTCAATATATATATTCATATCTTTCACTTGGTAGTTACCTATTCAAATGGACAAAAACATTACATAATTATTATGACTACTTTGATGCGGTGTTTATAAATTAACTTACATGACTATTAAATGAAAAAAATACCTGGTACAATCATTGCCACATTATGTGCTCCCTCTTTACAGACATCCAAGGTGGAATAATATTGATAATAACAAAAATAGGCCAAACTTAGTAAACTAATCTCATCTCTTCAAATGGATTGACACCGTCCACTGCTAATGAAAGCTTAAGATTACAAGGTTCTTCTTTAAAGAGTAGCCAATTATCTTCTATGTCCTTAAATGTAGAACCATCTATAGGCATTTACATAATGTCATCTTGACTTCTATTGTGTGCATGGTAATCCATAAATTATGCCAAGCTAGTGCCCCTAAATAATCATTGGAGATGTAGAATAATGGTAATGCACTAAAGAACCTTGTGAGGCACCCTTTTTTTTTATTGATCTGATCGATATCTACTAAAGTGACAATTAGGGAACTCTGTTGAAAATTCATGGTTTTTATGATATATAATATGATCATTGGGACATGCATGTATTGTTTGATACTCCATTTCAATATCTTTCATAATGGCAGATAATTCTTGGTACGAGCGAGGTAGAATGTTTGATGGTGGTAACAAACACTCACCTATCAACCTATGGCCAAAAATAATTCTTTTTAATATAAAGTATATTAATCGTATGCTAACATAGAAGATGCCAAAATGGCATACCTTATCATATGTGAGATTACTACATTGGATAAACCATTCATAATCTTGAAGTTCACCAACAACAATACAATAGAGAGAAGAGGTTTTTGGGAGCCTTGGTATATGGGATCATATTCCTTTTCAAGTATAGGTATATCAAGGTTATCTTCATCACCATGATCTAATGCGCTAGTATCATCATCTTCATCATCTTGATCAGTTGCGCCAGTACCATCTTCTTCAATTGTGTTCTTTGGCAGATGACCACTTGCACCAATAGAAACATATTCAATTGTGTTCTTTGTCATAGGATCATCTTCTTCCATGGGAGCATTACCTTCTACTTTGACATTCACACCTCCATGTTCCCCTAGTTGGAAATCCACATTCACCAATGGACAAAAATAATTTCCCCCTTCAATGTGACCATGTTGTCTACAATGTCTCTCAGTTGTTGTGATTATAATTCTTCGATTCTTTAAGCCCTTACAATTTTTATAGGGACAATAACATTTTCCATCACATTTTCTATTGAACTAAGACCACAATCTAGCAATTATCTCCTTATTATGTTCTAGGTTCATATTGTCAAGTGTGGTCTTTCTTGGCACTAGAAGAGTAAGAGTACTTGAGTCTCACTTGTCTTGGAACTAGAAGTGTTAGCACTAAAACAAGAAAAGGATCTCAACAATCCCTAAAAAATGCATTAAGTATTTGAAAGAGCCTGTTATCCAACATGTATGCTAAAAGAAGCCTCTTATCAAACATGTATGATAAATGAAGCCTCTAATCACACAACCAATGAATAAAATTTCAAATGCCAATTTCTTTAACAATTCAAATGTCTCAAGTAGACAAGATTCTCAATGGAACTGCTTTGATAACATATAGATACAAATAGGAGATTGGAGTTGATCAACCTTCACCTATACATATACAACCTTCACCTTTGCATATAAGAGTTTGTTAGAGAAGGTATATGCACAGGTGACAAACATGAAGATTTGACCAACCATTACTGGGACCTAGACCCGACAACAAATGGACTTGTGATGATTTTCACAATAGTACATTTGTTGCATGGTAAACTCCATGTAGTGCTTAGGAAAATTTGCATGTTCATCACCTATTAATATACCTTCTGTAATCAACTCTTCTATATAGGTGAATATTTTATATGATGTGTGTGTGTGCGCGTGCATGTGTGTGTGGCTTAGCATTGTGCCCTAGGTCCTCCAAAGTTGCTTACAAGCAATTAAAATGTTGATAAGAAGTGTTATTAATTTAAGAATGGAGTAAAATGATTTCATTTTGATTTTTTATTGTCTCCATATCATTATTGTATTGTATCATTGACATTTAAGGTAGAGGAAGTTGGTTTAGTCTTGATTGTTACTAGACTATGCAAGCAATCAACATTTTTTTATTTTGAAGTCTTCATGGATTTTTAGACTCTCCCACATTCTATGGTTAATGTGTCTAGTGGGAGGATTCTAATGTTACATAGAGTTTAATGCAGGGATATGCAAGGATGTGGTGGAAGAGACCACAAATGGAGGCAAGTTGTTGATTGAGGGTGCGGGGAACAACACCAATCATTAATGTGGGCATATACTCTGAAGGAAGGGTATATTTTATGATGGATCTTGGTTATTAGGATCCATGTGGAGGTGTAGGATCCCTTGGGAGGATTTAGAAGTGTGTGGAAGAGTCCTTGTGACAAAGCCCTATCCTTTTAGTGATTCTTGTTGATTTAAATTCTTAACATTTCTTGATTACTATTCACAATCCTAATGACCTAAGATTTTCCTAAAAAACACATGTCTCTTGATTGAATGATGGTTATAATTATAAAATCATGGCCTCAAGAAATGAAATTTAAAATTTGAAATGGAAGAGGTAGGCTAAAAAATGCAATTTAGTTTAAAGATTCAATAATTCCATATAACATAGTCCCAAGTTGGGGAAATTTATGAATATCGATTTAGAGACTAGTTGTAGTAGAAAGGAAGGAGAAAAGTGGAAGAAGAAGAGGATACTAGGAAGGGTACTCTTAGAGAGTAAGTTGCACCTATGATGTGGGGTGTAAGTAGTTGTGATGAAGTCTTGGTGGATGTTGGAGGAGATAGCATAGAGGAAGGCCTAGAAGGTCTTGAAGATGAGGTAGATTTGTGGGATAATTTTTTTGCTATAGTGGAAGAATGGCAGAGTTATGGAGGAGTTTTGGAGGCACATGAGGGAGAAGCCTTCAATGAAGAGACTGAATTTGCAAAGATGGGCCATGAGGAGGCTCAAAAGATGATAAAATTTTCTCCTAGTGTGGAGATGGTACAAGTGGAATCAGAAATGTAGGTTGAAATGATGGTGAGTGAGAAGATGCATCAGCATGAGCAAGCATTTTTCACATTGGTGAGAGAATGAAAGCCTAAATGCAAGATTAAGATGCATGGAGGGAGAGTAGTATGGTTCATAGAGGACCTATATTTGCCAAAGGTCAAGATGAAGGCCTGATTTTTTTCTAACATGTTTTTCTTTGTAGGTTTCTAAGCGGACTTGGAAAGATTTTAATGTTGAGGAGTATGGTGCAGGAGCACCAAGGCCAAGCACAAGGGCCTAGAAGGTACACTAGGGTCACTGACAGATCCTAGTGGGAGTGAAGACAACCATGAATATGATGGGTCATTTGGAATTGTAATAATACCAATAATGGTCATTTGATTATGTTATGATAGCATATTGATCATTTTGTAATGAGATCAAGTATGTAAGCCATGATGGCATTTGGAGGCTAGAAGTGCACCTTAGGGTCAGTTGGGGATCCTAAGAGTGAATAAGTGTTGGTAAAGAAATATAAGGTCCAAATTTATTGTAATTTGGACATTAGAGACATTAGAGCCATTTATTGTAAGTTGGACAACAAAAGGGATCTATCACTAATAAACTTGCAAAAGGAGGAAAGAAACACAATTTGTTAAGGACTGCAACATGTCTCAGTGATATATTGGTATGACCAAAGAGTTTCTTACAAGAGGTTCTCAAATTGGTGATATCAAGGATCAACACTGGATATACAGTTTAAAACAAAAAGAGTAACAAAATGTTGAGATGGGTATTCTAATTAACTCTAACGTTTTATAGGTTTATCTAATTATACTGTCACCAAATTTTTATTTTTTCTTATTATGCATTTTCTTCTCTGCAGTTCTTAAGAAAATTAAAATCATTGTAGGCTAGGGAAATGATCAACCAGCTCTATCTGACAATTTGGATAAAACAAAATTAGTTTTCTTTTTAAACGAGGAAGAAGCAACTTTACACATGGTCTTGCCGCATTGCTATTGAACCCTTATTTGAAACCCCCTACCACATTGGGTATCTCTGGTAGCTGAGGTATGGGAAATTCAAGCTTGATGATACAAGTAAAATTTAATCCATACATCAAATTGTCTTTATCCACTTAATCAGGGATTTAATATTCTAAGGCTAAAGTGTAGTTCATTTTCATTCAATATAGACATTATCGGGGCCACATCCTAGTTGTTAGTTCTAACAGATATAGCTATAAGCTCTGATTCTAGATGGAAGGAAAGATTTAGTTAGGGCACACTTACAAGTGGTTGATTCAAGGCGTTCGTGGCCCTCCTTCAGCTCTTCTTTGGTGCGTAATGGCATTTCTTTGCTCTTTCGTGCAACATAATGAATTGAAATGAAACCTTTTTTTTTCAAGTTATGCCTGTATTCATCTAAATTTTAAAGAACCATCTAGGTCATCAAACTTTAGATGAACACGGGCATGGATTAAAAAAAAAAAAATTTCCTTCTACATTCTGAGTAAGAAAAACTATTTTGCAAGTTCGTCAAAAATGTTGGTCGAAAACTAGAGTCAAATGTACCAATGCTCTCTTGTGGCTACTATAGTGTGAAAACCACATTTATAAAATGCATTTTGACAAATATCTCAACAATCCCTACATTCAATATATATATATATATATATATATATATATATATATATATATATATATATATATATATATATATATATATATATATATTCCCACATTTTCATAAATCTCTATTGAATATAAGTTAAAAGGAAAAAATCCTATCCTAGACCCTGCTTCATAATTTTCATCATACTTCAAGAAAGAAAAATCAATCATACATATCTTGCAAACATGGAAAACCATGAAACAAAATTTATTTGATGTGTTTTATAATACAATGATGTGCCCTCTCGTTGCCCTATTTGGTAGTACGTTCATCACTACAACATCTTCATCTTAGTATTCCACCTTCTATGCTTTGATGAGAGTCCCTGCCCTACTCCAAAGTTCCCTTATCAAGAAAGTAAATTTAGTGAAAATAGGTACATTTCTTGAAAAAAAAAAACTTATACCTACTCATGGAATTTGATTGAAAGTCTTTGCAACCCTTTCAACAACAAATCTTGTGCATATGGAATTTACTGCAATGCATCCTCATTTTTCATTCATATCTATCAAAAGGAATTCCAACCATTATACCTAGGAAAAACCCCATGCCAAGCCTTGATGACTACCTATATCCATATCCAAAGATACATTTATGATACAGGTAGTGAATGTTGAAAGAGGTTGTGGATGTTTTAGTCTCACACTTGCATTAGCATTATTTTGATGGCTTCAAAATTTCTTTTAAACAAATCTATTTGTATGTGCAACTTGAAGACAAGCGTAGATGGAGCCACCTAAAGAAATTGTAAGGGGTTCTCGATTCACAAGATGAAACTCAAGTTAGATCGGGATGAGTGGCAGGCTGGGAACTCATAGTTGTGGTGTAGGTTGATGTATGGTGCATCACCCGACAAGTATCTAATGGGGCTATGTTGTGTGCAAGCATAGTTATTGTGTAGCAAATCATCCTGGACTAATATGAGGAGTAACCTTTTAGGGTTGTGGGGCAAGATGGATACTCACAGTTGTGGTGTAGCATCATAAATGGGAAGGATCCAAGAAGCAAGATTGGGGCTGCGTTGTGTTGACCCTATGCACAGTTGTGGTGTAGGAACAAAGTGGTGTGGATCCGAGGTGTAGTCTTGGAGGGTAAGTGCCATAGTGCATCAAGGGAGACTAAGGTGGTTGACCTCCCTCAAGAGGGATGAAGTATATTTTTCCTTCCCTCTAGTATTTGGGCAAGGCTAAGGTGATATCATGGATATAAGAGCAAAGAATACTAGCTCAACCTTATCATTTTCTAGTGGGGTTTTGTGGCAGATGCATACTTGTGGTCCCTATCTCACTGAAATGGAGTAGTTGAGCCAATGTTGGAAATGACTCTTAGGGACTCATCCAAGATTTGAAAGTTAGGATTTAGCAGAGTACCTAGTCCCAAGGTAGGAGAAAACTACATAGTGGGTTCATCAGTCCCTATGTGGGAGTCAATGGTGTAAGGGGTTGTATGAGTAGGAGAGTTGGAACTCATGGTGGTTTATGTGGGGGTGAGTAGAGTAGAGCTAGTTATCTATGAATGGTGAATCTAAAGGGGTGTCATAGTTTGTGGACATCAAAGTTACCTAGAAGTTTGGACTTGCATCAGGATCAGGTATCTCAAGGGTCATGAGATCTAGGATGGAAATTGGAATATGGTGTCCCAGAGTAGTGCTTAAGGTGAACCAATCCATGAGGTGAGTCTAGAAGGGTGATCAAAAACATGACTTGTGGTTTTGTGGTACATGACTGAAATGGTGTGCCATGGTTCATAAGCAACGTTCTATGGTGGTACAACTAAGTTATAAAGTGAGTACAATGACCAAGAGATTGGATGGATCATGGAACCGAGGGTATGGTGCTAAAGTAGGTATGCATTACACATGGGAATCCAAGGAGCTAGGATTGCATGCAAGAATTGAGTTGGTTTGAATGTAATGGATGCATGAGTAACAAGGTTCATTAATGGAGTCATGTAGGTAGAGATTAGGAGATCAAGGTAGTCAAGGCTCAGGGTTTGGATTTAGTGCTATCCATGGTGGTTAGTAGTCCCATGGGGATCAGATTGGTGCTTCAAGGTTCATGGAAAACTTGGGGAGCCCAACATGGGGTGACAAGTTGGTATGGATGTGTTGGGCATGATTTAGTTGCGTGCTAGAATGGATTGGAGGACTTAAGATGTTTTGACATTCTTTGAGGTACCTAGTATTATTTGGCAGTATGTGTAGCAAGCATGAGGACTCAGAGGTCTTAGTTACTCAGGAAGGATGCAATGTTTAGCGAGGGAGAATCGAGGAGTCTTGATGTATTGAGGGAGTACAATGCAAAGCCCAGGGAGCATGCATAGTTGATAAGGATGATCTATGGTGGTTCTAAGGCATCATTGGAGTGGCATAGTGGTAATCATGTTGAGATCAAATGGATGGGTTCATAAAGGCCGGTGTTAGTATCTCATATCTTATGGGGGATACAAGAGGGAAAAACATGAAGGGGCCAGTAAGGGGTTCAATGTGGGTTGAACAAGAGTAACATCGAGGGATCAAGGTAGAGTGTGAGGTACTTCAAAATAGGTGAACCAAGATGGTTTGACATGTGCTTCTATTTTGCAGGGGTGTATGTTAATGTAGGAAGTCAAGTGATGGGTGATTGATGAAGAGGAAGGTATAGTCTAGAAGAAAGAAATCAGCTTGACCACAATGTGAGTTTGAGAGTAAGTTTTTCTAGTGTCACACGCTATTTGAGATTCTCATGGAGATACCTCACTATAGCATGAGCTACATCTAGCCCCGTGATAGTTGGTATTAGAGAAATGGTATGACAAAATACCCAAATTTGGAAAACTTGGTATCAGAGAAATGGTAGGACATGATACCCAACTTTGGGAAATTTGGTATGACAGAAATGATATGACTTGATACCCAACTTTGGGAAAGTTAGTATTAGAGAAAAAAATGCAGAATTTGGTTAGTGTAAAAGATGGTCAAATGGATATGCAGCTTTGGGTAAGTTGATATCAACATTGTTGGATGTACTTTCAGTAGTGGCACTTGGTTGTGGAGTGAAGAGGTGGATAGGTGTCACTAGGCCATAAATTTTCAATGGATGTGGGGCAACATCAGGTGTTTTTATTCATCAGGATACCAACTTATCTTAAAAATGTAAAGATGGCATTTTCAAGGACATATAAGACTAGAGTGTGGTTGGGCTATGAGGAGAAATGTGGTGTAGGAGTTGTATGGGGCAGTTCTGAGGAGAAAAAGGATGGGATGTGAGGAGATGTGTGGTGTAGGAGTTATACGGTGTAGTTCTAAAGAGTAAAAAGTTGGGTTGTAGGGTGGCTACATTGGTCATTCTCAGTGTGGAGTAGGATGGTGTGTAGGACATTATCCAAGGTGAAATCAATGGATTGTGTGGAGAATATTTGAAAAGAGGAAATACATGGGTTGTATGGTGAAGTGAGGTGTAGGAACTCATTTGGTATGGGAATTGAGGTGAATCAAAATGTGCTACATGGTGTAGTGATAGGTAGGGTGTTGTCAAGGACTTTGGCTGAAGCTCAAGAATGAGGGTGCTACAAGGTGTGGTATAGTTGTTCACTTCTATAAGGATGACATCTGAGGTGAACAGTTTGGGCCACAATGTGTGGTGTGGAGTAGGATTTGTATGGTGATAATCCAAGGTATAACAATTGGGGCTGCATGGGGTAGTGAGGAGTAGGATTTGTATGGCACAAGTCTAATGTGAAACAATTGGGCTGCATAGGGTATTGTGGTGTAGAAATTACATGGTGTGGATTTGAGGAGGGATGGTTTGGGATGCATGGAGTGGTGAAGAGTTAGGGCTTGCATGGGGTAAGTCCAATGTGGAAAAGAAGTTGGGGGAATTTGGTATCTTACGATGTAGCATTTTCATGGTGGAAATAAAAGGACTAATGGGTTGGTGGTGTGGTAGTTTTTCTTAGTGGCTACAGTGGCAGGTTGGGTAGCAGTTTCAAGAATCAACTAAATCTAGGTTATCGGGTGGCTAGGGTGATCATTCTCAGTGCGGTGTAGGTTGGTGTTTGCTAGATCATATGAGGTGTAAGTCTAGGTTGTAATGTTCAAGAGGGTGTATCGGTAAACAAATTTTGGTGGGAATTCTGGGTTGAGTTGCTATCAAAAAGTTGGATGTAGGGCATTCTAGAGGGTTGGCCAAAATTTCAAGCAGAGTGACACAATGGAAGTCGATAAAGTCAAAGGTTGAATAGGGAAAATTGGAAAATTAAAATTGGGAACTATTTGGTACAGTTTGGTGTAGGATCATGTTTGGTACATGATCTAAGGAAGGTTGAGGTAAGTACTAAGGGAGACACAAGGTTCTAGAAGTGTATCAATAGATGGGTCTTTGTGGGAATTTTGTGTTGTCATGTTGAGGATGAGTATGGGTGCATGGGGCATGCCATGAGGTTGGTCAAAAGACAAGAAAAGTGACATAATAGGAAGTCAACAAGTTGAAGGTTGGACATGTGTGAACTTGGGAAAGTATGGGCTTACACTATTGGGTTTTGGAATACATGTCTTTCAGTGGATGTCAGGGATGGTTCTTGGGCAGTTGAAGGTGGAAGACAAGAATGAGGTGTTGTCATGGGAGAACACAAGAAGGCTGAGTGGAGAGAAGGCTGAGTGGAGGCATAACTATTTGGTATATGGTTCTTAGGGTACCATTAGGGATGGTCTTCTCAATTGGAGTGAGTCATGGAGTGGATTCATGTAGTGGGTCAGTATTTGGTATGCTAGCAACATCAAGTATGTTACATTAAAAAATGGTGCAATGATGTAAATGGCTAGGACTATAGTCGATGTGCAAGGCACAAGGCATCTACAAATCCCTTTGAAAAGTTCGTAGGTTGTGAAGTATAGGTCTCTAGTTGGTGGGTTTTCCAATGAGGATGTCACCTATTTTAGAGTGGGGGAGGATGTAAGGGGTTGTCAATTCACAAAATTAAACCCAAGTCAGATGGGGTTGAGTGGCAAGCGGGATGCTCTCAATTGTGGCATAGGTTGATGTATGGTGCATCATCTGAGGAGTATCCAATTGGGCTATGTTGTGCACAAGGAGCACATAGTTGTGGTGTAGGATCTCATCTTGGACTAATCTGAGGAGTAACCTTTTGGAGTAGTGGGGAAAGCTGGATGCTCATAGTTGTGGTGTAGGATCCTGAATGAGATGGATATGAGGAGCAAGCTTGGGGTTGTGTTTTGTTTCCCCCTATGCACAGTTGTGGTGTAGGAACCATGTGGTGTGGATACAAAGTGTAGGCTTGGGGTAAGTGTCGGAGTGCATCAAGGGTGACTAAGGTGGTATTGTGGATATAGGAGCAAAGAAGAGTAGCTCCACCTTGTCATTTGGTAGCAAGGTTTTATGGCAGATGCAAACTTTTGGTCCCTATCTTAGTGAAGCAGAGTAGTTGAGCCAATGTTGGAAATGACTCTTAGGGAGTCATCCAAGTTCTGAAAGATAGGAAAGCAGAGTTCCTAGTCCGAAGGAGGGAGACAATTGTGTAGTGGGTTGTTCAGTCCCTATGCAAGAAGTAGTGGTGCAAGGGGTTGTTTGAGTAGGAGGGTTGGAACTAATGATGATTTATGTGGGGGTGAATATCGTAGAGCCAAATATCTATGAATGGTGGATCTAAAGGGGTGTTGTAGTTGGTGGACATATAGGTTACCTAGAAGGTTGGACTTGCATTGGGATTAAGTATCTCAAGGTTCATGGGGTCTAGGATGGCCGTTGGAATATGGTGTTCCAGAGTAGTGCTTAAGGTGAACCAAGCCATAAGGCGAGTCCAGAAGGGTGATCAAATAGGTGACTTTTGGTGTTGTGGTGCATGACTAAAATGGTATGGCATGGTTCATTGGAAGCATGCTCTGGTGGTGTAGCCAAGTTGGAAACTGAGTATAGCAACCAAGAGATTAGATGGATCATGGAACTAGGGGTATGGTTCTCAAGTAGGTATGCATTACACAAGGGAATCTAAGGAGCTAGGATTGCATGTGAGCATGGAGTTGATCTAAATGCAATGGATGTATTAGTAACAGGGTTCACCAATGGATTCATGTAGGCAGAGATTAGGAGATCAAGGTAGTCAGAGCTTAGGGTTTGGATTCAATGCTAACCATTGTGGTTAGTAGTCCTATGGGATCAAATTAGTTCTTCAAGGTTCATAGAAGACTGGGGGAGGCCAACATGGGGAAAAAAGTTGGTATGGATGTATTGGGCACGACTTGGATGCGTAGTCAAATGGAATAGTGGACTTAATATGTTCTGAGGTGCTTTGGGATACTAAGTATTTTTTGGCAGTAAGCGTAGATGGCATGAGAACTTAGAGGTCTAAGTCACTCAAGAAGGATGCATTATTCAACAAGGGAGATGCAAGGAGTCCTGATGTACTAAGGGATTATAATGCATATCTCAAGGAGCATGCATAGTTCAGTAGGATGAGCTATGGTGGTTTTGGTGCATCATTGGAGTGGTGTATTAGTGATCATGGTGAGCTCAGATGGCTGGGTTCACAAAGGTCAGTGTTAGTAGCTCGAATCTTATGGGGGATATAGGAGGTGAAAACATGAGGGGGACAATAAGGGGTTCAACGTGGGTTGAACATGGGTAGAGATGAGGGCTTGAGGAAGAGTGTGAGGTGCACCAAAGTAATTAAAAAAGGATGGTTCAATATGCATTTCTATTTTGTATGGGTGTATATTAATATGTAGGGTAGTCAAATGATAGGTGATTGATGAAGGGTAAGGCACAATCTGGAAGCATGAAATTGGCTCAACCACAATGGGAGTTTGAGATTAAGGTTTTCTAGTGTCACATAGTGTTGGAGATTCTCATGGAGATGGCTCATCTTGGCATGAGCTAAATCCATCCCCGTGATAGTTGGTATTAGAGAAATGGTATGACACAATACCCAACTTTGGGAAAGTTGGCATCAGAGAAATGGTTTGATAGAATACCCAACTTTAGGAAAGTTGGTATTATAGCAATGATATGACTTGATACCCAACTTTGGGAAAGTTGCTATCAGAGAAAAAATATAGAAATTGGTTAGTGTAAAAGATGGTCAAATGGATATGCAACTTTGTGTAAGTTGATATCGATATTGTCTGATGTGCTTGTAGTAGCAAAACTTGGTTGTGGATTCAAGAGGTGGCAAGGTGTGGTGAGGCCATAAAATTGTAATGGACATGGTGTAGTATCAGATTTTGTTGTTCATCAAGTCACCAACTTATCTTAAAAATGTCATGATGGTAATGTCAGGGACATATAAGATAGGAGTGTGGTTGGGCTATGAGGAGAAGTGTGGTGAAGGAGCTATATAGGGAAGTTTTGAGGAGTAAAAGGGATGGTTGTGAGGAGTAGTGTGGTGTAGGCATTATATGGTATAGTTTTGAGGAGTAACAAGTTGGGCTGTAGGGTGGCTACATCAGTCATTCTCAGTGTGGAGTAGGATGGTGTGCGGGACATTATCTAAGGTGAAATTGAGGGAATACTTGGAGAAGATTTAAAAAGAGAAAATACATGGGTTATATGGTATAGTGAGGTGTAGGAACTCATTTGGTATGAGAAATGAGGTGAATCAAAATGTGCTACATGGTGTAGTGAGAGGTAGGGTGTTGTTAAGGACTTTGGTTGAACTCAAGAATAAGGGTGCTACAAGGTGTGGAATAGTTGTTAAGTTCTATGAGGACATCATATGAGGTGAACGGTTTGGGCCACAAGGTGTGGTGTGGAGTAGGATTTGTATGCTAAAAATCCAAGGTGTTAAAATTGGGACTACATGAGGCAGTGAGGAGCAGGATTTGTATGGCACAAGTCCAAGGTGCAATAATTGGGTTGCATGAGGCAATGTAGTTTAGAACTTGCATGGTGTGGCTTTGAGGAGGGATGGCTTGTGTTCTATGGAGCAGTGAAATGTGGGGGCTTGCATGGGGTAAGTCCAATGTGGAAAAGAAGTTAGGGGAATTTGGTGTCTTACGGTATAGGATTTTCATGGTGGAAATATAAGGAGCAATGGGTTGGTGGTGTGGTAGGTTAGTTTAGTGGCTATGGTGGCAAGCTAGGCAGTAGTGTCATGAATTAGCTAAATCTAGGTTGTAGGGTGGCTATGATGGTCATTCTTAGTGCGATGTAGGTTGGTGTTTGGTACATCATCTGAGGTGTAAGTTTGGGTTGTAATGTTCAAGAGGTGTATCGACAAATAGATATTGGTGGGCATTATGGGTTGAGTTGTTGGGGACAAGTTGGATGCATAGCATTCCAAAGGGTCAGCCAGAATTTAAAGCAGTGTGACACAATGGAAGTCAGCGTAGTCAAAGGTTGAGCATGGAAACCTGGAAAAGTAAAATTGGGAGCTATTTGGTATAGTTTGGTGTAGGATTGTGCTCAGTACATGATCTAAGGAGGTTTGAGGCAAGTACTAAGGGAGGCACAAGGTTTTGGGAGTGTATCAGTAGATGAGTGTTTGTGCAAATTTTTCATTGCAATGTTGAGGATGAGTATGGGTACATGGGGCATGCCATGAGGTCAGTCAGTAGACAAGTAAAGTGACAATAAGAAGTCAACAAGTTGAAGGTTAGACATGTGTGAACTTGGGAATGTAGGGGATTGCACAATTGGGTTGGGGCAGGCATGTCTTTCAATGGATGTCAAGAATGGTTCTTGGGCAGTTGAAGGTGGAAGACAAAAATGAGGTTTTGTCATGGGATGATGTAAGAAGGTTGAGTGGAGACATAACTATTTGTTATATGGTTCTAAGGGTGCCATTAGGGATGGTCTTCTCAATTGGAGTGATTCATGGAGTGGATTCATGTAGTGGGTCAATATTTAGTATGATGGCAGCATCAAGTATGTTACAGTGATAGAAATGGTGCAATGATGTAAATGGTTAGGATTATAGTCGATGTGAAAGGCACAAGGAATCTACAAATTCTTTTGATAGGTTCTTAGTTTTTGAAGTACAAGTTTCTAGTTGGTGGGTTTGGCAACAAGGATATCACCTATTTTAGAGTGGGGGAGAATGTAAGGGGATGTCAATTCACAATCTATGAAACTCAAGTCAGATGGGGATGAGTGGCAAGTTGGGCACTCTCAGTTGTGGCGTAGGTTGATGTATGGTGCATCATCCTAGGAGTATCTAATGGGGCTATGTTGTGCACAAGGAACACATAGTTGTTGTGTAGGATCTCATCTAGGACTAATCTGAGGAGTAACCTTTTCAGGTTTTGGGGCAAGTTGGATGCTCATAGTTGTAGTGTAGAATCATGAATGGGATAGATTTGAGGATAAATCTTAGAGTTGTGCTATGTTGACCACTATGCACAGTTGTAGTGTAGGAACCATGTGGTGCAGATCCAAGGTGTAGGCTTGGAGGGTAAGTGTTGGAGTGCGTCAAGGGTGACTAAGGTGGTCGACCTCACTCAAGAGGGAAAAAGTAGAGTAGTCCTTCCCTCCAATCTTTGGGCAAGGCCAAGGTGATAGTGTGGATATAGGAGAAAAGAATATTTTATCCACCTTGTCATTTGCCAGTGGGGTTTTATGGTGGATGCGGACTTGTGGTCCCTATCTCAGTGGAGCGGAGTAGTTGAGCCAATGTTGGAAATGTCTCTTAGGGAGTCATTTGAGATCTAATAGATGGGTGAGAAGAGTACCTAGTCCCATGGTGGGAGACAACTATGTAGTAGGTTGTTCAGTCCCTATGCGGGAGGCACTAATGACAGGGGTTGTCCAGGTAGGAGAGTTAGAACTCATGGTGAGTTATGTGGGGGTGAGTGCTGCAGATCCAAATATCTATGGATGGTGGAATGAAAGGGGTGTCTTAGTTACTGGACATATATTTTACCTGGAAGGTTGGACTTGCATTGGGATAAATGATCTTAAGGGTCATGGGGTCTAGGATGGCAGTTGGAATATGGTGTTCTAGAGTAGTTCTTAAGGTGAACCAAGCCATGAGGTGAGTCTAGAAGGGTGATCGAATAGGTGAGTTGTGGTTTTGTGGTGCATGGTTGAAATGGTGTGGCATGGTTCATAGGCAACTTGTTATGGTGGTACAACCAATTTGGAAAGTGAGTACGACTAAGAGATTGGATGGATCATGGAACTGGGGGTATAGTATTAAGTAGGTGTGCATTACATAGGGGAATCCTAGGAGCTAGGATTGCATGCGAGTATGGAGTTGGTTTGAATGCATGAGTAACATGGTTCACCAATGGAGTCATGTAGGTAGAGATTAGGAGATTGAGGTAGTCAAGGCTCGGGATTTGGATTCATTTCTAGCCATGGTGGTTAGTAGTCCCATGGGGATCAGATTGGTGCTTCAAGGTTCATGGAAGACTAGGGGAGCCCAACATGGGGTGAGAAGATGGTGTGGATGTATTGGGCATGACTTGGTTGCGTGCTAGAATGGAATGGAGGACTTGATATTTTTTGAGGTTCTTTGGGGTGCCGAATATGCTTTGGTAGAATTCATAGAAGGAAGGAGGACTCAGAGGTATTAGTCACTCAGGAAGGATGCATTGTTTAGCGAGGGAGACTTAAAAGGAGATAAATATAATGAAGATGAAGGGGAAAAATCATTTTACTCTTCCCACAAAAGTCCATCCTCATTTCTAACCACATCATCAATAACCATAGTTTCACAAGTAGTAGAGATACCAATAGTAGGGTGTTGTACACCTTGGTAGGGGCATGAGAAAGGTGAATGCCATTATTATGCATAAGGAAAACATTCCCACATGCCTAGTAATCAAAACAAGAGAACCCATATCAAAACCCCCTTTCCCAAATTGCCATCCCATCTTCCTTCTCATCATCCTTAGAGTTACCATTTCCATTGCTAGATTGTAGGGTTTTATAACCACCTCTTCCCATTCCCATACACACTCTCACCTTTTCTCACATATCCATAATTTTTGTGATATTGTTTTCAATTAGAAAATATATATACATAATTTATTCATAGACACATGGAGTTGAAGATATATTATAAATGATGACCCCATATATTTTTCTAATTTGGTTTCCTAACAAGCTATGGAAATCTTCATGCTCTATAAAATGTTAGCTATATCAATAACATGAAGGAATAAATAATAATGACAAATATTAATAAGGAGACTATTTAGCTGCATATAAAGTTATTAAGCATTTTTTTAGAATACTTAAAATGAAAGGACATGCCTCGCTTGTAAAAAGAAAAATAAATTGTGAAAACAATGAGCTAAAAATTGTAGAACATGTGCCATATTGATGATTACTTATGTATGGTTGTGTAACATGTAATACATCCCACCCAATACACTTTAGGATATTCTATTTTTGTACTTAGCATACAAAAAAAGAAAGTATAAGCTTCATCTTAAAAATTTAGAAACCATGTCATTGAATATAGAAAACACTTAGCTAAACTATTTAAACAAAAATATTTACATTCATTTTAAAATTATTCTTTTATTTTCAAGATAGTCATATTTTTTTTATTATTATTATTGAAATTTAAAATTTGTGAAATTATGGAAATAATACTTTGAAATTTTTGACATGAAGAAAATGAATGTAATAAAACTATACATAGCGGAAATTGATTGTTTGAAAGCATACAAATTACTACCAAAAATTTAAATCTCATACTTGTTAGTAAGGAGTAATTAAGAACCAAAGATTTATTTTATTGTTTTTATTTATAAAACTGAAATGATCGATAAACAATGCATGATTCCCTAGCTTGTAGCCCGTGAGCCATAAACAATGCATGATGCCCTAGCTTGTAGCCTGTGAGCCATAAACAATGCATGATGCCCTAGCTTGCAGCCCATGAGCCATCAAGATATTTCCTCATGAAATGATCATAAATGGGGAGTACCACATAGTGAATATCAACAACAAAACAAATAAAGAGAGATCAAACACTTCACACAATGCTTTGAAGATAATAATAATGATTCCCTATCTCTCAAAGCTTGCAGGTCATCGAGCATTCCTACCTCAAGTCATGGCTGCCATATGCAAAGCTTCCAAATAAAGCTCAAGCTTCACAATAGAAGAGCCCTCTTTGCGTACGCAGCTCGATCTACCACAGTTAGGGCCCTCTTTGTGCATGCAGCTTGATCTACAAAAATTAGAAATGAGCCTTTCTTTTTTATTTTCTTTTTTGTTTATAATCACGCGGGTGTTGAAATTACAACAGAACCATCTCTATAATGACAACATCGAGGGCACTTGAAAAGAAAACACAAAAATCACACACAAATGGAAGTGCTGTCATAAATTGGCATTGAAATTTGACTCCAAATGTTGTAGTGTCTCAAGGAGCATGCATAGTTGAGCAGGAGGAACTATGGTGGTTCTAGGACATCATTGGAGTGGTGCATTGGTGATCATGGTGATCTTGGATGGTTTGGTTCACAAAGTCTAATGTTAGTAGCTTCAATCTTATGTGGGATACAAGAGGTGAAAACATGAGGGGGCCAGTAAGGGGTTTAGTGTGGGTTGAAAAGGAGTAGAGTTGAGGGCTCAAGATAGAGTGTGAGGTGCACCAGAGTAAGTAAACCAAGATGTTTCAACATGTGCTTCTATTATGCAGGGGTGTATGTTAATGTGGGAAGTCAAGTGATGGGTGTGTGATGAAGGGGAAGGTGTAGTCTAGAAGTAATAAATTGGATCGACTGCAATGGTGTTTGAGAGTAAGTTTTTCCAGTTTCATGTGGTATTGGAGATTCTTAGGATGGCTCTTCTTAGGCACAAGATAAATCCAACCCCATGACAGAACTATGGGGGCACCCCTTGAAACCATTACCTTCACTAAATCACCATGTATTCATTTCAGGGAAAAAAAGTCCCTCCACTTGGAAACTCATTAAAGAATCAAAATCTACTCAACGCGCCAACGATCCATGATCTTCCCACATTTTTATTCATTGATGTGGTAATTATGGAAATGCATTTTATTTCCCTTGGAAGCTTGCCAAATCATTGAGATCTCCAAACCACCATGCTGAGCCAATGAGCTAATTTTTTGACATGGAAAAGCTAGCACTCAAAAACTTCATGGTTAGTTTTTTGACATGGAAAATCTATCACTCAAAAACTTTGTGGTTAATTTTTTGACATGGAAAATCTATCACTCAAAACTTTATTCATTTGCAATTTGGTGACTCGATAGAGTTTATGAATGTCTTCAACAAGTAGGCGAGTTGAAAACATTTGGCCAAGGTAATTATATTATCAATGTTCCCACAAGCTACCCTTAAACATGCATTAAAAGTATTAAATAAAATTTCAAGTGCTTCTCCTATGATAATGCATCAATTCAAGTAGACCCCACATTACTTTTAATTGGTTGCCCCTTGTTCAATTTGCTAAATATGAAAAAATAACATTTCCAAATCATTTAAAAATAATTAAAATGATTTTCCATCCCCATGTATCAAATAATGTCATTAGCCAATTCCGAAATCACCTTTTCCTACGCCTCTTAAATCTTCTATAAAAATGATAGATAAATTATTAAAACACAACTAAGAGTGAGATTATAATTCTACGAGATAAACCAAGTCCCCATGTAGGCCCAACTAAAACAAATTCACTATAGGACTAACTAGACTTCTGAAATAACTTGAAACTAATGTGTCATGTTCTTTGGATCAAAGACCAAAAGAAATAAATTATTGAAGCCCGACATTTGACATTTTTGCAACGTGACCAAAATAAGCTTTTGGGCCTCAAAAACTGATCAAAACATGTCGTGAGTTCCTAGAAATTAGCAAGCATGCGGTCTAATATGATGAAAATCACTCTACAAAATTGTTTTACATGACATTTATTGGACTTAAAAATATTAATCATCAAAGTCCCCCTTTTCATTGTTTGTACAACCGTACACACTAGAACTCTTGTGAAACCCTATCAAACTCAATGGCCTAAAAAAATATCAAATATCATTGTGAGAAGCTGCAACTGAGGGAAATGGTCTACTTAAATATAAATAAAATGTGTTCCGAAAGGATTTTTCTAGTTCCTTTATGTTTTCAAAAAATTAATGGTCAAAGTCGACCATTCTGAGAGTATTAACTAGAACATGCAATGTTAAAACACAATAAACTACATTTCATTTTGGTGTGGTAAAAATATTTAACACACTCTTGGGACCCTAAAGCTTTGTATATGAGAACTTTGATACACTAAAAATACAGGGGAACAATTATTTTCTCTTGAAAATAATTTGATCATAAATTATAACTTTTTGAAAATGGTTACCTAGATGATGTAACATTGTGCATACTAAGAATCAAAATAAATTGCATTTAGATTGGCCTTAGAAAACTTTTCAAACAAGATCGTGGGGATTCGAAAACATGTATATGGGTATACGATTATGTTGTCAACATTGGGAAATGATTATTTTGTCATGATGATCAATTGAGTGCAAAATATAACTCTCTAAAGTAGGTCACTTAAACAAATATTGAAACATGCAAATTGCAGATCTATGTTAGACCCTCAAGTCTAGTGCTTCAAAAACATGTCACAAATGACCATGGGAGGCTGAAAATGGACAAATACACTCAATGGTAACAAATGAACATGTTCCCATTCCATTTCAAATAACATTCAACAAGTACTCACCTATTCATTCTCAAAGTGGGCCACTCATAATAGTTTTCAGGGTTGTTCTTTTTGTGCCTTAGTCAAATTTTCAACATAGTCACTTCAAATTCCTTTAGAATTTGAAAGCACCAACACGACATTATTTCAAAATACTCACATGCATCTTCGGGTCTTACAAATCCATACATGGGCTAGTGTCTTAGTAAACAATACATATATTATACATAGATACATAAAATAACATGTTATTCTTCCATATTTTTTTATCATCTAATGCTATACACATTGGACACATGGTGATATATAGACCATGTATCTGTAACACAACTAACACCATATATATTTGAGATCTTTCATCACCTCATCCACATAGTTAAATCACATGTGTGTGATATTGTCAACATATCTATGGAGCCTCATTCAAGTCCAAGTGGTATGAAAAACCTATATTTTAAAGAGCATGGGAAGAGAGGAATAAACTACATCTATATTTCTCCTTGCAAAAACCTTCTCCACTTCAAGAAAGTAATATGTCCAAAGTATTATGCACCTTTTAATGTGCATTAATTCTATCCTAGGTATAATTCATATATTGTATAAACTTGTGAATAATTAATTAATTTGTAGATGTTTAAAATTATCAAGTATTTTAGAATAATGAAAGATGCAAAATGGACATAAAAGGTATCTAAAGGGAAATTTTCAAATGGTAAGGTTATTCAAAATGACAATCCATTAGGAAAATCATGAAAGATAATATATATAAAAATAAATTAAAGACAAAGGACAATCCTTTATAATGATAAAAATCTATTAAATTAATAATATTGTATTTCCACAATCCATAATTGTTTTATTACTAGATTTCTAGATTAGATTGTGTATTAGTTTTTGAATCAATGTTTTAGATTACACTATGTGATCCATCATTAGGATAGTAGAGCTCTAAGAGATAAAAAAAAAATTTATGGATCATGAAGTGTCATTTGAAATGTTGATTCAAAAACTAATACACGATCTAATCTAGAAATCAAGCAATACAATCTATTAAATATTAATGAAAATATTATGCAAAAATAAGGATACTAAACAAAGTATAGATGGTAACAAGAATAATTTTCTAACAATGTCATAATTAGAAGGAGAAACATGTGAAAACCTTAAGGCCTTAAGAATTATCCAAACCATTAGAGAAGAGTGGCCCTCATTCATTAAGACAAGAGATATATGATAGTATACACAAAGAGCACAAAAAATAACTAGATGTGTGTAGCCTCTTGCCAATCAAGAAAATAATATGAATAATACACACATAACAATGTTGAAGAACCAAATAATAAATGATAGAGGTAAAAAAGGGTCCCAACATAAACAAAACATTTGAATTATTGGATAGAGGTAGCTATGATGTGACTATACTAAGTGATGTAGAAGAATCTTGGCTTCAAAGAAACCTTGGATCAACCAAAAATATTTTCCTTTCAGTTTGTTTGTAGTTTGTTCCTGTTTGCCAATATTAGTGTTTTTAGTTGCGGTTCTTAGTCTTGGAGCATTTGTTTCTATGAACCTGAGGGAATCTTTTGGACATCATGTGGAATCTATGTCTGGGTTTGCATCAAATTGTGTTTTGTCTTGGTGGAGATCTCTTGGATTCTTGGTTTGGACCTATTGTTCTTCATGTTATCAGTTAGTCTGTAGTTGTTGGATCTTGCGATGGATCTTCATAATTTGTGGACCTATCTAGCACATTGCTCAATGAACTTTGGGTCATGGCTAACTTATCTTATGGATCAAACATTATGGTTTATTCATCTAAAGGAGATCCTTATGATTTAGGTCCAAACCTATATTTGTAATACATTTTCATGTTCTTGGAGAATGTGAATCTCTTCCAGGATGACTTATGGATTGTGATTTATATATATAGTGTGGCTTAGGTTTCATAGTTTAGGGGATTCATTAGTAGAGTAACCTCTTGGAGGTTCACATCTAGTATGGATCTGAATATTGGGGTGTAATCGAGCATTTATACCAAATGTATGCAAGTTGTATGTGGCTATCATACTTGATGTAAATCTTGATTTTCTAATCATGTGAACAAATGAAGGTGCATGTTGGATGTTTAATTGCATGTTCTTTTTGAATTGAGATGGTTAATTTACAATGTGGAGTCTTTGGCTACAAGGATGGGATAGATTATTCTTGGTCTCTTATAGTGGTGTGAATCCTGGTGTCTGAATTTGTGAAGCTTTTGGGGCATTATTTTTGAGGTGGCAGAGTGTAGATCTGACTCACATCAGTAAAGGGCTTGTGCAAGGTGGTCAGAAGGGATTTATTCTTGAAGGTTGAGTTGTTCTGATGATATAAGTGAGTTGTGGATCTTGGTGTCATAGATGGTTGTTCCTGAGCTTGTGAATCTGGTGGTAGAAAGTGGGTCTGGTCTATGCTTGTTGTGGATTCATGTGAGATGGTTTGGAGAGGAAATGTTGTTGCTAATGGTTATAAGCCTTGGAATTGTGTGTGTGAATTTTGTACCTAGATGTGGACACAACACTTCAATAAAACATTAGAGGTTAGCCAAAAACCAAAATCTTGCAAGTAATTGAAACTATGCTAACCAAGCGATTTATTGCCTTCTAGTAGGTGTGAGTATGATACTCTCATATCGGACTGAGACCAGTGACAATGTAACACCTAAATGAAGGATTTGGATGCAAAGAATGAAAGATTATGATTGTAGATTAAGCTATATTTTTGGATTTTTTGTGCAATAATATGGAAAAGTGTATGAAATTAATCTAGAATGAATGAAATTGGAATGTAGATTTGATCTAAAAAAATGCTATCAATGAGTATGAAACTATAAGTGAGAAACTATGTAAAAGCTAAATGACCAACTATGAAAGATCTCACAAATTGCCTGTCGCAAATGCTCAATCCTTCAATCGCCAATTCACCAGAGTAATTGTGCAAATTCGAATGTTATTTTTATGAAGAGATGAGCCTTGGTTTTATAGAAATCTGGGGCTTTGAGGATGCAAGAGAAAAGCCATAAATCACTCTTGATAAACTCAGGTTGATTTTTGAGTTATTAGGAAATCAAAGATAATTAACTCACAAAATCATGCAAAAGCATGCAAGAACAACTTTTTAACTCAAATCAGAAGTTTAGATCAGCTTTGAAATCAAAATAGAATGTTGAGTTTCCAAAAGTTAACAACTTGCATTGATTTCCTGATTTTGAGTTTAACTGCTCTTTGAATGTGCACAGTTAATTATGAATTAATTAAATAAATAAAGTGATTTATCCTCAACTTAACTGATTTTTAAAATTAAAACAATTGATTTATGGGTTAATCAATTATTAAATCAAACTTTATTCAAAAACTATATCATTAAATATTGACAACTGACTTTAATTAATTAAATAGAAATTTAATCAATTAGTCATAGGATTTTTTATTTATTATCAAAATTAAATAATATAATTTATGAATAATTTAATTAAATCTAATTAAATAATTAAGTGGCAATATTAAATCTAATTAATTAAATATTCAAAATATTCAATTAATCAAACTTTAGGATAAATAGGATTTATCGCTAAATAATTATTAAATTAAAGATAATTATGATAAATTAGGAATATTACTAGGAATATTCCCTGATGCAGAATTTAGGATAATCAATTAAGATTCAATAATGTGCAGATGTGCCTTAGGTTAGGACTTTGATGTCAATTTCATTCGATTTGAAGATGTAGGAGGTTAATGAACCTATAGCTCATTTTTGGGGTATTACATTTTGCCCCTCTTTGAATCACTGTGCAAAGCGTAGTGGTTCAAATAATAATCTGTGTATGATAAAGATGTTGAGATTGATTTGAAAGATGAACCGATTCTGAGATAGAAACCGATTGAAAGATTGGAAAAAGATGCCGACCCAGGTCCAGAATGACCAGGAATCAAGATGATGCTAGCTATATCAGCAATGAACCAGTGATTACGAAAAAGTGCCAAAATGCCTTCTGAAGCTTATGATTGGGAAGAAGTGAGTGACCGATTCCAGACCTCAATCTCCTTGTATGAGTCAATTGGTATCACATCCTGAACACATCAGTTATGAAGAAACAAGGAAATGACACAAATGAACCGTTGGTTATAAAAAGTTGATACAATTTACAAGATAGATTTAGGATACCAGATTGATATGGATCTCGATGAATCTGATATGCCCCAAGTGATGATAGATTTTCCCCAAGCGACGAGGACTTTTGATGAGTCAGCAACTAGACGTGGTTGTTGTCTTGATTACCGAGAGAAATATTTGATTAACAGAATTAGATTTACAGACTTTGAATGATGTGCAATACCATGCCCCCTTCAGGATAAAAATGGAAATTTGACAAGAAAAGTTAGCGTTGAATGGTTTAGAAGCATGTTAATTGATTTGAAAAGTGGTTAGACATGTTCGAGAATGCGTTATGCATCGTTTGAAGGTCCTGGAGACCAAGTTTGACTAGGTTTGACCATGGTTGACCAAGTTGAAATTTTGATAGTTTGATGTAAGATAATCAGTTAAGTTGAAAAATGGATTTCTATAATGATTGAAGGTCGATTATGCAAGCAGTTTACAATATAAATGATCTCAAATTTTGATTTTGATCCCGAAAAAGGATTCTACTTGTGTCGTTGGAGGAACCTTCATACAATGCTCAGTCCTTGTGTCATGTTTAGCATTTTTGGTTTTGAAGAATTGTTTAAGTGTTCACGCAATTTGTGAGATCATGCAAAGTGTAAAATGAAATGCAAATCTAGGACCTAGGACCTAGTCACTGATCATGCGTCGATTCATTCTCATAATCAAACTTTTTAGGTAACCGGATAAATCAATACAATGCCCACTAGTTAGGAAACTATAGACATATGAATATTGATTTGTATGCGGAAGAATCAATACAACGCCCACTGGTTAGATAACCATGGACATGTGAATATTGATTTTGTTTTTGGAATGTCAGATTAGATATAAGCACCAAGGCATAAACGCCAGGATGACTTGAATATCATGTCCATTTTGATATAGCAATTTGTATAAGCATCAAAATATAAATGTTGTGATGACTTGAATACACCTTGCTTTCAAACACATCAAATAGTGAAGAGATCATTCTAAATCTTGTGTGAATTACCCATAGTGACCCTTTATCATTCACATTCTTAGGCAAGATCCCGTTTCACAGTAGGAGTAAGAACTTTCTCAAAAAGATAATAGTGAGATCAAACTTCCTTGAATTTTCCAAGTATCAATGGTCGAGGTACGCATGGCCATCCAATTTTAGATAGAGGCTCTTATAGAAGGACACCATTTCAATCCAAAATTTCCAAAGTTGTTAGATGTTCACATACAAGCAAAACAAAAATAAAAGATTATGCCCACAGTCATCACTCTCTAAATCCTGTAAAGGAAATCATCAAAGAGCTCGAAAGGACACAATATGCAAAAATCTCAATGTGAATCAATAAGCATACAAGGAGATAAAAGCATCTAAAAGCATAGATTGTTTTCAGTTTGTGTTGATGTTTGATTGTGTTGTTGTAGATGCAAAATCCTTTCTGGAGATGAGACTGACTGCCTGACTCAAATGAAGCTTCAAAGGAATCTAACTAGACATGACTCACTGAGGTATAATGGAGACCATAGGATATAACATTGATTGCCCCCAAGTGTTAGGCATTGATAGGATACAGACATGTGAGCCGATTGGTGTACCAATTGACTTATTGAAAATAGGAATGCGAGAACAAACCAAGAGATATGTACAAACTAAAGAAAGAATGAAAGCTGGGAAAGACCAAGATTGTGCTGATAGATGGAGCATTTTGAAACAAGTGGCACCCATTTACCGGGTTTTCACCATCTTGGCAGAGATTCTATTTTTGCTACCAAGGCGCCTATTTCTAAGTTTTCACCAAGGCACTTTTTCTTTTTCTCATTTTTTTGTATTTTTCATTTTTTCAATTTTTTTGTACTTTTGATATTTTTTTACTTTTTTTGTGAATCACCAAGTCACCCATTGCTAGGTTTTGACCAAGATGTTCATTTTTTCAGGACTTTTTCATATTTTAAAGTTTTTTTTAGGACATTTTACCATAGACTGAATGCCTTAGGCATAGAATTTCTTTAGATGGAGAACATTCATTCATTCTTGGAGCTGTTCTCCTTCAGTCATTGAGAGTTGATAGGCTCTAGAGCCAAAAGTAGCAGTGATAACAAAGGGACCCATCCAGTTGGGTTCAAACTTCCCCTTGTGTTCTCTATGTGATTGATTTTTAAGATTCTCTCTCAAGACTAGATCACCGACCTGAAATTCTCTATGTCTGACTTTCTTGTTGTAACCTCTAGACATTCTTTTCTGATATACTCTGAGATGATCATACGCTTCTTGTCTATGCTCATCTAGTAGTTCAAGTTCTTGCAACCTAGACACTCTGTAGTCATCATCAGTTACTAGACCATGCATTCTGATTCTTAGCGATGAGATTTCAACCTTAATAGGTAGTATTGCTTTAGACCCATAAACTAAAGTGAAAGGTGTAGCCCCAGTGGGTGTTCTAATACTTGTTCTGTAGGCCCAAAGAGCTAGATTGATCATGAGATGCCAGTCTCTTCCTATTTTATTAACTATACGGTGCAAGATTTTCAATAGATTTGTGTTTGAAGCCTCTTCTTGTCTATTCCCTTGAGGATAGTAGATAGATGACCAATGTTGTGTAATCTTGAATTTGGCACATAAATCATCCAAGTCTTTGTTCTTAAATTGTCCACTATTATCTATAACTATAGAATGTGGAATACCATGTAGTTCAAGATGAACATAGATATTTGTTTTCTAGTTTCTTGTGTTAAAGGGACTGCTTCTACCCATTTTGTGAAATAATATGTAGCTATAATAATGTGGGTATGCCCATTAGAAGAATGAGGATGTATGGATCCTATAAGATCAAATGTCCATCGATGAAAAGGCCATTGTGTAGTGAAGGGGATTAGATCTCTCCCTGGAGCATGAATTAAGTTGCCATGCACTTGGCACTTTTGATAGTTCTTAGAAAACTTGATAGACTCTTTCTCCATTTCAGGACAATAGTACCCAGCCCTAATAACTTTTCGGGCTCGTGTTAAACCATTCAAGTGCGACCCACAAATACCATCATGGACTTCCTCTAACGCATGTTGAGACTCTTCCCATTCTAAACATCTAAGTAGCATACCATCTAGACCTCATTTGTACAGATCATGACCAATGATGACATATCAGGAGGCATTATGGATAAGGTATCTCTTTTCATGATAGTTAAAGGTATCAGGAATGATTTGGTCTTTGAGATAAGAGAATAGGTTTTTATATCGGGATGAATTATGACTCACAACAGTGCAGATCATACGAGTATTAGGGGAGTCATATGAAGGATAAGATAGTGCTTCCACCAGGAACTCATAGCTTAGCTCATGTTCAGGCTGCTATAATAAAGTAGATAATGTTGCCATTGCATCAGCAACCTTATTCTTTGTTCTAGGTATTTGCTCAAATGTGATGGATATGAAATATTTCTTTAGATCATCTACCATTCTCTTGTATGGAATGAACTTTTCATCCTTCATTTAATATACATCATTGATTTGATGGATTACAAGTTGTGAGTCTCCTTGAATGTCTAGTTCTGTTACTCTCCACTCAATTGCTATTTTTATACCATTCAAAAGGGCTTCGTATTCAACAATATTGATTGTACAAGGAAATTTAATTCTAAATGCCTTAAGAATGGAGCATCATTGAGGAGTGATAAACAAGATACCTGCTCCAAATCCATTTTATTTTGTGTATAGAAGCCATCAAAGAAAAATTACCATTCTCTAGAAGAAAGATTCATGATAGAGGAATCTAGAAATTCCATTTGCATTGGTGTTTCATCAAACAAAGGTGCATCTACTAATTTATCAGCAATAACTTTGCCTTTAATAGCTTTTCTTTCAAGATATTCAATGTCAAATTCACTTAAGAGCATGACCCATTTGGCTAATCTACTCGTGAGGGCAGCTTTGCTTAATAGGTACTTTAATGGATCAATCTTAGCTACTAAATGTGTGGTATGAGCCAACATATAATGTCTTAGTTTTTGTGATGCAAAGATCACATCTAGACAAGCCTTTTCAATCATAGAGTAGTTCTTTTCATATGCCACCAATGTTCTACTAATATAATATATGGATCGTTCCTTCTTGTTCTCATCATGTTGTGCAAGCAATGCCCCCAATGATGTATTTGTAGCAGAGACATATAAGATCAAAGGCTTCCCTTGAATAGGAGGCATCAAGCTAGGAGGATTTGATAGATATTTCTTGATATGATTAAAATTATTTTCACATTCCTCATTCCATGCAAAGATCACACCTTTATGTAATGTCTTTGTAAAAGGTTGTGATATGTCTGCTAGCTGAGATATGAAGCATTTGATAGATTGAACTCTCCCTTGCAATATCCTCATTTGACTAATATTATTTGGGGGTTGCATCTCCATGATAGCTTTAACTTTAGTTGGATCTACTTCAATTCCTTTCTTTGAAACAATGTAGCCTAAAAGCTTTCCAAAAGTGACACCAAAAGTACACTTCTTAGGATTTAGTCTGAGACTAAATTTTTCCATTCTATCTAGTATCTTGCTCAAGTCATTTAGATGTTTGGATCTTGTCATAGATTTTGCTAAAGTATCATCAACATAATCCTCCATAGTTTGATGCATCATGTCATAAAAAATAGATGTCATAGCTCTTTGATATGTAGCACCAGCATTCTTAAGCCCAAATGGCATGACATTACAACAGAAGGTACCCCACGCACATGTGAAAGCAGTTTTCTCTTGATCTTCTGGAGAAATTTTTATTTGATTATATCCAGAAAAACCATCCATTGAAGAATACATCTCAAAGCCCGCAGTCATGTCCACTATCATATCAATGTTAGGTAATGGAAAATCATCGTTAGGGCATGCCTTGTTTACATCTCTAGAATCTATACATACTCTTATTGATTTGTCTGGTTTTGAAATAGGTACAATATTAGAGATCCATTCTACATAATCAACAACTCAGATAAATCCAGCTTTTAGGAGCTTCTCTAATTCAGCTTTTACCAAGAGTGCAACATGTGGATGCATCTTTCTCAATTTTTGATTAACAAGTTTAATGTTTGGAGCTATAGATAAATGGGGCATTATAAGATTAGGATGCAATCCTGGCATATCTGAATATTTTCATGCAAAGTGGATCTTTTTCTCAGTTAAGAATGTTGTAAATTTTTTCTTTTCTTCTTCTGATAAGGAATGTGCTACATGGACCAACTGTGGTTCTTTTGTTGTTCCCAAGTTGATGGATTGAGTGGGCTCAATTAGAACTAGAGATCTGTCCTATAAATGACTCGGAAGGACATCAAATATCTCATCCTTAGGCACCTCAGAGAGGTTTTCACCATCGGATACATCTTTTATTTTTACTTTTGTAGGTTTTGAGACTGCCACAAAGTGGTTTTCACCCTCAGAACTCCCTTTCTTTTTATTCTTACTCTTATTTTTCTGACTAAGATACTTGATGTCCGACTCCATCATGCTAACGCTCAGTTCACTGATGGAAGTCCTCATAGGCTCAACTACATTTAGGTAGCAAGAAAGGCATAGTCATTCAGGAAGGTATAAATACCATAGCTTGTATTTGTGGAAGTTTGGTCAAGAAGGTCAGGATGTTGGATAGTCAAAGTGGTAAAAGATTGGGAAAGAGTGTTTACGGATATGGATCTGTCATCATTGGTCCTAACCTGATGCTCAAGTTTAGAGGTGATATTACAACTTAAGACATTCAATTCATGAATAGGCTCAATGTCATTGTGGAAGTCCACTTCAGCCATCGATGGATCAGACTTGATAAGTTCATCATTTTGCTCTAGACTTACATTGGGTTTAGGTGCATATTGGTGAATAACATCAACATGTTTTTTTGTAATAAGCTCATCTTCTTCTAGAATGGCTCCCCATTCATAGTCATTAGATTATTTATCTATGCCGCTAGGAAATCTAAGAACATGAGTAAAGTCAGGATGAATACCCCAAGAAGGGTTACCCTCGGATTTTGATTTGAATTCATACTCATGGGAATCTGTCTCAAAATAATTACCACCTTCCTCTTTGTCTATTTGATTGTCTTCGAGATTAGCTGGTTCTTGTGTTGCAACTATCTCTTTCTCTATAGTAGGTTCTTGTGTTTATACTACATTAATTCTTTTTACTAGATCATCTTCAACTTCAAGGAGGTCTTTTATTTCTTTAGGAAAAT
Organism: Chamaecyparis obtusa; assembly: GCA_027943335.1. Classification (NCBI taxonomy): domain Eukaryota; kingdom Viridiplantae; phylum Streptophyta; class Pinopsida; order Cupressales; family Cupressaceae; genus Chamaecyparis; species Chamaecyparis obtusa. The sequence goes on from BSBK01004172.1 coordinate 1,724,807, forward strand.
GCTCATAGGGAATGAGATCTTCAGTGATGTCTGAATCATCACTATCAGATTGTTCTATTGTTTCTCCCTTTAGTTGATTTGTTGTGGAAGGCTCAACCTATTCTAAGACATGTGGGGAGTTCTTGCTAAGACAGAAAGGCTTCTTCTTGTATCCTAGACCTGTTGTATTCTTGTTTGCTCAGCCACAATGATCAAGAGGTGACAGAAGACCTTTACCCTATAATCCTAGAGGTACTTTTCCTTTATATCCCATTTTTGCAATCAATTTGTCTCCTGGGTCATATGACGTAGAAGGGATATTCGGTATTTTAGCATCACATTTTTGAACAAATTGAGTTTTAGGTTCATATTTTCATAGCCATGTGAGCACAACTTCATCCTCTTCAAACTCATGTTTAGATACTTGTTTTGCAACAAAATTTCCTTTATATGCCTCAAGAGGTTCTTTAGACTCTTGTTTCGACTATTTCAAAATTTGTCCATAGGAATTAGGCAAGATAGGGAGAGATGTCAAAGATAAGACTAGATCTATAGTATATTCTCCCATACCATTTTCTTTGATTTTAACCTCTTTAGCAATGTCTTCCATCTTGGATGTTGAAGCAACGTCTAGCTGCTTAGTGGAAGATTCTCTATTATTAGGAACAAGTTTATCATCACTGTCTTTCAATGTATTGCAAGTTGTATATAGATTAGCTAGGATCATCACCTCTAGTCCTTCATAAGGAAATTTCAAACACTGATAGTATGTAGAAGGAATAGCTTTCATTTCATGTATCCAAGGTCTCCCTAGAAGGATATTGTAAGCCAAAGGTAAATCAAGAACTTGACATATAGTATCTCTGATGACAGGAACTACTCTAATAGGTAAGACAATTGTTCCTTTTGAAGATCTTTCTTTCTCATCATATGCTTTGATAGTTATCTTCTTTCTAGGATCAATGGCCATTTTTTAAAATCCAAATTGTGTAATCAAGCTGAAAGAACAAATGTTTAGACCAGCGCCCCCATCTATCAACACACGTTTGACACGATGGTTTTGGATCAAGACTTCAATATGAAAGGGATGGTTATGCAGATGACTCAATGAGTTATCATCTTCCTCTAAAAAGGAAATGTACTATGGAGATGTAAGATGACCAACCATAGTCTAGAATCTATCTAAATCAAGGTTATCAAGAACATTGGATCTGAGCAGAGCCTTGTCTAGAATGGTTCTATGAATTGGACATATCCGAAGCAACTCAAACATGGAGATTTTTGCATTTGTGTGTTGGAGTTGTTGGATAATACTATATGAAGTAGGCCTCGTGTCTTTAGGATTTGAAGATTTAGATGTAGCCTTCTGTTTAGAAGCAAATGAAAGATTGAAAGGCACCTTAGGAACATTTGATGAATTTGGTATTTGTCCTTGCAGTTGTGCCTGAGCTTGTGATCAAGTAACTGCATTAGCTGATTGATTATCTCTATCTCTTCTTACAATTGTGATGACATTCCAATGCTCAGATAGGCATGGCTCAACCATATTGATAACAACATTGTTTCTAGAGTAGGCATAATTGACTTTATCACCCATATTAGGCAGAGAAGAAGAATCTTCTTTACCATGTTTAGGAAATGGTTCTATGAATGTTGTAGGATCATTATTTCTCTTATGATTATCAATCGTGATTTCTCCGTTATCAATTTTGTCTTGTATGATATGCTTCAAGCGAATGTAGTTATTAGTCTTATGACCCTTATTGTGATGGAATTCACAGAAATCATTCTCTCTCCACCATTTTGGTTTTGGTTCGGGATCAAAGACCTTTATCTCAAGAAAGTAGATGATTTTGTTTGTCAATAGAGTTTTCATGGCAGATTCCAAGGATTCCCCAAGAGGAGTGAATTTGCAATTAGGATCTGTAGCCCAAGGTTTATAATCAGATGACTTTTTGTTTGATTCAGATGTTTTAGCTTCAACAGCTTTGATGGCTTGGGTGCCAATAGTGAGATTGAAAGCGGGTGCCTAAGATGAGGCACAAATATTATAAATAATGCCATCTGTGACGATGCCTTTATTCTTATTCCAATTTTTGTTCTTGTCTTTAGAACTAGATCCAAATTCATACTTGTCCTCTTGAAGTGATATGTCTCTTTTTTGCACAAGTACTTTCTCAAATTTTATTGCATTTTCTACCATCTTATTAAAGGATGTATGATTTTGCATTTGCAAGTGGTAGTTGAGTTCTAGAACAAGATTGTTGATGAAGATTTCTAACTTCTCAGTTTCTGGAATGGGTCTAGCATATAGAGAAAATTTCTTCCTCCATCTCCTTAGAAATGTTAGGAATGGTTCACCTGGATATTGTTTCAGATTGCAGATGTCGATCATGGTGACCAGATGTTGAATATTGTAGGAGTATTGTTGATAGAATAGTTTGATTAACTTCTCAAAAGTTATGATAGTTGGAGGCATTCTAGAGAACCAATGAATGGCTGCTCCTCCCAGAGATCGAGGGAAAAGATGCATTAAGTAAGTTGGTTCATGCATAAACTCCATAGATTGAGTACAAAATTCTCTGACATGATCTTGAGGATTAGAGTTTCCATCATACTTATCATATTAAGGCATCTCCAATCTTTTAGGGAATGGTGGCATGTACAAGTCTTTATCAAATGGAAAAGGGCATAGGGCCTCCATGGAGCACTCCTTAGGTTCCTTTTCTTTTTCAAGTTTGTTAAGTTTTACTTGCATGGCATGCATCTATTTCATCATAGCTATGATAGGAGTTTCTTCCTCATGTGTAATGATATCTTCAATATTAAATTTTGGATTAATTTTAGCTCCTTGATGAGCTAACTCTAGAAAGTATGCTTCTCTATCTTCCTTCAAGAAATGTTTCATCATTCTTTTGGAGTTATCATCATTTTGATATTGGGCAATTTCAGAAGGTGTGGGTTCTTGATCCATACCATGTTGAGACTGATGTCCTTGGGACCCTTGATGTGTCCCTCCATGAGACATGTTAGGAGTTTTAGGGATCCTTGGATTAGATCAAGGTGGATTTTGTTGATTACCTCTGTGATTTGATGGAGGGGTATGTAACTAGTTTTCAATCAAAAATTGCCAAGACCGTCATCTTCGTAAAGACCAAAATTGTAGAGTTCTTCAAGAGTTGGACCTTTTTGAGTAGTCAAAGGTACAATGTTAAGTGCTTCTCCAGATTTCTTGTGAGAGGAAGCTCTAGTTTCCACCATTAACCTTGGGTGAAGCAAAAGAATAAGATGAAGACAACTGAAGAATGAATTGATTCAAGAAGATTGAATGACGCAACCTTGTCAAGATTGAAGTGATTAAAGATTAGATCAGACATAAATGAAGGATACTACACCATAGTAGTGTGGGTAGACACCCAACAGATAGCAAGCCAAGCTCACAACACTTAGCCGTTTAGTAAAAAGATTAAATTTGAAGATAATTTTTAAAAGGTTTTGACACAAGATGAAAAAGACTCAAATCAATAAATCAAAAGTCTAAATCAGAATCAAGAGACCACTTTAGCAAAATGAATGGATTCATTATAGAATCTACTCTATTTTTGACGCAATGATTTGTTTGACAGATTCTAAGATTTGTTTCTCAACTCTAGACATGCAGTTTCAGACAGTGTGCAATAGGAAAATAGGCATACAGACCCTAGACAAAATCAAATTTGATGGAAAGTTGACCAACTAGCAATAATAAGCTCTCTATTTTGCAAATTTTAGGATAGGTTCACACTAGAGGATGTTGTTTCATGTGAGGAAGTACTATGTTGTGCACGAGAATGTGTTGTCTCACGTGAAGGAATGCTCAGAAAGTGAAATTTTGCATGATAAAAGGACATAGTTTGATAGTTTAGACATAGCTTTTGAGGCACAAATTTTGAGACACAACGCTAGCTATTCTCTGATAGAATATTCAGTTCTCACTCCAGAAAAGGATTTTTGCTCAGATTTTACAATTTTTCAATGTTTTAGTATTAGATTGTTTGCAAATTTTTCTGTCTAGTTTTTGAAGATCTGTGTAAAAGTTTGTCTCAAGTAACCAAGTAGATATCAAGCACGCATAATAGCAGGCAAGGGGAGAAAGCAATCATCTGAAAACAATGAACAAGGGGAAAATCACCCTTGCACATGAACAAACAATAGTGACTTATTGTGCTAATCCCTTGAAATACTACTTGTGTATGTTCCAAAAAGTTTTTCAATAACGCACATATTCCTAGAAAATGAAAAATTTGGCCTCACTAGGGTTTGTAGTAATGGTCTGACTCTGCAAATTTTGTGATCTCAAGAGGGAGAAATCCAATCCAAGTGCACTGGGCTTTTGACAAAGTCTAAGAATTTAATCAATTAGGAGCTGCTAGGGAGATCTGACAACCCAACAAGAGACCACACCTATGAAGATTTCCTCCACAAGGACATTTATATAGTGGTTGATGCTACCACAGTGAAAATGGCTATTACCGCTTGAGGTTCCATCCACGTGGTTGACCCAATTAAGGGAATGTCCACTATGGTTAACCCTCTCTAAAGGTGACTCACAAAAGATACCACATGGAGACTAGTTCCAGATTCAAGGATCTGAGTTTCTGATACTAACCAAAAAGGGAGTAGAGAATAGTCCTCTAGCCTTTTCACTTTTAACCAAAACAAACTAGATAGATTAATCTGACATGCTAAGAGAAAGATTATCTCACAAAGATCTATGACTTCAATCACTTATGATCTATCAACCCCTTCGAAGAGAGAATGTATCAATCAAAAGTTGAAGACACACAAATCTAGTAGAACGTGAGACGCTCTTAGTAACCTCCCTACCTACAAGGGGATCCTTCGTCAAGAAGAGCTTCACATAAAAACAAGTTAAAGAATCCCACTCTCTCAAGATCAGCCACAAATAGTGTTCATAGGGCCTAATTGTTATGTGTAATAAATATGCAAAAATCAAATCTATGTTCGTTTTAGAGCCCAAAACACAGGCTTGACACAAGAGAGTTTGTTTTATGTCCCAAAATGAAGTGTTATCAGATGTAATAGAATACTTGAGTTCTTCACAACGCGCTTAGTAGATTTTACCTGTTTTAGCAATTTTTGAGCATTTGTCTTCTATATTTTGTACCCACAGGACTTACCTGCACCTACACCTGCAAACCACTATTATGAAAAACTTACCTATTCTTGTACATGAAACCCACTGTTATAAAAATCCATTAAAAAAAAATGCAACTTGTCAACCCCACGTGGTAGAAAATCAGGTTAGTCAAAGATAATATGTCATTTGATAATCGAAAAACCTGTTGTCATAAAAAATCAGATTCTGACCAGTCTATACTAAATCAATAACAACTTTTGTAAATCAAAACAAAATTAATCCAAAACAATGGAAAATTAAATCTAACTCAAATGACTTTCTAGAAATATAAATTTTGGATCTGTATCATGTCATATGTGCATGTACCAATAAAAACATCAGTCAAATTTCATAAAATTAGGTTCAGACCAGTCTTCACTAAAATTATCTTAACTTTTGAAAATCAAAACTAAATTAATCCAAACCAATGGAAAATGAAAGCTAACTCAAATACCTTTCCAGAAATATAAATTTTGGATCTTTATCATGTCATATGTGCATGTACCAATAAAAACATCAGTTAGATTTCATAAAATCAGGTTCAGACCAGTCTTCACTAAAATGATCCTAACTTTTGCAAATCAAAATAAAATTAATCCAAGCCAATGGAAAATGAAATTTAACTCAAATACCTTTTCAGAAATATAAATTTTGGATCTGTATCATGTCATATATGTATGTACCAATAAAAACATCAGTCAGATTTTTGGAAAAATAGACTAGAAATTTATCACAAAACTCACAAAAATTAACCTTGTGGTCGTGGGTTCAAGAAAAATGATAGAAATATGATAGAATAGAATGGAAATCCATTTCAGGGCTCCACAATGGGTGCCAAAAATGTGTGTGTGAATTTTGTACCTAGTTGTGGACACAACACTTCAGTAAAATATTAGAGGTTAGCCAAAAACCAAAATCTTGCAAGTAATTGAAACTATGCTAACCAGACGATTTACTGCCTTCTACTAGGTGTAAGTATGATACTCTCAGATCAAACTGAGACCAGTGATAATGCAACACCTAAATGAAGGATTTGAATGCAAAGAATGAAAGATTATGAATGCAAATTAAGCTATATTTTTGGATTTTCTATGCAATAATATGAAAAACTGTATGAAATTAATCTAGAATGAATGAAATTGGAATGCAGATTTGATCTAAAAAAAATGCTATGATTGAGTATGAAAATATGAATGAGAAACTATGTAAAAGCTAAATGATCAACTATGAAAAATCTCACAAATCACCTGTCGCAAATGCTCAATCCTTCAATCACCAATTCGCCAGAGTAATTGTGCAAATTCGAGTGTTGTTTTTATGAAGAGATGAGCCTTGGTTTTATAGAAATCTGGGGCTTTGAGGATGCAAGAGAAAAGCCATAACTCACTCTTGATAAACTCAGGTTGATTTTTGAGTTATCGGGAAATCAGAGATAATTAACTCACAAAATCATGCAAAAGGATGCAAGAACAACTTTTTAACTCAAATCAAAAGTTTAGATCAACTTTGAACTCAAAATAGAATGTTGAGTTTCCAAAAGTTAACAACTTGCATTGATTTCCTGATTTTGAGTTTAACTGCTCTTTGAATGTGCACAATTAATTATGAATTAATTAATAAATAAAGTGATTTATCCTCAACTTAATTCATTTTTTAAATTAAAACAATTGATTTATGGTTAATCAATTATTAAATCAAACATTATTCAAAAACTATATCATTAAATATTGACAACTGACTTTAATTAATTAAATAGGAATTTAATCAATTAGTCATAGGATTTTTTATTTATTGTCAAAATTAAATAATATAATTTAGGAATAATTTAATTAAATCTAATTAAATAATTAAGTGGCAATATTAAATCTAATTAATTAAATATTCAGAATATTCAATTAATCAAACTTTAGGATAAATAGGATTTATCGCCAAATAATTATTAAATTAAAGATAATTATGATAAATTAAGAATATTACTAAGAATATTCCCTGATGTAGAATTTAGGATAATCAATTAGGATTCAATAATGTGCAGATGTGCCTTAGGTTAGGACTTTGATGTCAATTTCATTCGATTTGAAGATGTAGGAGGTTAATGAACCTATAGCCCATTTTTGGGGTATTACAAGAATAAGTTGTGTTATTTTATGTATCCTTTTGGTGGATAGATCTTCAATTTGAGGCAAATTACGAAGGTTTTCAATAGATAGTTGATAGAGGGGCAATTGAAGTCTTGCAATCTGACCACCAAAGTGAGGAAGTTTCCCCTTAGGAGAGAGGAGATGTTGACGAAGATGACTAATCATGTGATGGAGAAGAGAAAGAGGAATATGACCTTTGTCATTGGGTGGATTCTTCAAATTACTAGGCTGGACAAATTCAAAGAGAGAAAGAAAGAAGATATAAGAGTTGGTATGATTGTGTGGAAGAGACAAATGGAGGAAATAGAGATGGAGTTGCAGAGAATATTTTATTATCAAAATGAGGACTCTCTAGGGTGTTTTTATAAACATGAGGTTGATGAAGGCATAAGAGATGTTGTTGAGGTGAATATTATAGAGGCAAGAAGTCTTGGTGAAGGCTTGGAGGATCTTGTCGGATTAGAGGTGGAGCTTGTTGATAAAAGTACATCGGTGAGTGTTCTTGCTTCTAAGATGTATGTGGATGAAGAAGAAGGGGTTATTAATGAATTACTTATTTAGTTTACTAGATATAATGAGAAAGTCAGTGAGTGCCTTGTTATTGTGGATGTTGCTAATTATGAGGTTCCTTTTGGTGAACTTCCTATGGTTGCATATGATAGTTTGATTGAAGATAACTTGCTGATGAAAATTTATAAGGTAGAGCCTTAGTGGGATACTTTGGTTGGTAAGATTGAGGAGATTTATTTTCCTTGATTGAGAAAGAGTTTCATGTAGTTGGATCTAGTGATTTTGTTGAGTTGATTGAAGGACTAGTGGAAGAGAGTGTGGTTGCTAATGATACTATTGTTGTGTATGATAGTTCTTTGGATGAGCTTGTTGTTAGTGAAGGGTTGAAGATTGAAGCATTTCAGTTTGATGCTAGCTTATTGCAGAGATTACTTAGTGGATGTGAAGGTAAGGGTTTGAGTTAACTTGTTGATGCTGATTTGATTGGTTATGGAGATGAGATTGTCATTGTAGAGTAGGTTTAGAAGGTAGAGTGGGGTTCCTTTAAAAGGAATTAGTACTTAGACTTGAGGATGGATATTTTGAAAGTAAAGATAAAGATTGGGTTTGGCAGAGTTGGTGATGTTGATTGAATATGTGTGGATGATGGATAGAGGTGGCAGAATTCTTGAGTTCCTTGTTGTTGATGCTCAAATGACTCATAGTAATCAAATGTGTGCTAAATATGGAATTGAGTTGCAGAAGTTGTGTAGGGAGTTTGAGAAGGAGAGTGCAGATCATATGCATTGCTATATTGTTGATAAGCTTGGCCTTGTTAGTGAGTTTCCTAGATGGTGTGTTGTAGTGCAAAGGGTTTGGAGATCTGATTGGTTGAGTTAGAGAGTTGGTATTTGTAGATTCATCTTGTTAGCCTTGAGGGTTGGGAAGCTGGAGGTCAAGATGAAGTTTTGTGATCATACTTTCTTCATGTTGTGGATTCTTCTTACAGAAACAAAGAGAGAGGATCACTTTATCCTTAACCTTGGTGTCTAATGCAATAGTATCTTGGGTTCAGAACAATCTTGCATCAACCAAAAAAAATTTCCTTTCAATTTGTTCATAGCTTGTTCTAGTTTCCTAATTTCAGTGTTTTTATTTGCGGTTCTTAGTCTTGGAGAATTTTCTAATGCAAACATGAGGGAACCTTCTAAACATCATGTGGAATCTATGTTTGGGTTCACATCGCATTTCATTATGTCTTGGAGGAGATCTCTTGGATTATTGGTTTGGACCTATTGTTCTTCATGTTATCAACTAGTATTTAGTTGTTGGATCTTGCAATGGATCTTTGTGATTTGTGAACCTAACTGGTGCATCATTCAATGATCTTTAGGTTGTGGTTGACTTATCTTATGGATCGCACATTATGGTTTATTCATCTAAAGGAGATCCTTATGATTTAGGTCTTGACACAATCATGGTCAAAGAATCCCCATAGAAGATGTCCAATCATGCAGCCAACACTAATAACACAACAAAATTACAACATAAAACAAGATATGATAGAATTTATGATGTAGGAGCATCCTAGGTGTAAGAGAAATCTTGCATCACCCAAAAATGTTTCTAGTTTCTTTTCAATAAGGGCTATCTTGTGCAGAGCTTCTATTTATGGAAACTTACAATTTTTAGTAAGTTGGTCATACCAGCTTCGAATGTTCTGATTTCACAGGTGGAGGTTCATCTTAGTCATATCAGCCTACCAGTTGAGTTTCATTGCCATATCATCTATATTGGTGAAGTTATTGAGGTTTTTGGGTACAAAATCTTTGAGCTCAATTTTGAAGGCCTCAGAGGCTCCGGATCACGATCGACCCCCAGTTGACTATAGCTTGCGCAAGTTAGGCATTGTAGATCAGGTCTTGCCATTTCCAAAAAGTGGTTATAGTTGAAAAATGGAGCTACGGTTAAAAAGTTATGGCCTCTGGAAGTTGTGCTACCTAAAAACATAATTTGTAATTATTTTGAGCCGACCCCAATGTAAAAATTATAAAAAATAAAATAATTCTAGGGGAAGTGAGTCTTAATGGCTAAATTTTTGGAACCTTCTCGGGCGATGGAAAATTGCCTATATAAGGAAGGCATGTAGTGTTGTTTAGGGTAGTTTAGAGTATTTCCGGGTAATAATTTGAGGCTTTGTCCTATAGATTATTGTAAGGAAGATGCCCATGTGGCTTTGCATATTGTAATTCTAAAATTTTTAGTTCCACACTTGTGGAGATAATAAGAAGCCCATTTCCTATTCTTGTAAACTATTTTTGTTTCTATGTTTCTGTTATGTGTTTATGGTATCAGAGAAGGAGTTCCTGAGTGTGTAGACAGATTGTCAACTATGAGGAAGTTTGCACCAGGATTTAGGGTCTCAGCAACAAGCATGAAAAATGCCCCCATGAAGGAAACATGGGGGAAGAGCTGGTGGTGTGCCACCTGAGGTTAAAGCCCTCCAGAGACAAGTGCGAGCATTGCAAGAAGAGATTCACAAAGGAATGAATCTTACAGTTAGAGATGAAAGAGAGGATGAAGCCGAAAAAGAAGGAAATTTTGATCAGGAAGGAGAAGGAAAAATTATGAACCAAGAGGAAGAAAGGATTTTTCAAGCCATTTCTAAGATTGGGAAAAGACCTAAGGTTGAGGTTCCTATATTTTCAGGAAATCTTAACCTAGAGTTGATCGACTGGATCAATGAATTAGAAGAATATTTTGAGTATGAAGATATTGAGGATCCTAATAGGGTCAAGTTTTTGAAAGCCAGACTGAAAGGGCATGCGAACATCTGGTGATAGGAGATTCAATTGGAGAAAAATAGAAGAGGAAAGGAGAAAATCACAAGATGGGATTGGATGGTAGATAAATTGAAGTGATAGTTCATTCCTATTCATCTATTGAAGAAAATGCAAGGTTTGAGGTAAGTAGGGAGATCTGTTTAGGAGTATACAGAAGAGTTCTACTGAATCCTTATTAGAATAGATCATGTGGAAGCTGACAAGGATAAAGTTGCCTATTATCTTAATGGGTTGAGGCTAAGCATTCAGGAAAAGTTGAATTTGGCTTGAATGAACAATATTGAAGAGGCATACCATTTTACCCTAAAAGTAGAGAAAAAGTTGAACAAGAAGTTTAAGAGGAGATAAAGTGGAAGAGGTCATGGTGGAAGATTTGGTGGACGGTCTTATGGAGGCCGAAATGAAGATCAAAAAAAGAAGGATGAGGCGAGTAGCAGTCAAAATCAGAGAGGAAATAATTTCAATCATTTTCATGATCAAAATAATAGAGATCATAGAGGAAGGGGAAGAGGACGAGGAATAGGAAGAGGAGGCTTCTGTGGAACATGTTTTCACTGTGGAGAAGGTCATAGGGCATTTGAATGTCCTCAATGCCAAGGAAGGACAGATAGGAGAACTGAATGGCAGGCTAGAGTTGCACATGTGGATGAAGATGCCAGATCATCTCATTCTGAAGATGTTGAAAGAGGAGAAATACTAATTAACAAAAGATTCATGCTAAGTGGTGAGAATGAACCTGAGAAAAGGAGTTTGTTTTGTACTAGGTGAAAGTGTGAGGATAAATGTTGTGATGTGATTATCAATAGTGGAAGCACTACAAATTTGGAGTTAGAAGAGATGGTCACACAGTTTAAGCTCAAGAGGTAGAAATACCCACATATATATCAGATTGCCTAGGTGTAGGATGACCACAAGGTCATGTTCAATGAACAATCCCTAGTAAAGTTCAAGATTGGCGGATACCATAATCAGGTACTATGTGATATCATACCTACGGATGCATGTCATATGTTGTTGGGTAGACCATGGCAGTTTGACATGCATGTTGTACATGATGGTCATGTGAATACCTATTCCTTGACAAAGGATGGAGTGCGACATAAGCTAAAGCCATTAAATTACACAAAAGAAAAGGTATGTGGTAATGTAATAATAAGTTTTGTTGACGGAATAAAGTTCCTAGAGGGTATGACGAATGATCATATGTGTTTTTCTTTAATTCCAAAAGCCGGTAAAGAGGAAGTAGAAGATGTACCTATAGAAGTTGTAGATCTATTGAATGAGTTTCAAGATATTGTATCTGATAATGTACCTAATGGATTACCACCAATAAGGAAGATTAGTCATCAGATGGACTTGATTCCAAGAGCCAATTTTTCAAATACAGTAGCACACATAATGACACCAGCAGAAAGTGAAGAGTTAAATAGACAAGTACATGAGTTGTTACAGAAGGGATTGATTTGAGAGAGTCTAAGTTCATGTGATGTACTAGCAGTATTAGCACCGAAGAAAAATAGAGAATGGAGGATGTGTACAAATTGTAGGGCTATAAAAAAGATCACAATCAAGTATAGGTTTCCATCACCATGAATGGATGATATTATGGATTGTTTGAGTGGAGCTGTGTATTTCTCAAAGATAGATCTGAAGAGTGGATATCATCATATTCGGATTAGAGAAGGAGATGAATTAAAGACTTCCTTCAAGACAAAGGAAGGGTTGTATGAGTGATTATTCATGTCTTTTGGGATAACCAATGCACCGAGAACTTTCAAGCGGCTCATGAATGAGGTTCTGAAAGAATTTCTAAGTAATTTTGTCATTGTTTACCAAGATGGTATTTTGATCTTCAGTAAGACATTACAGGAGCATATAATGCATATTCGTAGGATGTTTGAGAAGTTAAAGGAAGAGAAACTCTTGATTAATTTGAAGAAGTGTAGTTTTTTGAAGGAGTTAGTGTATTTGGGGTTTATAGTTTTAGAAAAAGGTCTAAAAATGGATCCAGAGAAAGTGAAGGCTACCCTTGAATGACCTACTCCAAGGAGTGCTACTGAGGTAAGAACTTTTCATGGTTTGTCTAGCTTTTACAAAAAAATTATCAGGAGTTTTAGCAGTATTTGTGGACCCTTGACTGAAACAATGAGAGGAGATAGGAAAGAGTTTAAGTGGACTACAGGGGCAGATAAGAGTTTTAAACTATTGAAACAAAAAGTTATAGAACAACCTATTTTAGCACTTCCAAATTTTAATAAGGTGTTTCAAGTAGACTATAATGCTAGTGGTATTGTAATAGGAGCTATTTTGAGCCAAGAAGGTAAACCTATTTCTTATTTTAGTGAGAAGCTAAATGATGCCAAGAGGAAATATTATGTTTATGATCAAGAATTTTATGCTATAGTTTGGGCATTGAAGAAGTGGAGACACTATCTGCTTCCTAAGGAGTTTGTTTTTTATATTGATCATCAAGCTTTGCAATATTGGAATAGTCAAGGAAAGTTGAATCAGAGGCATTTGAAATGGGTTGAGTTTTTGTAGAGTTACACATTTGTTTTGAAACACATGCATGAAAATTATAATAGGGGTGCAGATGCACTTAGCAAAAGGAAAATTTTGCTAACAGAGATGCAAATTGAGGTGGTTGTGTTCAAGGAACTCAAGATTTTGTATCCAAAGGATCCTGATTTTGGTGAAGCTTGTAAAGCTTGTACAGAACCTATTACTTTAGATAGAACAAAGTGGTTGGATTTTATCATCCAGGATGGTATACTATTCAGAGGGAGTCAATTGTGCATTCCACAAAGCTCTATGAGGGAAAATCTCATTAAGGAGAAACATAGTGGAGGATTGGATGGACATTTTGGTCATGATAAAACCCTTTCTTTGGTTAATAAAAATTATTATTGGCCACAGTTGCAACAAGATATCAAGAAGTTTTTACAGAGTTGTAGAGTATGTCAATTGGAAAAAGGAGAAAAATAGAATACAGGGTTGTATCAGCTATTACCTATACTAGAGAATCCTTGGGAGGATATCAGTATGGACTTTGTTCTTGGTTTACCGAGGACTCGGTGAAGACATGATTCAATTTTTGTGGTGGTTGATAGGTTTTCACATATGACACATTTTATTCCCTACAAGAAGACTAATGATGTTGTTCATATAGTAGAATTGTTTTTCAAGGAAGTGGTGAGACTACATGGTTTTCCAAAGAGCATAGTTTTAGATCGGGACACTAAGTTTTTTGGATATTTCTGGCACACATTGTGGAAGAAATTAAAGACATATTTGAAGTTTAGCTCATCACATCATCCATAGACTGATGGATAGACAAAGGTGGTGAATAGGAGTTTGAGGAATTTGCTAAGATGTTTGGTTGGAGATAAGCCAATAGGATGGGATTTAATTTTACCATAGGCAAAATTTGTATACAATAATTATGTCAATAGGAGCACTGATAAATCACCATTTTAGATTGTACATGGAAGTAGTCCTAGAAATGCATATGAGTTGAGAAACATAGACAAAGGAGAGATAAGTAGTGTTGAAGTTGAGGATTTTGTAGAACATTTGAAGAACATCCATGAGGAGGTGAGGAAGCACATTACCAAGATGAATGCACAGTTTAAGGCTAAGGAAGATGAGAAAAGGAGGCTTAAGGAATTTCAGGTTAGGGATGAAGTCATGGTTCATTTGAGAAATGAGTGATTTCTAGTAGGTACATATAACAAGCTAAAAATGAAGAGGTTTAGGCCATGCAAGATACTGAAGAAGCATGATTCAGGAAATGCATATGAAGTAGAATTGCCTACTGAGCTGAATATTTCACCAGTATTTAACATTTTAGATCTAATAGAGTATCATGAAGGGGGTGTTGAAGATTAGATCACAGAAGCAGAGTGGAGTATTCCAGCAACTAGTTCAACTACCAAGGAGATTGAGGTTATACTGGATAGTCATGTTGGCAGAAGCATAAGGAACAGGAAAGATGAAGAATATTTAGTCAAGTGGAAAAGATGACCTGTTGAAGATTCATCATGGTTGACAAGAAAGGAGGTTAATCATCTTGGTTTTCCTATGTACACTTGAGACGTGATAGGGTGACTTGTCAAATTACCTTGGGTGTCTGATGTAGGAGCATCCTAGGCGTAAGAGAAATCTTGCATCACCCAAACATATTTTTGGTTTCTTCTCAATAAGGGCTATCTTGTGCAGAGCTTCTATTTATGGAAACTTACTATTTTTAGTAAGTTGGTCATACGAGCTCAGAATGTTCTAATTTCACAAGTGGAGGTTCATCTTAGTCATATCAGCCTACCAATTGAGTTTCATTGCCATATCATCTGTATTGGTGAAGTTATTGAGGTTTTTGGGTACAAAATCTTTGAGCTCAATTTTGAGGGTCTTAGAGGCTTCGAATCATGATCGACCCCCAACTTACTAGAGCTTGCGCAAGTTAGACACTATAGATCGGGTCTTGCCATTTCTGAAAAGTGGTTATAATTGAAAAACAGGGCTACGATTAAAAAGTTATGGCCTTTGGAAGTTGTGCTACCTAAAAACATAATTTTTAACTATTTTGAGCCGACTCTAATGTAAAAATTATAAAATAAAATAAAATAATTCTAGGGGAAGTCGGTTTTAATAGCTAAATTTTTGGAACCTTCTCGGGCGATGGAAAATTGCCTATATAAGGAAGGCTCGTAGTGTTGTCTAGGGAAGTTCAAAGTAGTTCTGGGTAATAATTCGAAGCTTTGTCCTATAGAATATTGTAAGAAAGATGCCCATGTGGCTTTACATATTGTAATTCTAAAATTTGTAATTCCACACTTGTGGAGATAATAAGAAGCCCATTTCTTGTTCTTGCAAACTGTTGTTGTTTCTCTGTTTCTGTTATGTGTTTGTGGTATTATAGGGAGCATCCTTCATCAATTTAACTCTTTATTATCATCAAAAACTAATTTCATGCAATGTTTCAAGCTGTAAGGCCTTCTCGATTACAACCAAATACATCAGCAAATACATAAGATCCCTCAAGATTCAACTATCTCCTAACCTAGTCCAGATCTGCAACGCAACAACTATCTGGTAGGAACACCAAGATAAGATCTAAACTTGTGATCGCAACCTGCCCAAGCAATCTTCTTATTTTCCAAGCCCACACTCAGCTACTAGCTTCTCCTACACTTCACAGATCTATCTCTCCCTGCTACTACTTTTCCCTCATCTCCCTTTTATACAACATAGCCATAAGTTAGCTTTACAAAAGAAATAAATCATAAAACACTAGTTGGCTTCAAGAACACACTTGACCAAACATGGTATCCTTCAAGTTGTCCTGCAACGGTCATTAAAACCTCCTAGGATAAAGAACCAATCTAGATATAGGTCCTCACTTGTCCAATGGTCAATCCAAATCATGAGGAACGTGACCTAGAGTAAATACACATGTCGGCCAAGCCCAAACAATCCAAATAACCTCATCGGTGAACCAGAACACCAATCAAACAATCGATTCCACTTGGTGAAAGACACCACTAAGAAGAGCACCACCAAGCTCAGTCACCGAGTCTGTCGATGAAGCGACACATCTTCCAACTGAGAACTACCACCAAATGACCAAGAATCTCAGGTCTCCAGCTGAGTTCACCACTTCAAACAAAACCAAAGTCTAACATATTTTTGGTTGATACATGATTGCCTACTACCCAAGGATGCTCTTGCATTAGGTCTAGACCTATATTTTTAATACATTTTCCTATCCTTGGATAATGTGAATCTCTTCCAAGTTGACTTGTGGCTTGAAATTTATATATATTATGGATTATGTTTTGTAGTTTAGGGGATTCATTAGTAGAGTGGCCTCTTATAGGTTCACATCCAATATGAATCTGGATATTGGGGTATAATCAGGCATGTATGTCGAATGTATGAAAGTTGTATGTGGTAGTAAGACTTGATGTAAATCTTGTTTTTCGGATAATGTGAATGAATGAAGGTGCATGTAGGATGCTCAATTGTTTATTCTTATTTACCTAAGATGGTTAATTTTTGTTGTGGAGTCTCTGGTTGCAAGGATGGGGTAGATCATTCTTGGTCCCTCCATCCTTGACTGCATCAATAAGTCACTATAACATCAATAATAAAGTGTGGTGAGAGTCATGGGGAAGGTTATGATGGCATCTAAGAGAAACATAAATTTAAATGACAAGTGGTAAGATATAAAATGTTATGGTGAAATCCTTTCAACATGACAATCCTAAGACAAAATTGAATTAAATTTTAAATACATTGATGAGATATTAAAAAAATATAGTTTAGGAGCATAAAAATGAACATGAGTCAAGTTTCCAACGATATTCATGGTTGTTAAAGTGCATAGATTTCCGATGTTGATAAGGAGAAACTATGACACTAAGAAAATGAAGGATAGAGGAAGTTATAACAATATTTTCATTATACTAATTCAAAGCATAGTGACAGTCCCCACTAAAAGAAGGTATGTGTAAAGTAGGACTGTAATACCCCAAAAATGGGCTATAAGTTCATTAATCTCCTGTATCTTCAATTCGAACGAAATCGACATCAAAGTCCTAACCTAAGGCACATCTAACATCATCGAATCATAATTGATTATCTTAAATTTTACATCGGGGAATATTCCTAGTAATATTCCTAATTATCTTAATTATCTTTAATTTTATGATTATTTGGCAATAAATCACATTTATCCTAAGTTTGATTAATTGAATATTTTCATATTTAATTAATTAGATTTAATATTTGCCACTTAATTGTGTAATTAAATTTAATTATATCTATTATTAATTGTATTATTTAATTTTGACAATAAATCAAAATTCTTATCTTTAATTGATTAAATTCCTATTTAATTAATTAAAACATGTTGTCATTATTTAATAATATAATTTTTAATAAAAGTTTGATAAAATAGTTAATTAACCCATAAATTAATTGTTTTATTTCAAAAATCAGTTGAGTTGAGGATAAATCACTTTATTATTAAATTAATTCATAAATAAAACATGCACAATCATAAAAGCAGACAACTATCAATTATCAATTAAAGCTAAACTCTATTTTGAGTTAAAACTTAGCTTTTGCATATTTTTGTGAGTTAATTATCTTTTATTTAAAAATAACTCAAAAATCAAGTTGAGTTATTTGAGTGATTTATGGCTTTTATCCATGCACCTCCAAAGCCCTGGATTTCTATAAATTAAGGCTTTAGCTCTTCACAAATCATCTCATATTTTGCACAATCACGCTGGAGAATTAGAATTGAAGAATCAAAGCTCTTGCGAATCGACATCTTTGTGAGATCAATCTTATTTTTGCATTCATATTTCATATCATTCTTAGCATAGATTCATATTAGTTTTTCATTCATTCTTATTGCATAGAAAATATCAAAAATATAGATTAATTTCATATCAGTTTATCATTCTTATTGCATAGAAAATATCAAAAATATAGATTAATTACATTTATTCCATATCTAGAATTGCATTCAAATCCTTCATTTAGGTGTCGTCTAGGTCACTGATCTCGATTACAGTCTGAGAACATTAATCTCGCACCTATTAGAAGGCAGTAAATCGCTTGGCTAGATTAGATTTTAATTTTGCACGATTTTAATTTTTGCTAACCTCTAATGTTTTACTGAGTGTTGTGTCTACAGATCAGGTACAATTTTCACACACACAAGGACAATCATAAAAACTCAATAATATGTCTTATAGACACAATTAAGATCAAGGAGAGGACATTGAACAATTTAGAGTAGTAGAATAGTACTATAATAGAGAGAAAAATGCAGGAACCAATAAGAGGTAAGCCATTAGAGATGTAATCATAATTTTATAGAAAATACATGATTAGTGGCTTCAAATTTAGTGAGAGGGAACCTAATAAAAGATAATAGAAAATATAGCCATGAAAAGTTTGATCTAACTATTGTCTTTTTGAGTAAGTTCTTTCTCCTACTGTGGAACGCAATCTTGCCTAAGGATGTGAACGATAAAGGGTCACTACGGGTAATTCACATTGGATTTAGAATGATCTCTTGACTGTTTGATGTGTTTGCAATGCAAGGTGTACTCAGGTCATCATGACGTTTATGTTTTGATGCTTGTACAAATTGCTATATCAAAATGGACATGATATTCAGGTCATCCTGGCGCTTGTGCCTAGGTGCTTATATCTAATCTGACATTTCGAAAACAAAATCAATATTCATATATCCATGGTTGTTGACCAGTGGGTGTTGTATTGATTCTTGCGCATACAAATTGATATTCATATGTCTATGGTTTCATAGCTAGTGGGCATTGTATTGATTTATCCAGTTACCTAAAAGTTCAATGATGATAACAAATCGACATATGATCAGTGACTAGGTCCTAGGTCTTAGGTTGCATTTCATTTTGCATGTCTCATTGCATTTTGCATGTTTGCATGATCTCACAATGATTAAACGAACTTCAATGCTTAAATGATTCTTCAAATCGCATCTTCAAGTCTAACAAGAACTGCATCTCACACGAAGGTTCCTCCAAAGAAATAGCAAGTAGAATCCTTTTTCGGGATCAAAATTCAAATCTGAGATCATTCATATTATTAATTGCTTGCATAATCAACCTTCAATCATCACAGAACTCTAGTATTCAACTTAACTGATTATCTTACATCACACTATCAAAATTTCAACTTGGTCAACCATGGTCAACTCATGGTCAAACCTAGTCAACCTTGGTCTCTAGGACCTCTAAACGATGCAGAATGTGTTCTTGAATGTGTTTCACCACACTTCTCGAATCAATTAACATGCTTCTAAACTATAACGCTAACTTTTCTTGTCAGATTTCAATTTTAATCCCGAAGGGGGCAGGGTATTGCACATCATTCAAAGTCTATAAATCAAATTCTATCGATCAAGTCTATCAATATCTTTCCTCAGTGATCAAGACAACAACCACGTCTAGTCGCTAATTCATCAAAAAACTCCTCATCGCTCGAGGCAAATCTATCATCACTTGGGGCATATCAGATTCATCAAGATCCATATCAATCTGGTATTCTCCTAATCTTGTAAACTATATCAGTTTTTGCAACCATCAGATCATAGTGTTCTTTCCTTGGTTCTTTGACAACTGAAGGGTTTGGATGTGATACCTGCTAGTTCTGCTAAGACAATCGAGCCTAGAATGGGTCACTCACTTCTTATCAATCCTAAGGTTTAGTATCAGGCATTTTGACACTTTTTCGCTATCATAGGTTCATTGCTGTTATAGTGAACATTATCTCTGGTCATTCAGGAACTCCTATCTCAATATCTTTCAATTGGTTTCTATCTTGAGATCGGTTTATCTTTTGAATCAGTTTCATATCTCTATCAAACACAGACTATCTTTGAACCACTGCGCTTCGCACAGTAATTCAAAGAGGGGCAAAATGTAATACCCCAAAAATGGGCTATAAGTTCATTAACCTCCTACATCGACAAATCGAACAAAATCGACATCAAAGTCCTAACCTAAGGCACATCTAACATCATCAAATCATAATTGATTATCTTAAATTCTGCATCGGGGAATATTCCTAGTAATATTCCTAATTATCTTAATTATCTTTAATTTAATGATTATTTGGCGATAAATCACATTTATCCTAAGTTTGATTAATTGAATATTTTCATATTTAATTAATTAGATTTAATATTTGCCACTTAATTGTGTAATTAAATTTAATTCTATCTGTTATTAATTATATTATTTAATTTTGACAATAAATTAAAATTCCTATCTTTAATTGATTAAATTCTTATTTAATTAATTAAAGCATGTTGTCATTATTTAATAATATAATTTTTAATAAAAGTTTGGTAAAATAGTTAATTAACCCATAAATTAATTATTTTATTTCAAAAATCAGTTGAGTTGAGGATAAATCACTTTATTTATTTATTTAATTCTTAATTATTATGCATATTCAAAAGAAACAGTTAAACTCCAAATCAGAAAATCAATGCAAGTTATTGACTTTTTGGAACTCAACATCCTTTTGGAGTTCAAAAAGCTGATCTAAACTCTAATTTGAGTTAAAAAGCTATTTTTGCATATTTTTGCATGATTTTGAGAATTAACTATCTTTCATGATCAGATAACTCAAAAATCAAGATGAGTTTATTTGAGTGATTTATGGCTTTTTTTCATGCACCTCCAAAGCCTTAAATTTCTATAAAAACAAGGCTCATCTCTTCATAATTCATCTCTCAATCATCTCTCAAATTTGCATCCACAGGATCTCATATTTTGCACAATCACGCTGGAGAATTGGAATTGAAGAATCAAAGCTCTTGCGAATCGACATCTTTGTGAGATCAATCTTATTTTTGCATTCATATTACATATCATTGTTAGATTCATAGCATATCAATTTCATCTAGCATAGATTCATATCGGTTTTTATCATTCTTATTGCATAGAAAATATCAAAAAAATAGATTAATTGCATTCATATTTCATATCTAGATCAATTGCATTCAAATCCTTCATTTAGGTGTCGTCTAGGTCACTGATCTCGATTACAATCTGAGAACATTAATCTCGCACCTACTAGAAGGCAGTAAATCGTTTGGTTAGTTTAGCTTTCAATTTTGCACGATTTTGATTATCACTAACCTCTAATGTTTTACTGAGTGTTGTGTCTACAGATTAGGTACAATTTTCACACACATATTTCTGGCGCCCACCGTGGGGCAACCCACTTTTGCATGCTGGTTTTGATTTTTTTGAGAGCTAAAACCCCAAAGTTTCAAAGATTTAATTTTATCTCCCAAACAGCTTGAAGTTTTGGTCTGAAATTTTTTTTTCAAGTTGATGACATATCAAAGAAGCTACAGTAAAAAATTTAGAATTTTTTGAGATGTTTTGAATTTTTAATAATTTTTTCTTCAAATTCTGGAAAAAATTAATATCTGACGCAAATCAGCATATTTTTTGGAAATTTTTATATTTTCAGAAATCTCTTTAAATTCTATAGGGGGTTCATTCTTTTTATTTTAAATTTGGACATGATATAATAGCTCAAATAGTCAATTTATAAAAACTGGTCTATTTTGATAAAACGGGTCTCTAGGGCACAAATGAAGAGATTTTTCTAAAATTTTTGCATTTTTGGAAAGCTCTCTATTTTTTAGTAGGGGTTTCTATTCTGAATTTCTATTTTTGTGACCAAAATCATATCAAAAAAATTATATCAAAAAAATTAGATCTTGTTGACTAGGTCAAATGCAGCAAAAAAAATAAAGTTTTGTGATGGGTATGCACTTATTTTTTTACATGGTTCAATGAATGATATGAGTTGTCATTTGGGTTAATTTCTGGTTACTATTACTGATAATAATTGATTTTTAGAGCTAACCCTATGGTTTTCATAAGTTGAATATATTTTGCATATCTTGTTTGCTTGTTTGCTTGTTGGAGAGTTCGTCACTTGCTTGCATGGAAAAGCTCAACAAAAATTGCTAAAAATTAAGTAAAATTTACTAAGCGCGTTGTGAGGATCCCAGGTATTCTCCTTCATCTAATAATATTTTGATTTGGGACTTAAAATAAATCTCTTATGTGTCAAGCTTGTGTGCATCTTTTCATGCTTTTGATCTATTTCTACACACTTGCATAATTGATACTAGGTTGTGAACCATTAAGGATTCATTAAGTAGTCTTAGAATACTTGTGATTGATCTTGATTGCTATCTTGGGTTATTGGACTCGTTAATCCGCCGGCCCCTCATTTCCACCCCGTGGTTGCAATCTCAGCGCCATAAAGGGGAGGGGTCAACAGGATAGAAGCGTTAAGTGTTCCACTTGGCAACCCTTTTGTGCTTTTAGGAACTCACTTATTTTCTAAGTTGGGGACTCATTTTCAGCTTGTGTGAGGTGTTAAGTGTTCCACCTTGTGGACTCATCTCATATTCGCTTTAAGCGTTAAGTGTTCCTCTTTCTACTTTTTGGGTACTTTTGGTAGATTTACTTTCGGGAATATATCTGTGCTCACATAGTAATTAGGCCCTATGAACACTATTTGTGATTCTTGAAAGATTGGATTCCCAGCGAAATCCTTCTTGACGACAGATTCCTTGTAGGTAGGGAGGATACTTAGTGCGCTTCACATTCAACTTGGTTAGTGCATCTTCTCTTATTGATCGACACATTCTCTCTCCGAAGAGGTTGATAGATCACGTAGGGTTGATATCATGAGCTTTGGTGAATCAAAATTGGTTAGTGTGTCTTCTCTTATTGATTGATACATTCTCTCCCCGGAGAGGTTGATAGATCACGTGGAGTTGATATCACAGACCTTGGTGGAACAAAACTTTGTCTTAGCGTGTCGGATTAATCTGCTTGCTTTGTTTGGGTTAAAAGTGAAGAGGTGTCAAAAACCTTGGATCTGGAGCCAAGTCCCCTTGTGGTATACTATTGTGAGTCACCTTTAGAGAGGGTTAACCCTAGCAGACAATCCCTTCACAGGGCAAACTGCGTTGACGGAACCTCAAGCGGTAATAGCCATTTTCGCCATGGTAGTGACGGCCGCTATATAAATGTCCTTGTGGAAGAAATCTCCATGGGTATGGTTCATTGTTGGGTTGTCAGATCTCCCTAGCAGCTCTTGAAGATTAAGTTCTCGAACTGTGTCAAAACCCTGGTGCACCGGGATTGGAGTTCACCCCTTTGAATCATAAAAGTTGCAGAGTCAAACCATTACTAAAAACCCTAGAGAGGCCAATTTTTCACTTTCAGGTATATGTGTGTTATTGCAAAACTTTTCAGAACATACACAATTAGTACTCTTAGGGATTAGCACAATTTGGTCACTTGATTGTTCATGCGCAAGGTTGCTTTTGCCCTTGTTCATTGTTTTCAGACGTGCTTGGAATCACTTGCTTGCTATTCTGCATGCTTATTTATCTACTTGGCTATTAAAAATGATCAAATCTGGTATAACCTTCAAAATCTGGACAGTACAATTTGTAAACAATCCAAAATTGAAGACCTTAAATTTTGCAAAAATTGACGTAAAATCTTTCTGGAGTCAAAAGTCATTTCAAGAAGTCAAAAGTCGTACAAGTTTTGTCAAGTGTCATTTCAGTATTACCCAACTGTCGTATGAGTTTAGCAACTTTTGTTTCATAGACTACCCAGTGTCGTACGAGTCTGCAGAGTGTCGTTTGGAAAAATTTGGGATAGTTGTCAGAAATTGTCAATTTGCGAGATATCCAATGTTTCCAGCCTAGTTCCAGAATCTGTCAAAAATATCATTGTGTCAGGAATAGAGCAATAGCTATTTGAGAATCAGTACACATGTCTCAAAGAATTAGTACACAAGAGGAATAAGCTCTAATCACCACTATGATGAAGCAGCTGCAAGCTATGCAAGTCCAACTTGACAAACTTGAGAAAGAGAAGGAATCTAAAAGTTCTCCATGGAATCTCTATACTCTTTTCCATTTGATAAAGACTTGTACATGTCACCATGCCCCCGAAAAAAAATTGAGCAATATGATACCTCTTCCACAGAGAGTGACACATCTAGCTTTGAAGACTATGATGACTATGACGACAGACAATGTAATGATACCTATGACACCTCTGTTCCTAAGAGTCCTCCTCATCATCCATTCCTGCTTACTACAAATGGGCCGTCACATTGGATAGATCGTGAGGGTGATCCATATGATTCTGATTATGAAAGAGACTTTGATGATTTCTATGCACAATACCTAGATGATCCATCTATTTCACTTGAGGAAGAGAAAGTTTACCATGCTGATTATAAACATGCATACTATAAGGATCTCTCCTCTAAGAACTCTCAGGCTAAAAATAAAGATTACACTCTCAAGCAAGATCATGTTAATGTTGGACCTTTGTCTTGTGATGGTTCCCTTCCATCCCCTACTTCCTCCAATACCCATACATTTCCTAAAGCTTCCGAGTCTTTCAAATCTTTCACAGAACCTTCATCTGACACAAGCCCTGATACTTTTCATGTGGTTCCCTATAGTTATCCCCCAGGGCTACCTCTTAAAGAAACTCAAGCTAACCTTCACTTGGCTGCAAAGACTTTCAATAATGATAAATCTAAAGAGCCTAAGCCTTCATATGCTATAATCCCCACTTCAGCTAGTCCTCCACCATCTCTTCCAAAGTCATCCATACAATCCCAACATGCTTCCTTGTCCTTAGAAGTGGCTCCATGTCAAGAGGACTCTAAAAATGATAAAGAAAAGAACATAAAGAAAGATCAAGATCAAGAACCCTCCATCTCATCCACTCCTTTTCCCGATGTCTCTTATCCGCTTCATGGTTCTTTTGATCCTATACACCCTTTTTCATGCATTCCACCATGTCTTAAGTCTTCTCTTAAGCAAGATCAGGCTACTACTTACACTAATGAGCTTATTGACAATCAAAATGACCTTACTACGCTTGCACTTTCCAAAGATGATACTTCCATTAAGGTTGGTAAAAATGGTGTTCCTTCCAATGTTAAGCCTATTGAAAAACAAGAGAAAAATTATGCGCTTATGCTATCCGAAGATCCTTGTCAAGATCAAAGTCTTTCATCTTCTTGTTCTACCACTCCATGTTCACTTCCACTTTCTACTCTTCCTAAGTCTTCGCAAGCTTTGAATGATCCTATCAAAGAAAATGCTATTATTCAAGATGTCCATGATTTTATTGAAAATTCTAATGCTCACTCTAAAGATGCTGATATCCTTGGTTGTCATATAGATGATGATGAACTTATTGATTATCCTTTTGCATCTTCCACTTCCATCCTTGGACCTCTTCCACCAATACTAAGGGCTTCATGTCTGCCTTCCATCTTGGGTTCTTATGTCCCTTCACTTTCCCCTCCTAACTCTCTTAATTTTCCATCCATCTTAGGTCCTTACATACCTCCATCTCCCATCTTTCCTCAAGATCAACATAGATGCATACCCTTGAATCCTTTTCATCCACCCACCCATCTAAACCGGTCATATCCTCCTCCTTCTTCCACAAGTCCCAAGTCCTTTGGAAGTAACTTGAATGTTCAATACAAGAAAAAGAAGCAATACAAGAATCCATCAAAAAAAGAAGATCACCATGTCTCCTCTAATCGACACGGAGGCATAAAGTCAAAAGAGATATCTAAGAAAAAAACTACAAGACAAGTATGGGTTCCAAAATCCATCATTGAAGATATTCTCTCTAGATCATCAAAAGGAAATAAAAAGCCTACGGCTATATGGATTCCAAAGTCTCTCTTGAAAGAGTCTGGTGTTGAGAAAAAAGTGAAATTGACATTCAAGCTTCCAAAGGCTTCCACTTCATCTCCCTCCAAAAATATTCTTCCATTTCATGTGCCTAAACCACAACCTCTGCTAGCCATTCGCCATATTCCTTCACGTATTCCTTCATTCACGATTCCTCCATCCTCTCGCCACCCTTCAAGGTATGTGTTGACGTTGATCTTGCCTTCCTTTCCATCTACCCTTTCACAATCTTTCCATGCATTATCCTTCTACCTCCTATCATTTTTCCTCACTTGCCTATTCCTCCTATCTTCCAACCTCACTCGCTTTATATAAAACCTTATCCTCCATTTTTCTCTTTCATCTCCTTTTCCCTATCAGCATCTTTGAGCGTGTCATTTTGAATCCTTGGCATATCATGGTTTATCCTTTCAAGGAGCATTATCTAAAAAGCTTGCCTTCTTCCAAAAAAGAAATGAAAAAGAAAAATAAATTGAAAATGTGCCTTGGTGAACCTGGAAACAGGCACCTTGGTAGCAAAAGTAAAGAGAAATAAATTCATCCTATGGTGAAAACAACTCCCTTGTGGCACCTTGGATAAGTACCATGATGAAAACCTGGCAATCAGGCGTCATGCGTAGTTCTTCTACATATTTCATCCATTCCATCTTCTCTCTTTGATCTTGACAATGTTGATCTATACATGAATATTTAGCTATTTTGTTAGCTATCTTACGGTGATCTTTCTTTCATTCCTTCCATGTTTAGCCTTCATATTTATTTTCCTTCATTCATTTTCACCTATCGCTATCCTTTTCCCCTTTGGTCTTGATCTAAGAAAGAAACAGTAAAACACGGTACTATGAAGCCTCTTGACATGTCTACTCCTTTGGATTGCATCCTTTCCTGCTCTTGCATTATGATTTTGTGCTTATCCTATGCTAGCCTTTCATTGCTTGTCCAAATGCGCTTTACATGACAATTTTTCCCTAGCTTGGGTATTCTTGAGGAGTTTCCCCTTGAGGATTTCTTCCCTTCATTTTCCTTCATTCTCTTATCTTCCATCTCTTCCACCAGCTTGCTAATCCCTCTTGTTCTCCACCTTGCTAGACATTGGGACTGCACGATATGATCTTGCTTGGGAGTTTGCAAATGGAAAAAGATGCTATCAAGTATACCAAGTATCAGAACAATTATCAAAACAAGCATCAGAACCAGTATCAAAACAATTATTAGAATCAGTATCAGAATCAATATTAGAACCAGTATCAGAACAATTATCAGAATTAGTATCAGAATCAGTATCAGAACTAGTATCAGAACAAGTATCAGAATGGGCCTACAGAACAAGTATCAGAACACCTATTGGGACTACACCTTTCACTTTAGTTTATGGGTCTAAAGTGGTACTGCCTATTGAGGTTGAAATCCCATCACTCAGAATCAGAATGCATGGACTTGTCACTGATGAAGACTACAGAGTGTCTAGGTTACAAGAACTTGAATTACTAGATGAACGCAGGCAAGTAGCATATGATAATCTCAGAGTGTATCAAAAAAGAATGTCTAGAGGC
Source organism: Chamaecyparis obtusa (assembly GCA_027943335.1). Lineage (NCBI taxonomy): Eukaryota > Viridiplantae > Streptophyta > Pinopsida > Cupressales > Cupressaceae > Chamaecyparis > Chamaecyparis obtusa. The sequence goes on from BSBK01004172.1 coordinate 1,752,340, forward strand.
TACAACAAGAAATTCAGACATAGAGAATTTCAGGTTGGCGATCTAGTGTTGAGAGAAAATCCTAAAAATCAATCACATCGAGAACGCAAGGGGAAGTTCGAACCCAATTGGTTGGGTCCCTTTGTTATCACTGCTACTTTTGGCTCTGGTGCCTATCAACTCTCAACGACTGAAGGAGAACAGCTCCGAGAACCAATCAACGTTCTCCATCTGAAGAAATTCTACGCCTAAGGCATTCAGTGCTTGGTAAATGTCCTGAAAAAAATCTTAAAAATTAGAAAAAGTCTTGAAAAAATGAACATCTTGGTGAAAACCTAGCAATAGGCGCCTTGATGATTCACAAAAAAATCACAAAATATCAAAAGTACAAAAAAATTGAAAAAATGAAAAATACAAAAAAATGAAAAAAGAAAAAAAAAGTGCCTTGGTGAAAACTTGGAAACAGGCACCTCGGTAGCAAAAATAGAATCTCTACCAAGATGGTGAAAACCCGGCAAACGGGTGCCACTTGTTCCAAATGCTCCATCTATCAGCACAATCTTGGTCTTTCCCAACTTTCAGTCTTGCTTTAGTTGTACATATCTCCTGATTTGTTTCTGCATTTCCAGTTTTCAATAAGTCGATCTATAAACCAATCAGCTCAAGCGTCTGTATTCTATCAATGTTCAAATTTGAGGGCAATCAATGTCATATCCTATGGTCTCCCATGTATCTTAGATGTGTCATATCTAGCTAGAGTCCTTTGAAGCTTCATGTGAGTCAGTCAGTCAGTCTTGTCTCTAGAAAGGATTTTACATCTATAACAATGCAATCAAACATCAAACTCAAACTGAAAACAATTTGTGCTTTTCATGCTTTTATCTCCTTGTAGGCTTACTGATTCGCATTGAGATTTTTGCATATTGTGTCCCTTCGAGCTCTTCGATGATGTCCTTTATAGGATTTAGAGAGTGATGACTAGGGGCATAATCTTTTCTTTGTTTTCTGCTTGTATGTGACAATCTAACATCTTTGGAAATTCCGGATTGAAATGGTGTCCGACTATAAGAGCCTCTATCTCGAATTGGATAGCCATGCGTACCTCGACCATTGATACCCAGACAATTCAAGGAAGTTTGATCTAACTATTGTCTTTTTGAGTAAGTTCTTTCTCCTACTGTGGAACGCAATCTTGCCTAAGGATGTGAATGATAAAGGGTCACTATGGGTAATTCACATTGGATTTAGAATGATCTCTTGACTGTTTGATGTGTTTGCAATGCAAGGTGTACTCAGGTCATCATGACGTTTATGTTTTGATGCTTGTACAAATTGCTATATCAAAATGGACATGATATTCAGGTCATCCTGGTGCTTGTGCCTTGGTGCTTATATCTAATTTGACATTTCGAAAACAAAATCAATATTCATATATCCATGGTTGTTGACCAGTGGGTGTTGTGTTGATTCTTGCACATACAAATTGATATTCATATGTCTATGGTTTCATAGCTAGTGGGCATTGTATTGATTTATCCAGTTACCTAAAAGTTCAATGATGATAACAAATCGACATATGATCAGTGACTAGGTCCTAGGTCTTAGGTTGCATTTCATTTTGCATGTTTGCATGATCTCACAATGATTAAACGAACTTCAATGCTTAAATGATTCTTCAAATCGCATCTTCAAGTCTAACAAGAACTGCATCTCACATGAAGGTTCCTCCAATGAAATAGCAAGTAGAATCCTTTTTCGGGATCAAAATTCAAATCTGAGATCATTCATATTATTAATTGCTTGCATAATCAACCTTCAATCATCACAGAACTCTAGTATTCAACTTAACTGATTATCTTACATCACACTATCGAAATTTCAACTTGGTCAACCATGGTCAACTCATGGTCAAACCTAGTCAACCTTGGTCTCTAGGACCTCTAAACGATGCAGAATGTGTTCTTGAATGTGTTTCACCACACTTCTCGAATCAATTAACATGCTTCTAAACTATAACACTGACTTTTCTTGTCAGATTTCAATTTTAATCCCGAAGGGGGCAGGGTATTGCACATCATTCAAAGTCTATAAATCAAATTCTATCGATCAAGTCTATCAATATCTTTCCTCAGTGATCAAGACAACAACCACGTCTAGTCGCTGATTCATCAAAAAACTCCTCATCGCTCGAGGCAAATCTATCATCACTTGGGGCACATCAGATTCATCAAGATCCATATCAATCTGGTATTCTCCTAATCTTGTAAACTGTATCAATTTTTGCAACCATCAGATCATAGTGTTCTTTCCTTGGTTCTTCGACAACTGAAGGGTTTGGATGTGATACCTGCTAGTTCTGCTAAGACAATCGAGTCTAGAATGGGTCACTCACTTCTTATCAATCCTAAGGTTCAGTATCAGGCATTTTGACACTTTTTCGCAATCATAGGTTCATTGCTGTTATAGTGAACATTATCTCTGGTCATTCAAGAACTCCTATCTCAATATCTTTCAATCGGTTTCTATCTTGAGATCGGTTTATCTTTTGAATCAGTTTCATATCTCTATCAAACACAGACTATCTTTGAACCACTACGCTTCGCACAGTAATTCAAAGAGGGGCAAAATGTAATACCCCAAAAATGGGCTATAAGTTCATTAACCTCCTACATCGACAAATCGAACAAAATCGACATCAAAGTCCTAACCTAAGGCACATCTAACATCATCAAATCATAATTGATTATTTTAAATTCTGCATCGGGGAATATTCCTAGTAATATTCCTAATTATCTTAATTATCTTTAATTTAATGATTATTTGGTGATAAATCACATTTATCCTAAGTTTGATTAATTGAATATTTTCATATTTAATTAATTAGATTTAATATTTGCCACTTAATTGTGTAATTAAATTTAATTCTATCTATTATTAATTATATTATTTAATTTTGACAATAAATCAAAATTCCTATCTTTAATTGATTAAATTCTTATTTAATTAATTAAAGCATGTTGTCATTATTTAATAATATAATTTTTAATAAAAGTTTGGTAAAATAGTTAATTAACCCATAAATTAATTATTTTATTTCAAAAATCAGTTGAGTTGAGGATAAATCACTTTATTTATTTAATTAATTCTTAATTATTATGCATATTCAAAAGAAACAGTTAAACTCCAAATCAGAAAATCAATGCAAGTTATTGACTTTTTGGAACTCAACATCCTTTTGGAGTTCAAAAAGCTGATCTAAACTCTAATTTGAGTTAAAAAGCTATTTTTGCATGTTTTTGCATGATTTTGAGAATTAACTATCTTTCATGATCAGATAACTCAAAAATCAAGATGAGTTTATTTGAGTGATTTATGGATTTTTTTCATGCACCTCCAAAGCCTTGAATTTCTATAAAAACAAGGCTCATCTCTTCATAATTCATCTCTCAATCATCTCTCAAATTTGCATCCACAAGATCTCATATTTTGCACAATCACGCTGGAGAATTGGAATTGAAGAATCAAAGCTCTTGCGAATCGACATCTTTGTGAGATCAATCTTATTTTTGCATTCATATTACATATCATTGTTAGATTCATAGCATATCAATTTCATCTAGCATAGATTCATATCGGTTTTTATCATTCTTATTGCATAGAAAATATCAAAAAAATAGATTAATTGCATTCATATTTCATATCTAGATCAATTGCATTCAAATCCTTCATTTAGGTGTCGTCTAGGTCACTGATCTCGATTACAATCTGAGAACATTAATCTCGCACCTACTAGAAGGCAGTAAATCGCTTGGTTAGTTTAGCTTTCAATTTTGCACAATTTTGATTATCACTAACCTCTAATGTTTTACTGAGTGTTGTGTCTACAGATCAGGTACAATTTTCACACACACAAGGTGCATATCCAAGTGATGAAAATTTTTGGCATGCCCAATGGGATAATTTTATCGGCCATAAATTTTCCATGCATGTTTTTTTTATATTTGGTGTTTATATCAGTAAATTTTTCCTTTGGAGAAAATATATATTCACACACCTTGCTACTCTACGTTAGAATCTACTAGTTGAAGTAGTCCAAAGTGATGGTATGTGTCTAAATTACAAAGATAAAATCTTACTTGTTCTCATTTCATGCATTTTCAATATATTTCTAGTTTTTTTGAATGAGTAAATATGTCAAAGTTTCTTGGAAATTTTGTCTTTCCATCTCCTTTTCAGAAAAATTCTACTCATATAATCTGCTATCAGCCATATACAATTGAGCATGCAGTTGGTGCTAGTCTAAATAATATTTTTACAACAATTAACATTGTCAATATGCTTACTAGCCTCCCACCTCTGCCCACAATTTATGGCAGCTTGCATTTGGTTATAATAATCCCCAGGAAGACTATTTTAGTCCTTGAGCTATTATGAACTTTCTCAAAATTAGTTAAATGTCATGTTTCTAACATGAGCATAAAGATATAATATCGATTTTCAAGAATTGTTGAAGGTTGTTGAAAGAGACCAAGAGGAGTTGGCTTATCAAATAACCAAAATCAGTAAAAGATGGACATATAATGAAAGTAGTATGAGGAATGTTTACAAACGATACTACTACTCAATAAGATTGAGATGAAGTTTTTATTATCCAATCTCAAAGGAGGGAGAGAGAGAGAGATCTTGGAAAATATCTAGATGGGATGAGAAAATGGGTGACATAGATAGAGAAGGAAGAGATTGGAGAGATAAAAATAGAGGAAGAGTAAGTGAAAGGTAGATAGATGGATTCAAAGAGATAGAAGGGAGGAAAGGGAATATCTAAATAAATAGAGGGGGAGAGAGGTATAGAGAGACATGTTATCCTAGATCAGACGTCTTCCTTCATGCCTTAGTCATTTTTCCAAAATTCTATTCTCCAAATGTTTATGTTTTAGTTCAAAAGTCAAGTGTTGAACCTGGCAAGTAGTTCTAGAGATTTTGTTGGGGTCCAACGTTGAAAATGGAACTAAGATATAATAAATACCTGGCTAGATAAAAGAACCCTCAACAATTAGTTCCATAAATCCTATTAATATTTGAAGTCAAAAGTGGAACTTAAATCTTGAAAAAGGAAAAGATAAGTGATGAAGGACAAATTTAAAAGCCAAATAATAGGCCTAACAAGCAATTCTAGAACCGTTGTCATAATATGATGCCCAAAATGGAACTATTTTAAAAGTGAAGGCAATGAAGGGGCTTGTTTGAAAGGCACCATCGGGAAAAAGAAGTCAAGGAACTTCAAAAGTGAGAGTCAGATTCCAAAAGCGATAACAGAACTCCAGCCAGAATCCAAAACTCCAGATGAAACTATGCTAAAAGTCAATTGTCCAATGGTGGTCTTAGGCCCAAATTCAGATCTCAATGATCATGACGCTAATGCAACAAAGTAGAGAGGCTAAAATTTAATTCACAAATACCTAAAGTGGCCTCTTTATAAACCCAACAACTTTAGGAATCAAGATGATGCCATAACTCTTCTAGGCTTTGCCACACATAATCCAAGGACACCCTCCATGACCATTTACTGTCTATAGGAAGCCTTTTTCTGACACAAGGAACAATCTGTCATATCTTTTCATAGAGCTATCTTGTTTGGCATGGTTTTTCTCTTCCTTCACTATAGGGTTGGATTTCCTATGGTTAGTCCAAAGATCAATTTGCATGCGAAATGTTAATGATTGTAACTTTGATCAGATGATTCTAATCGATGAAATCAAATATTTGAATGGCCTATCGACCTTAACATTTGATATCTATCCTTCACTATTATTGTCATGGAACATTATTATTACTATTGATAATGGATGATCCCACGAAGCTATGTTCCACTTTTAGGGACGAACAAAATCAGTGAGATGGGGAAAACAAAAACTTTAGCATCTTTGTACGAAGTTGATACTTTGCGCGAAGTGGTGGACCCACTTCGCACGAATTACCCTAGACAAGGGTCTTCATGCGAAGACCCCTCATTATGCGAAGACCCCTATAGGGGTCTTCGTACAAAGAGGATCTTCGCACGAAGCCCCTTTGGGCTGGATTTTTTATATATTTTTGGTGTTTTTTTTTTTAATTCTCATTGTCACTGTCACACTTTGTGGACCCCAAGCCTTGGAGCCAAGCACCTCATCACATCAACATGCCAGCGCCTCCTGAGTTTCTTCGACATCTTCAGATTGTTAGCAGTATCAAGTACATGCATTTTTCTCATTTTTTATTGTAAATAATATGTTTTATATTTATTTTAGTTAGTTATTTTTTTAAAATAATTTTTTATTTATAGAAATGTTAGAAAATCATAGTTAAATATTATCTAATATGTTAGAAATTAATATTAGAATGTTAGAAAATTGTAATTAAATATTAGAAAATGATAGAAATATTAAAAATCGTAGTATAAATGTTAGAATATGTTAGAAAATGGTAGAAAATCATAGTAGTTTGTTAGCAAATGTTAGAAAATATTTACAAAACATTAGAAACCGTAGTAGAAATGTTAGAAAATGTTAGAAAACATTAAGATTAAGTTAGAAAATGTTAAATTTAAAATTTAAAATTAGAAATGTTAGAAAATGTTAAATTTTAAGTTTAAAGTTGTAAATATTAGGAATCTCTCTCTCTCTCACACATGTACACGCATTTTTAGTAAATATTAGTTAGTTATTTGTTTTAAATAATTTTTAGTTTGTAAAAATCTTAGAAAATTGTAGTTAAATTTTTTTAAATGATCTAGTAGTATGTTAGAAAATGTTAAAAAATTGTAGTACAGTAAGTTTCTAAGACCCTTATTCCTCCCTTACAACATATTAAGACACTTAGGATCCCTTAGGAATCTCAAGATCTTATAATACATATTAGGATGTCCTATGACCCATTGATGTACATGTTAGGTTCCATTAATACATACAAGGATTCATTGTTTCCCTCAAGGCTCCTTAAGACATTCTAGGATGAATTAATGTAACCTATGATCTCTTAGGACCTATTATGAGGCCTACAACCCCTTAAGACATTCTAGGACCATTACGTAATCACTTATGACATCTTACTTGACACATAGGACCCCTTAGGACCCATACGACCCATTATTATATCTTAAAATGTCCTAGGACACATTCATCTATCTTAGCTTCTGTTAATACATATGTGAACCCATCGTTGCCCACAAGAACCCTTAAGACATACTATTATCAATTAATGTAACCTAAGATCCCTTAGACCACTTATCACATCTACAAAACATTAACATTGTTGGACCATTATACATCCCTTATGACATTTTAAGACATATATGACCCATTCAGATCATCAAGACCCATTAACATAACTTAGGTTGTCTTAGGACACATTTATGTATCTTAGATTCAATTAATAGCATATGAGGATCCACTAATGAAACCTAGGACCCCTTAGGACCTCTTATGTTACCCCCGACCCCTTAAGACACTCTACCTAACTCTTATCCATCCCTTACATTATCTTACAACACATCTAGGACCCATTGTTACCCACGACCCCTTAAGACACTCTAGGACCACTTATTGCACCTATGACCCATTAACATTTTAGGACTCTTATCTGGATCCCTTAAGACCTCTTATGTTACCTACGACCCCTTAAGACACTCTAGGACCCTTATCTATACCTTAGGACCTCTTATGTTACCCACGACCCCTTAAGACACTCTAGGACCACTTATTGCACCTACGACTCATTAACATTCTAGGACTCTTATCTGGATCCCTTATGAAATCTTAAAACAAATATGAAACCTTAGGACCCCCAAGACCTATTAAAGAATCTTAGGATGTCCTAGAACCACTTAGACCACTTATCACATCTACGACCCATTAATATTATTGGACCATTATACATCCCTTACAACATTTTAAGACATATATGACCCATTCGGATCCTGAAGACCCATTAACATATCTTAGGTTATCCTATGACACATTTATGTATCTTAGATTAAATTAATACATAGGATCCACTAATGTAACCTAGGACCCCTTAGGACCTTTTATGTTACCCACGACACCTTAAGACACTCTAGGACTCTTATCTATACCTTAGGACCTCTTATGTTACCCACGACCCCTTAAGATACTCTAGGACCCTTATCTATAGCTGATGACATCTTATGTTACCCATGATCCCTTAAGACACTCTAGGACCACTTATGTTACCCACAACCCCTTAAGACACTCTATGACTCTTATCTATACCTCAGGATCTCTTATGTTACCCACGACCCCTTAAGACACTCTAGGTCATATTAGGTCCTAATAGGTCATATTAGGAAACAAGGTATGTCTAAGTTGTTTCTCTCTCTAGATATTTTAAGTTGATGGTGAAGACTTGTCTTAATGTTCATCATGTAAATGTGATATTGTAATACCTAATTTTAGAGCTAATTATACCTACTAAGACTAATTATTAGCAATTAGGACCTATTAAGACTAATTAGAGGTCTAACTAGACCTAACTAGACCTATTAGGACTTTAACCAACATTAGTCTGACCAATAAAATGTATTAGGACCTATTAGGTCCAAATAGACCTAACTAAACCTAGCTAGACCTATTAGGACCAATCAGATAGGTAACTAGACCAATTAGGACCTATTAGACTTAACTAGACCTAACTATACCAAGACCAATTAGGACCTATTAGGAACAAAATTTAGGACCTAATTATCTACCTAATTAGACCCAATTAGACCTATTAGGACCAATTGGGACTAATTAGAACCAATTATGACCAATTAGAACTAATTAGGACCTAATTAGACTCAATTAGAACCAACTAGGACCTAATTAGATTCAATTAGAACCAATTAAGACCTACTATGACCAATTAGGACCAATTATGACCAATTAGTCCACTAATTAGGACCTCTTATGTTATCCACGACCCCTTAAGACACTCTAGGATTCTTATCTATACCTTAGGACCTCTTATGTTACCCACGATGCCTTAAGACACTCTAGGACCCTTATCTATAGCTTATGACATCTTATGTTACCCACAACCCCTTAAGACACTCTAGGACCACTTATGTTACCCATGACCCCTTAAGACACTCTAGGACCCTTATCTATAGCTTATGACATCTTATGTTACCCACAACCCCTTAAGACACTCTAGGACCACTTATGTTACCCATGACCCCTTAAGACACTCTAGGACCACTTATGTTACCCATGACCCCTTAAGACACTCTAGGACCCTTATCTATAGCTTATGACATCTTATGTTACCCACAACCCCTTAAGACACTCTAGGACCACTTATGTTACCCATGACCCCTTAAGACACTCTAGGACCACTTATGTTACCCATGACCCCTTAAGACACTATAGGACCTTTATCTATAGCTTATGACATATTATGTTACCCACGACCCCTTAAGACACTCTAGGACCCTTATCTATAGCTTATGACATCTTATGTTACCCATAACCCCTTAAGACACTCTAGGACCACTTATGTTACCCATGACCCCTTAAGACCTAATAAGATCTCTTATGTTATCTACAACCCTTTAAGATCTAATTAGTACATCTTAGGACCCTTAAGACCTAATAAGACCACTTACGTGACCTAATAGGACCTATAATTTTATATATTTAGATATTTGTTTCCATTTTACATGTAGTTATAACATGTAATCAAGTACTTAATTATTAACACTTAGCTTTCACATGTTATGTATCTAGATGGCCGCTCAGGGTGCACCTCAAACTCCTAATATGTAGACCATTTTTCATATTGCTGATACGGAGATTTGCTAGACTTAGAGAGTCTATTCGTACGTCTTAAAAAAATGGTATATATAGAGATACTTGTGCTACTATATTGACCAGTTTGGAGACTATGAATGCCAGATTGAGGTCTCACTCCTCCTTCACGCCTCAGGTAGTTGAGACCATTTTTTGAGAGTTGAGGGATGAGGTCTTAGGTGATGTTTCCTTGGTGATGGTTCAGAGCCTTGTCCCCAAGGAAACCATCAAATGAGAGGTTTTCCTACATTATGAGGGGAGGGCCACAATGAGGGCATATCAGGTCACACGGTGTCATTCTCATTTGGTATGAAATGTGTCTTGCACCATTCAACCACATCATGTGCATTTTTTATATTCACTCCCTTATAATTCATTTGATACTTTTGTATAGCACATTTGATGCAAGCTCCGACACCATCATGTTCACCTTTTCCATGTCCACTCTCAAAGAAACTCCATACATGTGGTATATTTTCATTACGATGATATCTACATAGTGCATAAAATGGTCTCTATGATTTGAATTGTGCAACACATCCATCTGACCAAACATAATCTTTATCAATTTTTATACCTCTTTCTTTCAAATTTGCAAAAAACATCTTGAAGCAATGTTCTACATAATGAATGTCATGCTCTCTATCATCACTTATATAAAAATTATATTCCTTCTTGATGACCTGTGCTTCAAATGTGCTCTGAATACCATCCAAATCTAATTCTGTGTGTCGATAACACACATGTACCATAATAGTAATTTTCTCTAAAAAATAGTATTCTAACTGAATTGCCTTTTGATGAACAAAAGAATAATTTCTGCAAAATCAACAATTGATACAATAGTTCCAAGTGGGAAATTGTCTCTCAGTGTTTGGAATTGTTATGCTTGCCACTTTGCAAAAAAAGCATGATGAATGTAGGGTTGAATCAATTTTTAAATTTTTTCCATAAATACTCCAACATTTATCTCCTCTTCAACATATTCTAACCTTTTGGATTCTTTCCCAAATTTTGTTTCATTCTTTACATATTTGAAACTCTTACAATTTACCATCTTTGTTACATCAATATTTGCATTTTTCAAAGGAAAAAGAGACAAATCGACACATGTTTGGCATATTCCTTTTATGAAATTTATTTGTCTAGCTACATCATCTCTTTTGTCACATAAAATGGATGAGATGAACTCACTTCATCTAGTAGGAGGAGCATTTTCAAAACCATAAGTGTCTTCTACAAACTTTCAAAAAACTTGATAGTGGAGATCAAATTCAATATGATAATGACAACAACAAGTTTTAAACACTTTGTTTGTCCTAATATAATATGGCTTAAATCTTTCAAACAATGTTTTCCCAATCTTTATAATAGGATTTGAACTACAAAATGACACATACATTTTATGTTGTGTTGTGTCCAACCAATGTTTTGTATGATATTCATATTGATTAGTTGAAATTCTATGTTTGATAACATCTCTAGTGTTTGATGAAGGATGTGTATTATCATTCCAAAATGATGTGACCAAATTTTTTATTCCTTCATCAATCCTATTAGAATGAGGAGCTCTACACATGATTTCCCAATTGCCTTCTAAGGTGCTATCATCCAAAAGTATTCTCCTATTAACATATCGTGATATTGTTTTCCTATTAAAACCAAACTGAGATGAAATTGAAGATATCTATCTTTTTCGTCCCATAGTGTTACCTACAATGGATGTCAACATAACATTTCTTGTAATGGACTTATCTATAGTTCGAGATCGCTTCCCTAGCTGGTTCAAACCTTTCTTAAGATTTTCAATCATATCAGTTTGCATGTCAACAAATTTTCTCTTCTTTGATGATGTGTCTATACCCAATAATTTTAATAAACCTTCTAATTTTTTATTTATAAGTATAAGTGAAAGCAATTGAGCTTGTTCAAGTATTTCAAAATTATCAAATTTACTCAATATTTCTTTTTCTATCATATTCATTGATCTCTTCTTAGCAAGACTTAAGGGTTGAACATTAGCAAGTGATCTCAAATTCTCCACATCCATTGTAAGTAAATGATCTAAGTTTCTTTAATTAATATTTCTCTTTATAGTTTGAGCTAAATTTAAAAGTTCATCCATACCAGTAGGAGCATGTGATGTTGACCCTTCTCCAACATCAATTGTTTGACCTTTCGTAGGGAGTAATCCTGGCCCTTCTTCAATGTGCAATTCTTCGACTTGACTTGACCCTCCTACTTCAGCTTGTCTTTCAGCTTCTTTAGTTTTATGATAATATGTCAATGCAGCTTCACGATTTTTTTGTTTAGTACCAAGGGACCCTTTTCTAGAAGATTTACTTTATCTTCCCTTCTTTTTCCCCATTTCTTCGAGCTCCAAAAAATGTCTTCCACAAGATCATGAACAAAAATTTTCTTCTTCAAAAAATATTTTAATCTAATATTTTTCCTCTCCAAAATTATGCCTTTGAAAAAATAGAAATAGCAATCCTCCTTCAAAAAATACCTTCAATAATAGAAAATGTGAATTTATTAATTGCAATTCGATATAAAATAGAAACAAAATGTTTTACTTTTATACCATTCTAAATTTGTTTTACAAAATAATGACTAGCCGACTTCGCTTAAAGTATATACTTCGTGCGAAGTACCCAAGGAAAAATTCTAGTGGGTGTCTTTTTTTCTGAGATTTTCACTTGAGAGGCTTCATGCAAAGGGTCTTTGCACGAAGACCCTCAAGTGTCTTCATGCGAAGGGGGTCTTCGCACGAAGATCCCAAAACTAAAATTTTGCCCTCAAAAAAAACTGAACTTCAGAAAAATGGTTTTTGGAGGCTTGAGACAAGGACTAAACAAGATGATTTTTTCAAATAGATGATGTCAAATGATGCTATTTAGAACAATCTTTCTAATGAATATAATTTTAATACATATTGAGTTCATTATCACTTTTAAGTATTACTTTAACTAAACATAGGTTGTTTGGTCATTCAACAACCTGTCTCTTCAAGACTTCGGGAAAAATAGTAAATTATAAAAAATATGTAGGAAAAGTGTATTTGTGTTACCTTTCTATGAAAAAAAGAAAAAATGAATTTTGATATACATAGATCAAGTTAGAGCGATCCAAGTGACCTTATGTCTAAATTACAGTTACTGTCACTTTAAAACTTAATAAACTACAAAATATTGATCCAAAATGAATAAAACCAATTGCATACTTTAGATATTGAAGTTACAAATATAATCTCAAAAGAATTACATCATTATCATATTTTTAAAAAAATTATGCTGATCCAAGTGACAGTAACTCCTTAAAAACATAGTTTTTCACACAAACCACTTTTTGAAGGAGAAGGAAAAATGAATTTAAATAATTTTTATTTTTATTTTCTAAAATATATTTAGAAACTAGAAAGAAAATTCTAAAAGACTCTAGTTTACATCATCTTCAAATTCTTGATAGTTTTGCGGAAACAGATGTTCGAAAGGAAGTTTTTTCTCAAAATGTTGAACTTTATGTCAAAGTTGGCCAAAAAGTGGGACTCGCTATTGTGGGACCACCCTATTAATAAATTATGTAGTATATATATAAATTATTATCATATATATAATCATGATAATACATTGAGAAAATATCATTTGTGATATATGTTTTAAAGCAATAACTAATGTGAGTTAAGATATTAATAAGAGACATGTCTCTATGAGATACATGCCCCTTTATATCATATACATACTCATTGGAAGAGTGACTTGAGAAATACATAAATCAATAAGTGTTATTACAAGTTACAAAAAAAATTATCATACAATCTCAAGTGGAAAGCATTACATTTTTGCATCTAGGAAACAAAAACTAAAATTAAAATTTCCAAGTCTAAATCTGATCAAACTTTAACACCAAAGATCATATCTTAATTTGATTTGTATGATTGATCTTCCTGCAACCTAAACCTATTCTAGCTAGGGTTTGATTTTTTTATATAAAAAATCCAAATTATGCTTGATCTATAAAGGCAATTTTGTAAAATATTTTCAAGGTTCTCTTTTGTTCTCATGTAGTGACTTAGGTCTTGTAATTGTAATCTTGCCTTGCCTTCTCATTAATGGAATATATTTGTTTCACCTCTTCTCACATTTAGGCGTCTTGTGAAAAAATTTATTGTCTTTACATCTTAATGCATTTTTTGTTTCCAGATTGTATGTCTGTGTCAATCTTGTTTGTGAATGTTCTATTGTGAACATATTTTCCTTTTAGCATCTCATTGATTCTTACCAACATGAGTCTTTGGGGATTGATTCAAAAGAGAGATTTGTGTATTTTTAGGGAGTCTTGTGTTGATGTTTTGTGCAGATATAGGCAGGGAGTCATACATTCTAATCTAGTGCATCGCCCTCTATTTACTTTTTTGCATTCCTTCTTCCATTTTCCTCTGAGAAAGATCATATTAGATTAGGTTAGAAATAGTTCTTGAAGTGTTGGGTTGGTTCAACACTACACCCTTATTGGAAAGAAAGTTGGCCTTCTCCAAAGACTGAGCCTCACTTGTCAAGGTTGCACACTAGTAGGTTGTTTCCATTCTTCACAAGCTTTCTTGGGGCTCAAATACCAAGCAAGGGTGCAAACTTTTGTAACAACAACTAAGTTGGAATGAGGTGTGGATAAGATAAAATACAACAAGATAAAATCTTATTATTATTTATGAAAATTGTTTGTCTCGTTAGTAATTAAATTCTAAATGTTTCATTATATACTATTTTTTAAATATTTCAAGTCTTTTGCGAGCAAAGAAAAATGAAAAAGGGGCTTTGTATGCAAAATTTGTGAGTATTTAAACTTTTAAAATGAAGATTTGACTTTAAATTATTATAATTAACTTTCGATGTATAATCTAATAATATTACCATGTTAATTTTGTAGGATTTTGAATCATCTTTATAATGCCTATTAAAACTTAAATTTTCAATAATAAATACAAAAGTTATGCCCATTTAAATAAAGTATTATTTTTAGGCTAGACAAAATGGATATTTATTTTATATGGATATTTGTAAATGATGAATGTTTGTTAATAATGGATATCCATCATTAAGGGATGTCCATTTTAGTTTGTTATTAACAAACCAAAATCAAAATTTGTCCCACCTATAAAAAAGAGTCAAACATCAATTTCATGTTTTTGGCAAAGTAAAATTACATGTTTTCTCCCTAAAGGCACCTTTTGTAAAAGAAAAGTGCATGAGTGGTACTTGAAGGCTCTTACTCTTTCCCAAGTATTGTTAGATTTATAGAAAGGCCTCATAAATCATGTCTCAATACATTTGACAATCACCATGTTTGACTAGTTTGAAAGCATACCGGGGAGGATATTTTTAACACAAAGGGCTAAGAAATTCGGTCTCCAATTTTCTCCTAAGAGTTCTATGTCATCACATTGATTCAAAATTTTAATGTGATTTATTTTAATATATGATTTGTATTTAAATATTGGTTGTCCCTTGGTTTTGATAAGAGATCACTAACTCCTTTTTTTAAAATTCTATAACTATAAATTTATCATCTTTTCCATAAATTTCTTTAAATATAAATATAAAATCAATTTTTTTAAATATAGATATAAATTTCTTAATGGAATAAGATCTCCATGATCCATATGAATATTGTTTGTAATATATGAATATGATTGTGTGAGAAATTCTTAACCATCAACATTTGAGATCACATTCTATGATCTATCATCAAGATGCAAGAGAGATCATGTTTAAGATTTGATTATTTTTTATACTAATATCAACAAAACTAAACCGAGATCTCTTAAAACAAGGTTGCAGAGCAACTAAATTCCTGCCAAAAAGTGGTAGGTATGTTTAAGTTTATCTATAGAATTATAAAGTTTAAAATAATAGTTGAGCTTAGAATATGAGTTTTATTTTAAAAAATAAAATAAGAAATTACCTAGATTTACAAAAAAAAAAAAAGATAATTTATTTCACTTTGTATGTAAAAAGACAATTTCAAATTTGAATTTATTAAAAAAAATATTTGATTTATTTTGATATAAGAGATGGTACAATAATCATATCTTAAACATGCATGTTTTAGGTGGTTCACAGTGCATTATTATTGACTATAGGCAATGAGGTGAAATGTAACAACCAATTTTTTCAACAATTTTAAGAAAAGAATTACTAATAATTAGTTAAGAGATATAAAACTATTCCTTTAAAATATTTTAATATTATTAGTATTTGTTGAAAGGCTAGCAAGTACTATTGCATCACTTTTTGGATTTCTTCCATTAACAAGTGATTAAAACCATACCTCTCAACCAATTAAAATTTACCATGTTTGTTATTTATTGTACACTTTATATTTATTATAATGAAAATGCAATATTTTTAAGTTTATAATATCTAAAAATTATTTACAAATAATTTGATTGGCTAAATCATTTGAAGTCTTATTACAGGAGTGAACCAATTAAAATTTCTTAGTTTTCAGTTGGAGGATAGAGCGAGGAAAGTTGGGTATGCGTTA
Source organism: Chamaecyparis obtusa (assembly GCA_027943335.1). Taxonomy (NCBI): domain Eukaryota; kingdom Viridiplantae; phylum Streptophyta; class Pinopsida; order Cupressales; family Cupressaceae; genus Chamaecyparis; species Chamaecyparis obtusa. The sequence goes on from BSBK01004172.1 coordinate 1,768,686, forward strand.
TTGGACCTGCTAAGATTTTCAAATTTGCCTCAAACTCTGGGACCGCAACAGGCGCCATCAACTCAATCGATTGCAAGGGGGGCTGAGTGGAATGCTTGGCTATCTCCAGCTCCTTCCCAATTGCAGTCTCCTCATGATATTGAACAAGTTGGGTCGGGTTGGTCTCCCAAAAAACTAGTGGATGAATGTGTTGGATGGGGCTCGGTGGTGTCTTCTCAGTGTGATCGTGGTTGGGGTATGGTTTCAGAACATTGCTAGATTTCAGGTGATCAGGGTGTCTCAGAACATGGGCGACTCGAAGCTAGGACTGAAGTTGATCCTAAGTCATGCAGTGGCTTTCGAGATTGTGACGTCACGGAGGAGTGAGTAGTGGAGTTGAATTTTTTGGGTTTTTTGATGTTTTGATAATTTGATTATCTGGTGATAATCCATTTTCACAAGTGATTTTGTAATTCAAATGTGTAGTCATGGGAGGTAGCCTATACTCCATAATGTATTTATGATGCGCAATCATCCTCGATCAAAATTGTAATTATTCGACATTTTGATTATGTATTAAAGCGATGATTCCAAGTTTTCTTCCTGATTCTTTCCCGGTTGAGCTATTTTTTAATCAATTTTTTTATAAATAAAATATTATAGTGGCTTGCCCACTTTTGCCTAAAAAAAATAAAATTTGCCATGTTTGTTATTTATTGTACACTTTATATTTAATATAATGAAAATGCATTGCTCCTTCCATATTGCATAGTTTTCGGCTTGGAAACAATTTTTGTTTCTATCTTTAATTAGGATTTTCATTAATCTTTTTCTTTTTTATATTAATTGTATATTAAAATTTTAAATTTTTAATTATATTACATGAGTTTATTTTAGTATATAACTCACTTTTTCTAATGTAAATAAAAATATTGTAAATATATGATATAACATAATATATATTTATTCTCATTTATATATATTTTTAAAATATTTTAAAATGTATTATATGTAAATTATGCATTAATAAATATTTAGGTAAACAAGTATAAAATATTTTATCAATAATTGTAAATAAGATATTAAAGTGAAATAATTATATTAATTTTCTTATTATGATTTTTTTTATAATTATTTATAAAATTAAAAAATATTATTAGAACTATAATTATAAATATTTTAAAATTATTTATAATTAAATAATTGCTTTACATAAAAATTAAAATTAAAATTAAACTTAGTTATAAATTATTATAATTAAAAATTCACTTTACATATAAATCAAAATTAAAATTAAATTTATTTATAAAACTAAAGGCAAGTACTTGGCCACTACGTGGCACTTGTTTTGATTCAAATTACCAAGTTATATTATTTTTTCATTTTTAACAATTTAATCTTATTACATGTCAAAATTGTTAAAATAGTAAAATTATATATGTTACAATATTTTTTTATGTTTTATATTTTTAATATGCCTATTCCATTCAGAATATAATAATTGTTAAGTAAATAAAATAATTATAGAATGATATTTAGGCAATGGCTAAATCGTAAACTAAACTGTAATGCCTAAGCCCTTATGTCCATGCTTATACATCATGAATGGTACAATTGAAAAGAATATAAAAATTGACTTAAATTTATTGCAACTTCAATGCCAAATTTGGAGGGAATATAAAAATTGTGGGTGGCGGTGAAGCCGAATATAAAAATTTTGGGTGGCGGCGAAGCCTATTTACTGTGATTAATTTGTTAGGCTGCAACGAAAACCATTACCGTTAAAATTACATTGCATTTCCCTCATATTTTTAGGAGACATTTTAAGGCGAGAGAAATAATCTGTGACTTTTTGTAGGTCCAAATAATCTGTGACTTTCTTCTTTTGTGTAGGTATTTTATAATTGTATTTTTTTCTTTCTTTCATTTTATTTAAGCGCATGAGATTTTAAAGTTATTGTGGATTTTGATATCATGGTGACTTTCTGTGACTTTCTTCTATGCAAGTATTTTATAGCTGTATTTTTTTCTTTCTTTCATTTTATTTAAGAGCATGAGATTTTAAAGTTACTGTAGATTTTGATTTCATGTTTGTGAATTATATTTTCCTAAAACTTTACAAGATTCACTATTGGTTTAGGATATATAGAAGAAAGCTTGAGAAATAGGGGAGAAGAAAATTTTCACAAAGATTTGAGAAGAGATTATTCGGTGTTGGGAGAAGAAAATTTTTACAAAAATTAAGAAAGCTCATAGGTATTTATATTTTTTAAAATAGATTTTATTTTTATAGATTTGAGAGTTTTTCAATTTAATGTTATTATTTTAAAATTTCACCATTTCCTTTATCTTTGTATTAAAGGGTTTTGGTTCTTCTTGCAACTTCGTTGGTGGGTGTTGCTGTGGTATTTTCCTGTATTCATAGATGAATAGTCTGGGTTTTATTCTCATCTTTAAATGTTTATCACCACATCTATTAGTTTGTTTTGTCATAAATTTACATTTGTTGTTATTTTTAATTTACAAATTTCAATTTACATTGTGTTTTGATAATATTAATAAGAAATTTTAAAAAAATAATTTCTACCAAATTTTTAAACTTTAAGAAATTAATTAAAAAACAACTCCTAAACCAGTCTCCCTATCTAAAATGGGTGTCAATAAAATAAAATAAAATATATTAAAATGGTAATATAATGTGACTAAGGGAAGATTTCTATAATAGAATTTTTCCATGTTTACACTTTTCTTATTATTTTATTTTTCTTGTATTAAAAATAATATTTTATTAATAAATAGTAAAGTTTAAAAAGTTTGTACAAATCTATCAAATAAATTGATGTTTCATATTTTTTTATTTTTACTAAAATATACATGAATTAAATTAATTTAAAAAATAAAATTGTATATATTAAAAATATTAAATTGGGACTCTGTGAGATATGAAGAAAATACGAATTCAGCGAAAGTCTTTTCTGCAGTAGTGACAGATTAGAAAAGGGCTACTTTTCCATCAGAAAGAGGAGGTAAGGAAGCAAGGCATCTTACTTCCATCTTCTTCCCCCGAGGTTGGCTTTCATGCGAACACTAGCTCGAAACATAGAGATGCCAAGGTTTTCACTGGTTATTGTTTCAATTGCTTGTTATATGGGCACAAAATGTTGAAATGTAGGGAACCAGACCAAAGATCATATCGATCAGATTATGAACACTTAAAGGGTTTCATTGCTAAGCAGAAGGAGAAAAGCATGGCCGAATCTTCTCTAAAAGAAAGAGGGATTGAAGAAAAGAACTTTAGTTCCTTAGCAGAGGCTTTGACTAGCTTTAAGAAATTAGGGCAGAACAATGAACCTACATTTAACATTTTTACAATTCAATCTCTGGATAGGCAGCTTGATATGTTTGCAAAAACCAAGTATGCGTTAAGGGCCAAGCTTAGCAGCGGGTACGCTAGTATTCATGAATCTGGAATTAATTCAGATCATAATGCCAATATACCCCAGTTAGGTTCGGAGGAAGGAAAAGTTACAGCACAGGCTACCTCAGGGCGCTTCATAGATCAAAATTGGGCATGGCATTCAATTAAAAGGAAGAATAAGGTTAGGGTTTCTACTTCGGCTCACATTGATAATAGTTTGCCATTAAGGAATGCGTTTGATTTACTAAGTAAGAAGGAAAACTTACCTGGCATTTACTCGCCCCCGCATAAAAGGAAAGGAGTTATGATAGGTAAGGAAATTAATAGGGTGCCAGCACATCAGAGCAAGAAAGACATGTTAGCACAGCCTAAGAAAAGGAAACCCTACCCTATTATAGCCAAAAATCCTTCCTTCTCTGCGGGGGATTGGAGGAACATTGCAACTACCAAAATCTATAGCCCTCTGCATCGCAAAAGATTAGCAAGGCCCGCTCTGTCTGATTGTAAGAAACACGGGAAATACTCTATTCTGCAAATTAATAATCCCTAGAATCTCACATATACGCCTCCCCATAGGCGCGGTAAGGAGCTGAATAAAGGCATCTCAAAGGTTGGTATGCACTATGATAATCTCATCCTAGATAGTGATGTTGTTGTCCAAAAGTAGAAATACCTTGCAGACACAGGCTTAATCTACATATGGAAAGGTACAGGGGTTCCTATCAATGTCTTAGTCATAGAGCTAACATCACTACTTCCCGGAGAGGTAAGTATTTCTCGACTCATGGAAAATTTCATGTATATTGATTGCAAGAATATAGATATTAAAAATAGCATTAAAAGAAAAAAGTGTCTTAAATTTAGAAGTATTCCTTTTTCTTTGTTTGATTGGATCCCTCTATTCAATCCCATGTATTTGAAGAATTTTAAAGTTGAAAAAGCTGTAACCATTAAGAATGTACCATTGGAATTGTCTAGTCAAGATATTTTCTGCAATATAGGAAATAAGATTGGTAGTTTTATTAGAATGGCTGAAACAAAAAACATGCATGTAGATTAGATAATCATTGTAGAATTGGATTACCACCAAAAATATATCTCTCCTATACAATTAAGTTTCAATTCTAACTCTATTATTGTTAACCCAATTATCTTAGAAGATTATATGGAAATTAACAAAGCCACCAATATAGAACAAGCAAGCACTAATCCATTAAATCAGTTTAGCAATGATTATGAAATCCACTTCTGTAAGGGAAAGGGAGGTTTCAATATAAAGGGACCTAAAGAATATAATGCAGATAGACCTATATCTCAATTTGAGCCTAGAACTTTAGGGGAAGATCAGGGCAAGTTGATAAACAACCTTCCACAGGAGATTAAGGATACAGGAATTTGCCCCTTAGAAGGAGAGGAAAAGGCAATAGTTTCCCCCTCTCTTCATAAAGCAATGCAAAAGGAGGACAATAGAAATCTAGTTCTTAATTTGGAAATTGGGGACTTAGCTGATAACAGTATGCCCAACCCAAATGTGGAGGGTATTCTATTTTTGGAAACAGAACAGATAGAGATAGAAAGTAAGACTGTCAAAGATGATACAGATTTATTAGTAGATCAATCGGTGTACCCAGAGGGCTCATCCACAACAGCAGATAGGGATCCTGAAGAAAAAAGTAATGAGGAAGTAGACCAATTTATAAAGTGCCTAAGAGAATCTCTTGTAGAGGATCTTATGAAAATGTTCATGGATGAAATTTTTGATCTAGAGGAACTAAATTACCAGAGAGAAACATTAATTAGATACACTAGTAGATTTGAGGTCAAATTTCGACCAAATTTATCGACCAAAGTGGAAATGGTCTTAAAATTTTCTTCTTTTTTTCCTTTTATCCCCGTGTTGGTCGAAATTTTGACCAATACGGGGATAAAATGTAAAAAAAAAAAAAAGAAAGATGCATTTCATTTTAACTTTACCCCTTTCTTTTTCGGCGCGGGCGACAGCGGGCGAGAAGGCGGGGACAACTGTGTATGTGTATGAATTTTCTAACTCATAAGCTGCATTTGAAGATCTTGTATCGGCTTGTTGAAGAACTTAAGTTAAACATTGATGCATATGAGTTTTGAAATTCTCTGTTTTAATTCGGTATGATCTAAATTTGGGTATCCGATATTGTGACCGAGAAACCTAAAATAAGCTTGATGTTGTATGAATCGGTTCATTAAAGCTTGGGTATTTTACTAGTATCAATTTTGATTAAGAAAGGAGTTTAACAAATTGTGATTTCTAAGATCTCTGTTCGTTTTAAGGAACTCAGTTGGGTTCGATGGGAATCTTGTTGAAACTGTTTATTATTTTATTCAAAATGATTCTGTTTAAATTGTGAATCAGTTTTATTGTTTGGAAACGGTGTGCTCAGTCCTTAATACATTACGGTTTTATATCTGTAATAGCCTCGGAATGTTTGAATTGTGTTGAAGATAAATGGATTGTTGTTATCGATTTATGAAAGGCACTACAGAAGTTCTAACTATTATTTGAAATCGGTTTTTATAAGTGAATGCTCTGTTTGCATATCATAATAGTGAAATTAAGGAACCTAGTTTGGATATGAAGCATTGAATGGTTTTGGATGATCAAAAAATTAATCTTGGGACTGGCGACATGCAATGTTCTGGTAACAGTTAAACTGAGACTTCCCTATTGATGAAAGTTGAATGTATTAAATTTTAAACTATTTCAAGAAGTGGTTAAATTAGTATCGGTAGATCATCAAACATTTTTAATTGTTACACCGAGTCGGTCTTTGCTTATTATTATAATAAACTGTTAAGGGAAGTTCCGAATGAAATAGTGAAACAATGGTTATAAGTTCGGGTTTGACAGATCTTTTTTTGATTGGTTCTCTAAGAAGCCCTGATGTGCATTTTGAAAGACTATAAGTATTTGCTCAATATTCAAAAAAGGAGTATAATGAGGAAATTGAGCTATTGCATTATGATCAACGGCAAATTGAAAATCTTTTGAATATCTGATTAATGCTTACAAAGAAGAACATTTTAACTTTGCAGATTTTCTGAATATTTTTAATATTGTTGTGTTGGGAAAAGTTTTGAAAGAAATGCAGAATTGAATCACTTGTCAAAATTCAAGTTAGGGCCATTTGAATGGCTAAACCCTGAAAACAAGGGTTTCTCAGACCAGCAGACAAGAAAATTGAATAACTCTGATATAAAATGACTCGAAGTTATCAAACCAATTCTAAAAGCATAAAATGGAGATTCTCCAACTTTCAGACAAGTTTTGATCACCCCTTCACATCCGTACACCGTACTGTCACCGTGATTTGCACAGAAAGTTGCTCTGAAACAGGTAGTTTTATTGATTTGAAAGCAATTTGAATACAATGAGGATCTCTTCGATTTCCTCAGTCATTTGGAAGCCTAAATAGGCTCTCCCCACCGTTGGCTTAACCATTTTTATGGTTGCAGCCATTTAACCAATTCAAACTCAAAATTGCTTAGCAACTTTAAAAGTTGCATTACAACTTTAAAACAACTTTTGCCGGGTAAGACAAAAAGTTTGTTTTGGAAGACTAAAAGACCTTATTTGATGTTTTAGACTTTCAAACACTCTTAAAACACCTAAAGACACCTAGATAACAAAATTTCATCCAAGGGACCAATCGATACCCAAGGTTTATTAGAGTGACTGTCCTCATTTGTTGAAGGAAAAAAACATTAATGTGGTTCAATAGCAATGCATTCAAGTGGCAATTACACAAGGGATAGTCACTGTGAGATGTCCTCATTTGTGACAAGGATAGTCACACATGAGGACATCTCACAGTGATTCTCCCTTGTGTAATTGCCACTTGAATGTATTGCTATTGAACCACATTAATGCTTTTCTTCTTCAACAAATGAGGACAGTCACTCTAAAGACAACATGATAATGTACACTCACTATAAGGACAGTCACAAATGAGGACATCTCACAGTGACTATCCCTTGTGTAATTTCCACTTGAATGCATTGCTATTGAACCACATTAATGCTTTTTTCCTTCAAAAAATGAGGATAGTCACTGTAAAGACAACATGATAATGTACACTCACTGTAAGGACAGTCACAAATGAGGACATCTCACAGTGACTGTCCCTTGTGTAATTTCCGCTTGAATGCATTGCTATTGAACCACATTAATGCTTTTTTCCTTCAAAAAATGAGGACAGTCACTGTAAAGACAACATGATAATGTACACTCACTGTAAGGACAGTCACAAATGAGGACATCTCACAGTGACTGTCCCTTGTGTAATTGCCACTTGAATGTATTGCTATTTAGCCACATTAATGCTTTTCTTCTTCAACAAATGAGGATAGTCACTCTAAAGACAACATGATAATGTACACTCACTGTAAGTGTACATTATCATGTTGTCATGATAATGTACACTCACTATAAGTGTACATTATCATGTTGTCTTTATAGTGACAGTCCTCATTGAAGTGGCAATTACACAAGGGATAGTCAGTGTGAGAACTTCTCATTTTGTGAAATTACACAAGGGACAGTCACTGTGAGATGTCCTCATTTGTGACAAGGACAATCACACATGAGGACATCTCATAGTGATTCTCCCTTGTGTAATTGCCACTTGATCGAATGTATTGCTATTGAACCACATTAATGCTTTTCTTCTTCAACAAATGATGACAGTCACTCTAAAGACAACATGATAATGTACACTCACTATAAGGACAGTCACAAATGAGGACATCTCACAGTGACTATCCCTTGTGTAATTACCACTTGAATGCATTGCTATTGAACCACATTAATGCTTTTTTCCTTCAACAAATGAGGATAGTCACTGTAAAGACAACATGATAATGTACACTCACTGTAAGGATAGTCACAAATGAGGACATCTCACAGTGACTGTCCCTTGTGTAATTGCCACTTGAATGTATTGCTATTCAGCCACATTAATGCTTTTCTTCTTCAACAAATGAGGATAGTCACTCTAAAGACAACATGATAATGTACACTCACTGTAAGTGTACATTATCATGTTGTCATGATAATGTACACTCACTATAAGTGTACATTATCATGTTGTCTTTATAGTGACAGTCCTCATTGAAGTGGTAATTACACAAGGGATAGTCACTGTGAGAACTTCTCATTTTGTGAAATTACACAAGGGATAGTCACTGTGAGATGTCCTCATTTGTGACAAGGACAATCACACATGAGGACATCTCACAGTGATTCTCCCTTGTGTAATTACCACTTGATCGAATGTATTGCTATTGAACCACATTAATGCTTTTCTTCTTCAACAAATGATGACAGTCACTCTAAAGACAACATGATAATGTACACTCACTATAAGGACAGTCACAAATGAGGACATCTCACAGTGACTATCCCTTGTGTAATTTCCACTTGAATGCATTGCTATTGAACCACATTAATGCTTTTTTCCTTCAACAAATGAGGATAGTCACTGTAAAGACAACATGATAATGTACACTCACTGTAAGGATAGTCACAAATGAGGACATCTCACAATGACTGTCCCTTGTGTAATTTGCACTTGAATGCATTTCTATTGAACCACATTAATGCTTTTTTCCTTCAACAAATGAGGACAGTCACTGTAAAGACAACATGATAATGTACACTCACTGTAAGGACAGTCACAAATGAGGACATCTCATAGTGACTGTCCCTTGTGTAATTGCCACTTGAATGTATTGCTATTCAGCCATATTAATGCTTTTCTTCTTCAACAAATGAGGATAGTCACTGTAAAGACAACATGATAATGTACACTCACTGTAAGTGTACATTATCATGTTGTCTTTACAGTGACTGTCCTCATTCAAGTGGCAATTACACAAGGGACAGTCACTGTGAGAACTCATTTTGTGAAATTACACAAGGTCACAAAAATTACAAAACAAAAATAATATTACAGTTCACAAAAATAATTTTGTGAACTTCTAATATTATGACACATGAGGACAGTCATTGTGAAGACAACATGATAATGTACACTCACTATAAGATCGATGTCCTCATTTGTGACTGTCCTTAAAGTGAGTGTACATTATCATGTTGTCTTTAGAGTGATTGTCCTCATTTGTGACTGTCCTTACAGTGAGTGTACATTATCATGTTGTCTTTAGAGTGACTATCCTCATTTGTGATTGTCCTTATAGTGAGTGTACATTATCATGTTGTCTTTACAGTGACTGTCCTCATTTGTGACTATCCTTACAGTGAGTGTACATTATCATGTTGTCTTTAGAGAGACTGTCCTCATTTCACTGGGCATGATGAGAAAGGCAGATATACCTATCAAATAATAGAGGCAAGAATCTTTGATTACAGACATATTTATAAGAACCTTGCTTAGTATTTGTTAGCATATGTGCAATGACTATATTTATGATCTTTGCAGGCATATCAATGTCCTCATTTGAAGAGCTAGCACAAAGTATATGTGTGAAAATTTATTTCTAATTATTAATATATTGATGGAGGTGACTAGAGCTCTATTACAAATGAAAGATAAAATATTAAATTATTTAATTAGTTTCAAGTTGAAAATATTGTAACAATTAATGTATCTATGAATTGATGGAAGGATTCATGTGTTTGCATCCATTTATCCTGCTTAGTCTAGTGGAGTAGTCACTTACTCCCTACTTAGAAATTTCCAAATTGTGGGGTGAGAATGCTAAAGTCCTCATTTTCATTTAAATGAGAAAATAAAAATGGAGATGATGTAGGTTTTTCTTCTCTTTTTTTTTACCTTCTTGGTCTTTGGATTTAAAAAGAAGAGAGGCATGAGGAACCAAAAAATCAGCAAGATACTTATCCAAAAAAGCTAAGAGTAAATTGTCCCATATTTGAAAAAAAATTATAATTTGTATTTGGTTATTATTTGGGATATGTGATGTTTTATAGATTTGAGATTAAAAGATCTATTATTTTTTTTAACATTTGACAAATAGATTGCATACTCGATATGCTTCAATATTTTGCATCCATCTTTGCATAGGTATACGACAAAGATAAAATCTTTGAAGACATTCATTTTCAATATTTCTAATTATTATGACTATATGTCAACATCCACTAAAATAGGTATGTTTATTTATATCACATTTTTATCGTGCACACATTTACATGTGTAGTTAGCTTTAAACAACTCCTCCAAAAGTATTTAATATATATCTAGGTTCAAAGTGCTTCTAATTTTTATACTTGAGTTTTTTGTGTGAATTTTTTGTAGGAGATATTTTGTAGTCATTGCAGAAGATGGAAACATACAAGATGTTAGAAGCTTGTTAGTGATTGTTTATTATGTTTCACAGAAGAGAAGATGGGGTTAACAAAGGAAGAATTAAGTAACAAAATGTTGCTTATTGTAGACTTAGTGATATATTGATGATCTATCATGTTGATTTATCTAAATTTGAATATATTTTTTAATTTAATTTAAATACATCTTGGGTTTAAATTGATTCAATGTGCAATATATTTTTAAAAATTTGTTATGTAGGAGCTGCCAAGAATTTATTTACTTGTGAATTAGACCTTCTAAATTATAGTATGAATTTTTTTACTTGTGAATTAGAGTTTACTCAATTATAGAATCATCGTACATAGAAGGGAGATGGTCACTTTATTGCAAGTGGCATCTTGTTTTTTAGAATATTGAACTTAGAAGATTATCTTGTTTTTCATAAGGGGGGTGATTATTGTTTATTGCATACTATTTCATTCTCTAAAATTGATTATATATAAAAGAGATAAGAATCAACATAGATAAGAAGGAGATGATTATCATTTATTGGTTATTTTTTATTGTGTAGTATGTTATTTTCTAAGAATCAATGTAGATAAGATGGAGATGATTATCTTTTCCTATAGGGTATCTTGTTTTATTTTATTTTGTTTAGACAAAAGTGGAAGAACCACTATATATATTTATATTTATAAAAACTGATTCAAAAAGAGCTCAATCAGGAAAGAACCAGGAAGAAAACTTGACATCGTCGCTTTATATACAAAGGTTTAAAAGAAAACCTTAACGCTATTTGATTAGTTTGTTACATTCGGAAGGTCGTGGCCACCTTTGAAGAATGCAAGTGGTCAAAGACCCATACATTTCAAATTTTGAACTGCTAGTGGCTAAATTCAAAAATCAAATAGGATGCATCTCTAAACCAATCCCATAGGATGCATCTCTAAATCAAACTCTTGCAAAATAGCCATCTATTTCTCGTGACGCTCTCCCAAATCTGACTACATAACCAATCTCTTGACCACTTGGTCAGGCATAATGGCATATATATTGCTTCTCAAGATATATTGTCTAAACTTCTTGAATTATCTAACCAAGCTGAAAGCTTATTTCTCGAGGGCCCAATACCTCACTTCAACATTATTGAAAGGTGAACTCATAAAATTGATGCAGAGGCTTAGGGTGTCCAATCTAACACCTTTTTAAGCTTACAAAAATTAACACAGATCTCCTCTTGCTTCTTCTGTACATGCACCAAATTTTCCACCCAAGTGGAGTGGCGGATAGGAAAAATTATCGTTGCAGCAAGTAACTTTTGAACTTCCTTGAAGATTAAGGGTTCTATCAACAAATTAACAGGTTGCTACTTTTGTATGAATGACTTTATGTTAGGCTTGAGAGTTATGTCATGGGTGATGATGGAAGTATCAAATATCTTCAGATCTTCATATCAAGTTGTGTTAACTTACCGATGACTTGATGCTTGACTCTCAGTAAAATGGTGATATAGGGTCCTTATATTACACATAATTTTGATTAAAAGTTAAAATATAGCATTAAAATCTAAATGATAAAGATATTTCATATGATGTTTTCGATATTAAAATGGTTGAGAAAATGGTTGTTCACTAACGATTTTTATCAGCAGGTTGCAAACAAATCATCCTTCTTCCACCAACGAGTCATTCCATTCAAGAAAGACCATGTCTGACGATATCAATGCACAAACAAATAGGGAGACAATTGCTAGACTATGGTCTAACTTAAAAAGAAAGGGTGATGGAAAATGTTATTGTCCTTGCAAATTTGTAAGGGCTTAAAGACTCGAAGATATCTAATCAAAACAGCTGAGGAACATTGTAGGCAACATGGTCACATTGAAGGGGGAAATGAATTTCGTCCATTGGTATGTATTTTAATATTTTATAAAATACATAAGACATGATTTGATGATGACAACATGATCATGGTTAATATAAGGTCATCATTTTCATATAGGTCAACGTCCCTCAATTTCATGTTATGGACCATGACAATCTAGAGAATGTGGATTTCCAAACGAGGGAACATGGAGGTGTGAACATAGAAGTAGAAGGTAATGATATCATGGAAGAAGACCACGATGATGAAGAAGATCAATATGATCACAATGATCAAGATGATGATGATGTTGATGCAGAGCTTGATGTACCTTTACTTGAGAAGGCACACGAGCCCCTATATGAAGGCTCTGAAACAACTCTTCTTGCCGCTGTATTGTGGTTGGTGAACCTGAAGGTTATGAATGGTTTATCCAACGTAGCAATGACACGTATGTTAAGGTATGTCATCTTTTTTCATTATTTTAGTCATAATTCCCTTGCAATTAATATTGGATGAATCATGTAGCAATTAATATTCTTTAAATTAACAAATTATATTTTTGGTCATAGGTTGGTAGGTGAGTGTTTGTTACCACCATCAAACATCCTACCTCACTCGTACCAAGAATTATATGCCATTATGAAAGATATTGGAATGGAATATCAAACAATACATGCATGTCCGAACGATCATATTATATATTATAAACAGCATGAATTTACAACAGAATGCCCTATTTGTCATATTAGTAGATATCAATCAGATCAAATAACAAAAAAGGTGCCTCGCAAGGTTCTTCGACATATTCCCATTATTCCACGTCTGCAACGATTATTCAAGTGCAATAGCTTGGCACAATTTATGGATTACCATGCACGCAATAGAAGTCAAGATGGCATTATGCGAATGTTTGTAGATGGCTCGGCATTTAAGGAAATAGAAGAAAAATGGCCACACTTTAAAGAAGAACCTCATAATCTCAAGCTTTCATTGGCAGCGGACGGTGTCAATCCGTTTGGAGAGATGAGATCTACTTACTCAGTGTGGCCTATTTTTGTTATCAACAATAACATTCCTCCTTGGTTGTCCATAAAGAGGGAGCACATAATGTTGTCACTGATTGTTCCAGGTATTTTTTGATTTAATGGTCATCTAAATTAATTTATTATTAATAATCCATCAAAATGGTCATAATAATTATGTAATGTTTTTGTTCATTCAACTAGGTAAGTACCAAGTTAAAGATATCAATGTATATATTGAGCCCCTTATCGACGAGTTGATGGTGTTATGGAATGGGGTCACTATGTATGACATCTCTAGACCAATAGGACAAAGACAATTTCAATTCCATGCAATGCTTGTATGGACAATACATGATGCCCCTGGGCTAACACATTTTTGTGGTATGTTCTCTTCATAACGCCTCTTTTTTGGTATGTTATAGTGCTAACACAAAGTTAACACATTTAATCCAATTAGACATGATCTTGTAGGTCTTCAGACAAAGGGAAAATTTGCATGTCCAGTTTGTGGTCCAAAGACAAAATCTCGTCATTCAAAAAGTTTGAGAAAGCAGGTGTTCGATGAGAATAGACACTTTCTCCACAGAAATCATAAGTACCGAATTACTGAAAAACATCTTTTCAATGGGAAAGAAGAGACTACATCAAAGCCATGGAGAATGACACCTTGCCTATGGAAGTTGGCATACAATAAAATAAATCATCGAGGTAATGTCATTCCATCTGATGGGTTTTGTTTCAAATTTATCTTTTGATATTGTGTTTTGTTTACTGATGATGTAATTGATGCTTGTGAAGGTCGTCAAGGCATCAATGACCAACTTCCAAAAGGACTCAAAAGTTATCCTACGCAATTTACTAGGTTGTACTATGAACAACTCCCAATTGTGCATTTGTTTGATCCTATGCATATTGGAAAGAATGTAACAGAGACATTATGGAAAATATTGGATGGAAGGTGTGACAAAGACCAAATCATCAAAATTTGTAGTGACATTAAAGAATCCAACCATGCAATGAAAAATTTTATTCAATCCAATCAAAATGGAGACCAGATTGATACAAGTGCTCTTCCATGGTTATTGTCGGAGCAGCAGAGCAATGCTATAAAAGAAATTATAAAGAAAATACGATTTCCTACAGGATTTGCTGTGAACATAAATGATCTCATATCAAAGAAAAGTGAATTTGAGCCAGGGATGAAAACACATGATTGGCATATATTTATTAAGGTAATTCATATTACTTTGTATTCACTATATATTTGTATACTGCATGTGGTTTTCATTGCATTCTTTTATAAAATATTGACGAGATCATTTTACAAATATTGCAGTATGTTCTACCTCTATCTCTCCCACACCACTTTTCCAATGGTGTCAAACAAGTTATATATGATCTTGGAAAATACATGAGGTGGTTGTCATCTAAAGAAATCAATAAAGAAGATATAAAATACTGGAAGAGAAAAATTCCTCTTCTTATGTGTGAAATGCAAAAGTGTCTACCTTCAACTTTTTTCAATGCACAAGAACATTACCTCTTACATCAAGTTGAGGAGATTGAATTGTGCGGACCTATACCAACTAGGTCAATGTGGATGGTTGAGAGGCACTTGAAATTTTTGAAAGGCTTGGTTCGACAAAGAGCACATCCTGAGGGTTCTATGGTAGAGGGATATATGGTATACCAGACCATGGTGTACATTAGTGAATATCTTCCTAAGTTTGGAGCAAAGATCCATGTAGATCATATTTGGGATCCCAACTCCATTAACAAATTTGAAGGGGAGCACTTGATGGGCAAAGCTAGATTGAGGAAAGTGAGAGGTAAATCTAAGATGTTATTGTAGTTAATTAATTCTTATAAATCTGGTCGAGAGTCGGATGTAATAAATCTAAGATGTTTTTGATACAGCTGGTCGAGAATGGGATGCAATACATTTGTATATTGCAAACAATCTTGATTGGATGACGGTATGGATTGAACGATGTCAACAAAATGGTTGCTCATTAACATGGGAAGGTGTTGCTTCATTGGTTAGAGAAGCTCATCGTAATGGAGATCCCAATGTTACTCCAATGGTAATTGATCTAGCACATGGTTTAAGAGGTGGACAGGTACGTACAAATTTATTAATGATCATGACTCGTATGTTTCATATCAACTCATGATACAAATAATTTACACACTTTAAAAATTGCAGGTCAAGCACCAAAAAGCTATGTACTATCATGGCCACAAATTTCGTATAAAAAAGTTGGATGATACAAAGAAAACTTGTGATTCTGGGATAAGTGCAGTTTTCGAGGTCACCAATATATCATCTAGAAATGACCTACATCCTCAACAATCTCAAAATCAATACTATGGCATCTTAGATGATATAATTGAGTGCGACTTTAACTCCTTCAAAGTAGTTCTATTTGTCGTCAAATGGTACAGGCTACGACTGAATCAAAATGATCCAGATAGAACTGTTATTCAACATGATAATGGATTTACAATGATTAATACAAGGTCATTTGAGCCAGTTGGAGATGAGCCCTATGTTCTTCCAAGCTAGTGTGAGCAAGTGTTTTACTCAGAGGTTCCACATAAACAGGGTTGGTCATTTGTTGTTAGACATGATCCAAGAGGAAGGCCGATAAAGTATAATGTTATGGAAGAAGAAGATACTGAAGATGATGAAGAAGCAGATGATGATGATGATGATGATGATGATGGTGGTGATGATGATGATGATGATGATGATGATGATGGTGATGACGATGGTGATGGTGATCATGGCGATGATGATTGCGGTGATGCTGTTGATGATGGCGATGATGGCGATGATGGCGATGGTGATGGCGATGATGATGATGATGATGATGATCAATGACATAATTGAAATGGTTACATATTTATTGTGTTCAATTCTAATGATTACATATTTATGTTTTGCTTTAAATTGTAATGGTTACATATTTATTCTATTCAATTCTAATGATTACGACATATGTGATTTATAATTACCAATTTTTTGTTTACGATGCTCAATTAATTTCTATTGATACATGTATATTTGTGTTTGATTATCATCCTTTTTGCAAACAGGCAATTGACTACAGACATTATCACCCCGGCCTTCTGTTGACAATCTTGCATTCCATACATAAGGTAAATTTGTTCATGTTTACGATGTTGCATATTGTTCATGTTATCTTCTAAGTTATTTGTAGCATACGTATCATGTAATATTTAGCTAACTTAAGATAAATGATTAACATATGAGGTAAATTTGACCCCTTTGGCGTGGATCGTGCACAGTGACATGGATCGGCAGGTATAAGTCAATAAATAGACATAATTTTCTTATATTCTTCTTGTTTATCACTAAGCACGTATGTTATAAATAGACATATTATATAATCATATAATATATATATAGACAAAGAACCGTATAGAAATATAATATATAATCACTTTCAACCTAGTACATTTTATATCTCTCATGTATAGACAAAGAAGAACTGTACGTATGGGTCACGACTTGATTATTCTATATATATTGACATGGAAATATCTCATTTGATAGATTGCAGCACCCACCAAATAGGTACTTGTCAGATCTATCTACATCGAATGAGGGAAATGAGGGAATGCTAGATGAAAGTTCTACATGTAGTACGGCTAAAACAGGGAGATCAACTAGAGGTCAAAAGATTAGAAAAAAATTTGACAAACGCATGCAATATTTCCTTGCTAATGGGGGGTCATGTTCTTATGATGATGAGACCAAAGGCGACATCAAGGTGCCCTTTTGGTACACACACATTGAGAAAGAATGGGTACCCAATGAGCTACCTCCAATTAATACTGATTTTTGTGTTAATGAGAGGATATATCACATTGCTCCATCCTCATTGCATGGTTTGGGCCTATTTTCCATGGATGGGATAAAGGTATATTACAATAGAGTTGTTGAATTGTTTGAGTATGTCGGTCCGTGTTACAATTACAATGATTGGATGCGGATTGTTCAATATAAAAAAAGTATGCGTAGGTATGCACTATCAGCTAATTATATACAAAGGAAAGAAAATGATCAAAGTAAAAGATTTGCAATGTACATTGATGGGAGACCAAAAGCAACAGGTAATATTATGGGTTTTATAAATAGTACGCGACCTTCATCAACTAATAAGCAACCCAATTGCATATTTGAGGCGCATGAGGGGAATCAAGTTTTTGTATGTGCAATAAAATCAATAAGTGCAGGGGAAGAACTGCTAATAGATTATCATTTAAATCGCATAGATACAAACAAAGTTACTATCATGAGGGTGGTAAGTACTATATACTATTTTATTAATAAGTTTTTTTTTGCTAAGTCTATTGCTTTTAGTTCGCTAAAGTTTTTATATTTAATCTTTGTCACAGGATGATATGGATCCCGCACATGATAGAGGCCACGAGGATGCTCCTCCCACTTGTTCTTCAGCAAAGGTAAACCTTATTAAAATTGTACAAATTAGATAGTTGAAAAATGTTATATTATTACATTATTTTATTTATGGTTTTGGAGTTTTTATGATAGTTTTACTGATATTCCTATCACAAGTTGATGTTCAGGATAAGGGAAAAGCACCCTCGACAGTAGAGGCAATAGCTACCCCTGATGATGATGATCTTTTTGCAGATTCGCCTAATGTTATAATCATGGTAAAGAAAAAAATGAAACAAATCAATAAAGATATAATTAACATTTTGTATGAAAGAAATCCAAGTGAGGAGATGCTCAGGAGGCTAACTGAATTGAAAGCACTCGGACATTGGTATCAAGTAAGCAGTAATGAATCTTTAGTTATAACAAAATTTCAATAAAGGTTAATATTTTATACTCTTTTATGTTGTGAAGTAAAATATATGTAATATGTGTTCTTGTTGTAGGATTTTATGGAATCTCTAGTACCTGGTCAAGGACAATGTGCGGATGAGGCTGGTACTAGTAGACCTCCGGCTGCCTCAGGTAAAATAATCCTTTAGTTGACAAGTTACAAGGAATTTTTTCTTTGGAACATTCAAAAACTTCTCAAGTTAACTCTTACTTTTATTATTTGAAAATGTCTTTGCTAACAATGTATTGTTCAAGTCCTCAATTGCAGGAGACTCCTACTAGCCAGGTTGCCCATAGAAGATTGTCAAGTGCAATGTCGGCCACAAGGGCCATGCAAACATCAATGCCTTCAAGGGCTATGGCATCTGGTAAATCATTGTTTTACTATATTTGGTTTTGTGCTAATTATGATTTCATAATTTGTACTTTAATCTTGGGTGCATCACATAGTGGATTATTTTTTTGGAGCAGGAGATACCCCGGTGGCACCACTTGGTACACCTGGTACTGATCAATCTGCATGTATTGGTGATAATTCACCACCATTTCTTGGATCTACCTGTGTTACTAGCACGGGTGCGACGCAGACATCATTATTGATTGACAATAATGAATCAATGCCTATAAAATGTCCTCAGATTCCAGGTACTTTAAATAATTATTTTTTATATTGTAATATGCATTTACCTATTCATAACAAGTTTTGGATTGATTATCCCATGACATTTTTTGTAGGAAATGATATGTTTTATAAGAAACTTTATGACCTAACATTGCATATATTCGGGCCCACCATACGTAAAAGGTGGAACATCATAAGTGAACTAAGTTTATCCCACTATTTTTTTTTCATATCATTAATTGGTACAGTATTTTTCCTTTCATTCCGGTCTTTTCTTTTAGTGGCTATATCTAACAATTTTGTGTTTTTCCTTAAAAGGTGGAATTTGCAAGAAAAAAGTATAAAAGATCAGCTCATCAAAGATTTACAGCATGAGTTTGGCAATAATATTTTTGATGAGAAGAAAATTTTGGAAAGAGCTTGCAAACATCTTAAGACTGTGAGGGACCAATATAGAAAGAGTCTCGTCCAGAACCCAAAGTACGAGCGTCCTCCCTTTATTTCAACGAGGGATTGGAGTGAATTTATTTTAGATGCAAAGGAGAAAACGGACTCTCAAAAAGGAGTTTCGCCAACAAATGCGAGAAGGTATGCAATAGTATTAACTACTAGTGATAAGGTGTTTGGCATGGACTTTTGAGATGATAATTAAATTTTGAATGCAATCATCATTTTTCAATATAATATCTTGGTATGATGTTTTAGACATTTTCACCATTGAAGGCAATGTGTTCAGCATTTCAAAGTTTCATTTGTTATTCCATATACATGTTTTTATAACCATTTTTTCAAACTTTTCATAGGTTGCAGGACACTTCAAAGGCAACAAAGGCCAGGCTGGAAAAGATTGGGCAACACAGACTTGGCACTGGCGGATATTCGAAAATTAAAGCTCGCATTGTAAGTAGCAGTAAATGAATTGCAGAGAAAAATTATTTATAAAATGCAAATAATTTTGTTTAATCAAAAAATGCAGGGCTCTGATTTTAATTTAGAGGCCACGGAAGAACACAGAAAAATTGCCTTCAAGGAAGGCTATCAAGGCATGGCTGAACGCCTACGGCAAGCTTCCACTGGCCCAACCGAAGAGTCTCCTGCATCATGTGCACAGGTAAATATGCCAAAAAATATATTAGAAATTGAATACTTGAGCAACAATCAATTTGATAATAATGTCCATTACATTGCAATGCAGCCTACAGCGCCGCATCATGAAGCCGCTGATGTGGATCATACTATCCAAGGAGGTGCTCATTTTCTATTTAAAACTAATTATGTAATTATTAATATAATTTAACATCTTAAATTGAACTTGGTGTAACATTTTTGTGTATATTTTAGAGGATACAGAATCAGGTCATGTTGAACGAGTGCCGGAGGATGTTCAGACTGATCACCATGTAGATCATGTGGCACATTCAAGTAAAGAAAATCTATGTTTTTTTCTTTTAAATTAATTTTTTGATTTATAGTTCTTTTACTTACATAAATACTTGTAATTCAATAATATAAAAGTGTGAATTTAACTCATGAAGTAGTTATTGCAGCAGACCCCCCTTCAGCGCAGCGGCCTCCTATTCCTGAACAGATGAGGAGGAGACACACGTTGGGATTAGACTCAATAGAGGAGGGGAATGATGAGGACATTGATCTTCCTCTTAGAAATTATATGATTAAAAAAAATAGCAAGAAACCCAAAAAGAAATGATTGTAATTAACATTTATTGCTAATGAAAGAACTTTGTCTTAATGGATGTAATTTTGTACTAGTAATGTTGATGAATGATGTGTGTTAATATGTGTTAATGAATTATTCATGAATGTTGTGTGTTAATGAATTATTTATGAATGTTGTGTGTTAATGAATTTTATGTGTTAATGAATGTTATCATGTGATTATAATGATTGAGTCTTATATTTCAAAAATGCCGGATGAATGAATCAATGAATGAATGTTATTAAATGTTAATGGGGAATTTAGAGTGATGTTAGGGGGGGGGAGGGGCCAAATGAGCTTCCACCTTCACGTGGTTGGCCTTGTTTAGTAGAGAATATTAAACTATTCTCGAAACCAAGTGAAGCTCAAATTTTAAAGACAAGCTTAGAGTTTTTGATGCAGAGCCTTCTAATATCCCCTTAAGGAACCCTGTTCAACTCGAGGATTCAACAACGTCTTGGAATCAACTCAAGGAACTAGAGTTCAACTCGAGGATAAATAAGAAGTTCTTGACTTTAGGATATCAACCAAACACTCCTCTGCAACAGGTTCACTGCCTTGATTCATTTTAGACAATGCTACTTCCCAGCAGGTCACTCATCCCAATATTATTCTAGTTCAAGTGCTCTTTACTACAAAGGTTCCTCCAATGTTAAGCCCACTTTGCTTGCAACTTGATGCAGAGCTGGTGTGTGGCATCCATATTGATTACCTCAGACAACAAATCCACTCCACTTTGCAATTTCTTCTTTACCTCAATATCCCTCAATGCCTTGACTCCCAAGTGTACCTAGTTTCTCTCAAACACCAAACCTTCACACAAGAATCCAACCTTCATTTTAAATTCACAAAACATCTTTTTATGACCTATCCACCATATTCCCACAACCCATTTTATTTGGACAACCCATCTTCTATCCAACACACACAATCAGTCCTTGAAGCTTGTAGCCCTCACCAGTCATTAAATTGACTTTTCCTCTTACTTTCCCCAAACAACTAAGTAAACTCAAATATTATCTAAATACCCATTTGGGCTCTTTAAATCCTTTGAAAGATTCAACCTATACTCCTTTGGACCATACCCAAGATCCAATACCCCTAGCCTATCCTCACCAGGCCTAATTCTCCACTTTTACATAGCAACCCCTAACTCCACTTGCTCCCAAGACTCAAAAGGCTGAAACAGTCATTCTAGAGGTTGAGAAATGACACATTTCCAACTCACCAAGTCTCCACCCTTCACTTAACTCGTTTGCCACCAAACCCTTGCTTTTAGGGACATACCATGAGGGTTTGATCAAAAGGACCCCTCCCATCAACTCCAGGCCAAACTAACTGTGTAAACACCTCACTATAGACCCCCTTATAGGTAATCCATCACCAAACCTCTTCAATCACGAAGCAACCAACTTTCAACATGACTGGTGTCTGTTCAGGCTTAACCTCCATCAACAAATTATCATCCAACACTGCTCCTTCACCAAGCTTCTCTATTCTCCTGCATTAGATCATTATGATACAAAGAAATACATGGTTGTGGGATCGTGTACGTGTTAGTGGTGGTGCATATGGAGGATTTTGTGATCTAGATTCACATTCAGGTGTCTTATTATCATTCCTTTTTGTTACTCTATGCTTGAGATTCTTCAGCTTGATATGAGTTTTAAACTCACCTCATACGGCAAAGAAGTACGACAGAAACATACTTCATATTTCTGGTATGGTTTTCAACATTCATTTCAATCTATGTTTTCTTGGAAATAGTCAAATTTTTAATGCTTTTATTTTAATAGAATTATACATTTCTAAATTAGAATTTTTGAAACCAGCACAGCCATTGCTAGAGCCAAGACAAGAGGTACCGCACAAGATCAGATAATCTATCCATTCATGACGTGGAGGCAACTTCATGGGAGACTATTCCAATTGCACTATCTAGAGCACTTGGACCTCAGTCACAATGCCTTCTTCCCTCCTCTTGCCATCCCATCACACTTTCACAAGCTCAACAATTTAAGGCATTTAAGCTTGTACGACTCTATTTTCGTTGGTCAGATTCCAAGAGAGATTGGTAACATCTCTAGTTTAATTAAACATTTTCCATTCTTCTTAGACTTACAGATTTTCGTGATGGTGATCTTGTTTAATTAAACATTTTCCATTCTTCTTAGACTTACAGATTTTCCTTTGTTAATTCATTTCAAGGATGTATTTGTGCAAACATTTATGTTGCAGCTTGCTGTATTGTCTAATCATCAAAATGGACGGGATACCCATATTCGTCAAGTAAAGATTTATGGTCCCTATCCGTAAGTATTGTTGTTGCCTTCATATTTTGAAAGACTGTTTTAGTTCATTTTAGTATAAAATGGTGGCACTTTTTCTTTAGTTTCTATATCTTATGCTTAGTGAAAAATAAAACATTTTCATCATTTCTCATCATGTTTCTATTTTGTGCTGAAATAGAAATCCAATTCCCCTCCAGGAGTTCCATTTTAATTCGCTTGAGTTTACGATGTATTCGAACCTCAGATAACAAGTGGATCTACATGTTCAAAACCTTACCTTTTATTTATTGAGCACAAAGCTTTGTATTTGATAGCCATACATTTTTCAAATATTTGAAAAGATAAAAATAACACTTAATAATTGAACTATGGGTGTATTTTAGTATGTCTCTTTTGTGCCTATGGGGTAGATTAGTACATTGATACCACACTGTGTTTTCCTATACATCTTTGTTTCTGTCTTGTGCTGTTCCATGAGAAATAAGCTTGAATTTCTTATGCTTGAGAAATGGAAATTCATTGTGTTGGCTTTGCATTCCATATTTTGTTGAAGATTTAGGGACTCTAAGTCTATGTGCTACATTATTTTCTTGTCAATTTTTTTGTGTGTTTATATTCTTCAATAAATCCTAATACATTGTATGATGGAAAGATTAACAACATAGGTTTTTGAAGATTACTATTTAATCACGATTGCTTTATCTCTGCTCTTTCTATCTTTATTACTTTAAATTCTAGATCAGATATATATTTCTTAGTCATTTTTGAAATGCTATTGTTTATGGTATTTTTCTTCTTTACGCCAACTATTGGTATTTATCAACTTTATGATTGCAGGCACCTATGGATCTTGTTGTTGACCACTCAGTGCAGGTTGATGTGGCAAAAGATTAGAAAAAAATTTGACAAACACATGCAATATTTCCTTGCTAATGGGGGGTCATGTTCTTATGATGATGAGACCAAAGGCGACATCAAGTGGGTATCACCAATGCATGTAGATTGATCAGTATCTGGTGTACTTTAATCTTGGGTGCATCACATAGTGGATTATTTTTTTGGAGCAAGAGATACCCCGGTGGCACCGCTTGGTACACCAGATACTGATCAATCTGCATGTATTGGTGATAATTCACCACCATTTCTTGGATCTACCCGTGTTACTAGCACGGGTGCGACGCAGACGTCATTATTGATTGACAATAATGAATCAATGCCTATAAAATGTCCTCAGATTCTAGGTACTTTAAATAATTATTTTTTATATTGTAATATGCATTTACCTATTCATAACAAGTTTTGGATTGATTATCCCATGACATTTTTTGCAAGAAATGATATGTTTTATAAGAAACTTTATGACCTAACATTGCATATATTCGGGCCCACCATACGTAAAAGGTGGAACATCATAAGTGAACTAAGTTTATCCCACTATTTTTTTTTCATATCATTAATTGGTACAGTATTTTTCCTTTCATTCCGGTCTTTTCTTTTAGTGGCTATATCTAACAATTTTGTGTTTTTCCTTAAAAGGTGGAATTTGCAAGAAAAAAGTATAAAAGATCAGCTCATCAAAGATTTATAATTATGTTCATTGGCTAGTAATTTATTACCTCTATTTGATTTGAATTATTCCCATACAGGAAGGAATAGCAGTTGGTAGAACTTTTGCACTGTTCAAGAACTACAATATTGATGGCAATAAAGAGATGATTGCCATTGACACGATGAACATTGAAGGTTCATGCACATCTTGCTACATCACAACTGGTAATCACTCTAGCACTCCTAAATTGCTAAGCTACAAAATATTATTTAATTCTAAGTTTTTATTGAATTCAAAGCATTGTAGCTTGAATCTATTTTTCCAATTCAAGCTACTTAAGAGAAAGGTGATTTGTCTATGTTTATTTTAAAAGCTTATTTTTCAATAGACATAATGAATGTCCTATGTGTAGGGTCAGCTTCCTGAATTTAGTCATGTAGCTTCCTGAATGTAGTCATGCTTGATTCAATTATTTATAACCCATCTTTCAAATAACCCATCTTTCGAATAACTCATCTTTTGAATAGTAGTCATTTTTAGATTAAGTTTTGGTAGAATTTCAAAAATGTCATTTTTAGAATATATTATGTTAAGCATAATATTTTAATGAATTGCATGATGGTATTTCATATTGAAGAAGATAGTCCATACGACTACTATTCTCCCTCCCCTTAACAGTTTATAACTTTATATATTATTTGTTATTTGATGTTTTGAGTAATCCAAGCAATAGCAATGTCATGAGCACCCATTCACCATAACCCTTCTCTTCTGAGCTCTTCTGCTTTGACACATGTCTAATCCATAGTCTTCATTACATGGATTGTTTATTGGGGACCTTAATAAAGTTTACAATGTACGCAGGATAATGAGATGGATAATGGATGAAGAGGAGCATCTTGCCAAGCTGAAGGAAGACACTTTGTAGTATGTTATTATAGATATGGGCCATAAGTTCTGAAAGCTTACATATTTGATGCATCATTTCTTTTTTGTAAAAGGATTTCCCTTCACTTGTAATCGGTTTTCTAGTAACAAAACTATGGAGCAGAATAAAATGGAATAAATGCACCCTAATTTTATCATATACAACCATTCCTATTTCCTTTATTCTGGGATTTAGATATACAGTTGTATATGGTCAAACTCCAGCAGGTTTGGTTTGTATTGTACTTTGGTGCTGCTTTTCATTCTCTTTTTTCGCTTATGCAGCTGTAACCACTGTTGACACCAATGGAATCAAAATGCTCAAAGAGCTCAAGAGAATAATTGAACTGAAAGGCCTTCAGGTAACTATTATCATAATTTTGGTTTGAACAAAATATTATTTTGGTTTAAACAATTTATTTTAAGTTTTGATTTGTTTATGTCATTCATCTAAAATCATTTAATAAGTGGGTATTATTGAATTAAGTAATAGCATTCCTAATAAATTTAATAAGTGGGTCTTATTGAATTAAGTAAAAGCATTCCTAATAAATCAACCAAAGAAATGAAAGCTTAGAATGTGTTGTTTAAACGTGTTCAGCAGTATGTACTCTGTATAAAACATGTCAACTATATCAACACTTCATAGAATTTTGGTTTAAACAGTAAACTCTAAACTTTGACCTTTTTAAATTGCGTATTGTTTCATTACTAGCCTAGAACCTACATATAAATCAATAAAAATCCAAGTGCTCACCAAGCTTACAAGTTTTAAATAAGTGTGACTATCTTTATGTTATAACAAAATTTAACAAAAATCTATTTTGTATTGTAAACAATGTGAATTATACTAACAAGGAGTATACATGATCTTTAGCTTGCATTGAGCAACCCTAGGTCAGATCTCATGGAGAATCTTCAAAAGGAAAAGTTCACTAAAATTCTGTGACCAAATTGGCTGTTTCTTACAGTTGGTGAGGGTGTTGCAGTTTGCAGTTCTCTTCTCCAAGCTCGTAAGCTCAATAGATAATTGAATGTCAATGGTAATAACCAGGCCGGTCTCTACAATTACAGTTTGCATGGTTAAAGACTAAACCTGAGAGTTACCCTTGTCTATCATTTCATTCTTATAATGAAGAATGTCCTCACTTACCTTGCTATATTTCTCTACTGAATATTACTTATAGTTTACAATACTCAAAGGTTGTAAGAAGCCATGGAGGCTTTGTTTTTAATTTGATGAATCACCTTGCAAGCTACAGTGGTGATTATGAAGATGTTAAATAATATGAATATAATGGAAGGGCTAAAATTTTGTTAAAATCTAATTAGAAACTTTTTTTTTGCCTATGTTCCCATCAAGCTTAAAACGTTATGTGGGAAGACTCGATACACTCTTTGGGAAATTTTACTATGGACCATCCAAACCTAGAAATCTTCTTTAAACAACCACTTGTAATGTTAAAGAGATGAGAAGAGCTCTGCCTTTGAGGTTAAAATTACTCAAGAGCAAAGAACCCTATAACAGCTACTCTCTATCCTCTACTGTAACAATCAAACTGAGGAAATAGAATTCTAACTTCCTTGAAGCAAACCATCTTCCAGGTACTCACCTTCTTGGATGCATTTTTTGAGTAAAGCCTCTCTCACTGTTTTGTCTCCAAACATTTCTCCTATATTCCTTTGAGACTGTAATCTTCCATTTGACTGCAACCTTTTGAAGATCTCAGTCTCAAGGTAACGTATCCTCAATCAATGCTCCTTTTTTGAAGACTGATCCTCTGTCTCTGTCATTGAGACTATTCTTTGTCAAGGACCCATTTAATGCCTATAAACCTAAAACCACTTAGACCTTAACCCTATATGACCATTACATGACATTTTGACTCATTACATGGGATTTTCACTTATTACATTGCTTTTATAGCATTATTCCTTATTACATTACAATGACCTTTAGACTTGATTATGACTAGAACTCTAGAGGCCCACTATAATGGATTTCTGTATTCAACCATGAGAGCAGAAGAGAGAGCTGATATCATGTATCAAAATATTAAACACGCATTCTTCCAGCCAGTAGAGAAGGAGATGATTACTTTGCTTCATTTTCATTTGCATAACCATATTATGGTGGGAACTAAGAAGACTAAGGATGTCCAGTTTTATGTGGAAGTAATGGACGTGGTCCAAACTTTAGGAGGGGCAAGAAGGTCCATGTATGATCCCGATGAAATTGAGGAAGAGCAGCAAGAGAGGCACATGAAAAATAAAATCATTGGAGAGTTTGAAGGGTTTGTTAAACGAGTAACAGAGCTATGGGAGCAGCCTCATCTAAAAGATTTTGAACTGGAGTTTGATATACCATTTAGAGAGCTAGGTTTTCATGGAGTTCCTTTCAAAGCCTCTGCTTTTATTGTTCCTACCGTAAACTGTTTGGTAGAGTTGGTGGAATTGCCTTTCTTAGTAATAACCATTAGTGAGATTGAGATAGTTAACCTTGAGAGAGTAGGACTTGGGCAAAAGGCATTTGATATGGCTATTGTTTTCAAAGACTTCAAGCGGGATGTACTCCGCATTGATGTTATTCCTCAATCTTCTCTTGATGGCATCAAAGAATGGCTAAACTCAATGGATATAAAGTATTATGAAAGCAGAATGAACTTGAACTGGCGGCCAATTTTGAAGACCATTACAGATGATCCAGATAAATTTATTGAAGATGGTGGCTGGGAATTTCTAAATTGGGAAATCCATCTTCCATTTGGGTGACAGAATCCAATAGATGCTTCAAAATGTTTGAAGTTCTTTCACCAAGCTTTATCAAATGGATCTCTCATGAGAATGAATGGAACAGTTAGCACTCATTGGCTCTAGGTGATTCTTACGGAGGTGAAGCACCGGGACTTCCTGGGAGGTCATCCATCCCAGTACTACTCCAACTCGAGTGCACTTAACTACGGAGTTTCCTCCCTGGTAAAACCCACTCTGCTTGCATCCTCATTTGCAAAACCTTCACCAAGTGTTGTGCCTTACGAACCAGTTGATGAGCTTAAGGGGCTTTCTAATCGATGGTTCATAAGGCACAACACTTGGTGAAGGTTTTGCAAATGAGAATGCAAGTAGAGTGGGTTTAACCATGGAGGAAACTCCGTAGTTAAGTGCACTCGAGTTGGAGTAGTACTGGGATGGGTGACCTCTCGGGAAGTCCCAGTGCTTCACCTTTGTGAGCATCAACTAGAGCCAATGAGTGCTGAGTGTTCCATTCATTCTCATGAGAGATGGGTTCGTGTGAACCACTACTCATGAATCACGGGTCAATGAGTTTGACTCAAAAAACTACATAGTTGAATGTTGATAGCAATATCACAATTTGACTTGCTGTGGAAAATATCTCCTACTTATTAATTGACGAGCTTAAGGGGCTTTCTAATGAATGGTTCATAAGGCATAACACTTGGTGAAGGTTTTGCAAATGAGGATGCAAGCAGAGTGGGTTTAACCATGGAGGAAACTCCGTAGTTAAGCGTGCTCGAGATGGAGTGGTACTGGGATGGATGACCTCCCAGGAAGTCCCGGTGCTTCACCTCCGTAAGCATCACCTAGAGTCAATGAGTGCTAACTGTTCCATTCATTCTCATGAGAGATCCATTTGATAAAGCTTGGTGAAAGAACTTCAAACATTTTGAAGCATCTATTGGATTCTGTCACCCAAATGGAAGATGGAATTCCCAATTCAAAAATTCAGAGTTCTTTTCATTAACCTATGATTCATGAGTAGTGGTTTACATGAACCCATCTCTCATGAGAATGAATGGAACAGTTACCACTCATTGGCTCTAGGTGATGCTTATGGAGGTGAAGCACCGGGACTTCCCGGGAGGTCATCCATCCCAGTACCACTCCAGCTCAAGCACGCTTAACTACAGAGTTTCCTCCATGGTTAAACTCACTCTGCTTGCATCCTCATTTGCAAAACCTTCACCAAGTGTTATGCCTTATGAACCATTCATTAGAAAGCCCCTTAAGCTCGTCAATTAATAAGTAGGAGATATTTTCCACAGCAAGTCAAATTGTGATATTGCTATCAACATTCAACTGTGTAGTTTTTTGAGTCAAACTCATTGACCCGTGATTCATGAGTAGTGGTTCACACCAAAGAATCAAAACTCAAACTCGGCAAGGCCGACTCGACCCGTGACTTGTCGATGACTCGGCAACGACTCGGCTATGACTCGGAAAAAAAAAAATAGAGATTTCTTAAAATTTAAAACTTGTTTCAGGCACCCATTATTGAATAAAGCTTAAAAACATATCACATCACATCTAAAGGTCAAATAACATCTAAAGGATATGGTTAAGAGAACAAAGTATAATCGATAATGAAGGGAACAAATGGTAATTGTTATGAACAGTCACGTCACTTCATTATGAACTAACATGTCATTTCTAATGTGAACAGTCACGTCTTTTCTTAATTGCTAGTTCAATATATATAGATATTCAAATGTGTAGATTCAATCAATAACCAAGGCAATTTGATCACTGTTTTTTCCATTACATTCACTGTCTTCATTCCATCTCTCCAATTTGAATCTTGTGGATCATTGATTCTTAGCATTTCAATCTTCATTGTCCCAAGGCATTTGTCCTACTGTTCCCTTTAACAACTCATGAATGCTCATTGATGAATCATGGCTGTTCTAACTGATATTCTTGTGATACATCGTCAGTTGTTCTCATTTCTTTATGATTCTTCTTATTTATTCATTAGCTAACTTTTTTGACATTCCTTGGACTGCTCTTCATGACCTATCATTTACTTACTATTCTGATCCTTATTGTGACTGCTCTAACAGTGAATGTCACTGTTTCTAACAGTATATGTCATTGTTTCATCATGTAATCACTGCTATACATCACTGCTCTGATCGATTTTCTTTTCACTGCTATCACATTGCAAAACACTGCTTTTAATCATCTTTTATCAGTGACTTTTCATGACTAATGACTGCTTTAGGATTCATTCTTCTATTTGCTATCTTCTTTCTTTGAACACTATCCTTGAACACTCACTGAAGACTACTGTCATCAGAAATTCATGAAGCCTACTGTCATTAGAGATTCATGAAGATGATCAATGTCCTTAGACATTGATGTGACTGTTTGTTAATTATCATGTCCTCTCATAACAGTCATGATTTTCACCGATATTCTTCTGCATTTCTCCATTTCTGATCACTGTCATAAAAATGAAAGCCACTGTCCTCCAGCATACTGTCTTCTACATCCTTTTGTTTGCTGCTCTCATTCATGGATTATTGCTCATATCATTGTTATTATGACTGCATCATTGGCATAGTCTTCCTTCTTGAAACAGCAAATTATTGTCTTGTTCTAAATGATTGTCACAATTTTTCTCATCCTTCAACAACATGTATATCACTGTTGTTGACAAGTCTATGGCTCGGGCCTGCCACAGCGCGGGTCATGAGGCACGGACCCACGAGTTATGGCCATGACCCACTGACTTGGTGAGTCACGCGGGTCATGCCCCATAACTCGGCCCATGACTCGGCCGGGTCACCAAAACCCGGGAGCCATGGCTCGACCCGCAAGTCAGGATAACTCGCCTGACTCGCCGCGGGTTTTGATACTCTGGTTCACACGAACCCATCTCTCATGAGAATGAATGGAACACTTAGCACTCATTGGCTCTAGCTAATGCTCATAGAGGTGAAGCATCGGGACTTCCCGAGAGGTCACCCATTCCAGTACTACTCCAACTCGAGCACACTTAACTACGGAGTTTCCTCCCTGGTTAAACCCACTCTGCTTGCATTCTCATTTGCAAAACCTTCACCAAGTGTTGCGCCTTAAAAACCAGTTGATGAGCTTAAGGGGCTTTCTAATCGATGGTTCATAAGGCACAACACTTGGTGAAGGTTTTGCAAATGAGAATGCAAGAAGAGTGGGTTTAACCACGGAGGAAACTCCGTAGTTAAGTGCACTCGAGTTGGAGTAGTACTGGGATGGGTGACCTCTTGGGAAGTCTCGGTGCTTCACCTTTGTGAGCATCAGCTAGAACCAATGATTGCTAAGTGTTCCATTCATTCTCATGAGAGATGGGTTTGTGTGAACCACTACTCATGAATCACGGGTCAATGAGTTTGACTCAAAAAACTACACAGTTGAATGTTGATAGCAATATCACAATTTGACTTGCTGTGGAAAATATCTCCTAATTATTAATTGATGAGCTTAAGGGGCTTTCTAATGAATGGTTCATAAGGCATAAAACTTGGTGAAGGTTTTGCAAATGAGGATGCAAGCAGAGTGGGTTTAACCATGGAGGAAACTCTGTAGTTAAGCGTGCTCGAGCTGGAGTGGTACTGGGATGGATGACCTCCCGGGAAGTCTCGATGCTTCAGCTCCGTAAGCATCACCTAGAGCCAATGAGTGCTAATTGTTCCATTCATTCTCATGAGAGATGGGTTCATGTAAACCACTACTCATGAATCACAGGTTAATGAAAAGACCAAATTTGAGGTCAATAAACATGGCAAACTGAATCAATGACTTGAAAGAATTTTTTTAGCTTGCTACTACAGGCTGACTGAACTCCACATTTTTTAAGTGCTTGGAACCCATGAACAGTTCATTGCTTCTATCTTCTAGCCATATTAATCTTTGATGTTCATGCATCTCACATCTTTTTCGCTACATTCTTGATATCGATTTCTTTTGGGGATTTGTTAAACAGCTCACTGGTTTTTTTTGTACGTCCATATCTTGCTTACATACTGAATTATTCCTTATTACATTACAATGACCTTTAGACTTGATTATGAATTTTTCTTTGAATATTGAGTCTAACATTGCAATTGAACATCTCTGAATGCCATTCCACTCCTGGGCTCAGGTGCCCTGCTGGATGCCCCTGCATCATCAACCAAGTGGTACAAATGATCAAATCCCATAGATGGTCTGTAGCTATGATAGAGTCTGAAAAGGCAGAGAGACCTACACTGGTGACTTAGAAGAAACTTCAGCTTTCAAAAACAAAGCCAATTAGGTTGGCAGACTTGTGGATCGGGCCGACATTTGGTGGAAGAGGAAGAAAGATGACTAGAACTTTGGAGGCCCACTATAATGGATTTCGGTATTCAACCATGAGAGCAGAAGAGAGAGCTGATATCATGTATCAAAATATTAAACACGCATTCTTCCAGCTAGCAGAGAAGGAGATGATTACTTTGCTTCATTTTCATTTGCATAACCATATTATGGTGGGAACTAAGAAGACTAAGGATGTCCAATTTTATGTGGAAGTAATGGACGTGGTCCAAACTTTAGGAGGGGCAAGAAGGTCCATGTATGATCCCGATGAAATTGAGGAAGAGCAGCAAGAGAGGGATAGGAAAAATCAAATCAATGGAGAGTTTGAAGGGTTTGTTAAACGAGTAACAGAGCTATGGGAGCAGCCTCATCTAAAAGATTTTGAACTGGAGTTTGATATACCATTTAGAGAGCTAGGTTTTCATGGAGTTCCTTTCAAAGCCTCTGCTTTTATTGTTCCTACCGTAAACTGTTTGGTAGAGTTGGTGGAATTGCCTTTCTTAGTAATAACCATTAGTGAGATTGAGATAGTTAACCTTGAGAGAGTAGGACTTGGGCAAAAGGCATTTGATATGGCTATTGTTTTCAAAGACTTCAAGCGGGATGTACTCCATATTGATGTTATTCCTCAATCTTCTCTTGATGGCATCAAAGAATGGCTAAACTCAATGGATATAAAGTATTATGAAAGCAGAATGAACTTGAACTGGCGGCCAATTTTGAAGACCATTTCAGATGATCCAGATAAATTTATTGAAGATGGTGGCTGGGAATTTCTGAATTGGGAAATCCATCTTCCTTTTGGGTGACAGAATCCAATAGATGCTTCAAAATGTTTGAAGTTATTTCACCAAGCTTTATCAAATGGATCTCTCATGAGAATGAATGGAACAATTAGCACTCATTGGCTCTAGGTGATGCTTATGGAGGTGAAGCACTGGGACTTCCTGGGAGGTCATCCATCCCAGTACCACTCCAGCTCGAGCATGCTTAACTACAAAGTTTCCTCCATGGTTAAACCCACTCTGCTTGCATCCTCATTTGCAAAACCTTCACCAAGTGTTATGCCTTATGAACCATTCATTAGAAAGCCCCTTAAGCTCGTCAATTAATAAGTAGGAGATATTTTCCACACCAAGTCAAATTGTGATATTGCTATCAACATTCAACTGTGTAGTTTTTTGAGTCAAACTCATTGACCCGTGATTCATGAGTAGTGGTTCACATGAACCCATCTCTCATGAGAATGAATGGAACACTTAGCACTCATTGGCTCTAGTTGATGCTCACAGAGGTGAAGCACCAGGACTTCCTGAGAGGTCACCCATTCCAGTACTACTCCAACTC
Organism: Chamaecyparis obtusa; assembly: GCA_027943335.1. NCBI lineage: Eukaryota > Viridiplantae > Streptophyta > Pinopsida > Cupressales > Cupressaceae > Chamaecyparis > Chamaecyparis obtusa. Next base: position 1,802,750 of record BSBK01004172.1, read on the forward strand.
GAGCTCACTTAACTACGGAGTTTCCTCTGTGGTTAAACTCACTCTGCTTGCATTCTCATTTGCAAAACCTTCACCAAGTGTTGTGCCTTACGAACCAGTTGATGAGCTTAAGGGGCTTTCTAATCGATGGTTCCTAAGGCACAACACTTGGTGAAGGTTTTGCAAATGAGAATGCAAGCAGAGTGGGTTTAACCATGGAGGAAACTCTGTAGTTAAGTGTGCTTGAGTTGGAGTAGTACTGGGATGGGTGACCTCTTGGGAAGTCTCGGTGCTTCACCTCTGTGAGCATCAACTAGAGCCAATGAGTGCTAAGTGTTCCATTCATTCTCATGAGAGATGGGTTCGTGTGAACCACTACTCATGAATCACGGGTCAATGAGTTTGACTCAAAAAACTACACAGTTGAATGTTGATAGCAATATCACAATTTGACTTGCTGTGGAAAATATCTCCTACTTATTAATTGACGAGCTTAAGGGGCTTTCTAATGAATGGTTCATAAGGCATAACACTTGGTGAAGGTTTTGCAAATGAGGATGCAAGCAGAGTGGGTTTAACCATGGAGGAAACTCTGTAGTTAAGCGTGCTCGAGCTGGAGTGGTACTGGGATGGATGACGTCCCGGGAAGTCTCGGTGCTTCACCTCTATAAGCATCACCTAGAGCCAATGAGTGCTAACTGTTCCATTCATTCTCATGAGAGATGGGTTCATGTAAACCAATACTCATGAATCACATGTTAATGAAAAGAACTCTAAATGCACCTTACGTATGTAACATTTTTTTTTAAAAAAAAAATAGCATTGGTTGAAATTTCGACCAATGCCACCAAAAACTTCCACCAAAGGATGGTCGAAATTTCGACCAAAACAACAAAATTTCCACCAATTGAATTGTTGAAATTTTGACCATCTCATCTATCGAACGTATAGCATCTCGGTCGACCATTTGATGTTTTCATCAAAATTTTGACCAACATTTGGTGGAAATTTTTGCTGCCACTGGTCAAAATTTTGATCAATCCTAGGTGGAAATTTGTTCGACGATTGGTCAAAATTTTGACTATTATAAAAAAATGATGACAATTTTGGAGCATGGACTCAGTCAAATTTTCGACCTATGTTTTAGTCAAAATTTTGACTGATTATAAGTACGTCAAAAATTTGACAAAAAAAGACCGATGATAATGTTGGTCGTAAATTCGACTAATTTAGGTCAAAATTTCGACCAATTCTTGGTCAAAATTTTAGGCCAAATTTACTAGTGATATATCAGCAATGCAACTTTAGTTCAGGCAGAGAAGGAGAATAATGAAACAATACAACTATTAAAAACCCCTGATCAAAGTGGTGATAGGCTCCTAGGAGACTATGAAATAAACACAAAGGATAAAGGTGAAGACAAACAGAGTCCAAAAAAGGACACTATTTCTATTCAAAATGAAGGCTCAAGAAATGAGGGAACCAATAAAGAGGTTCCCTTTTGCAATATAAATGATACCGAATCACTGCACAAGGGGAAGGAACCAGAAACAACAATCTCGATAGAAATAGAATCCCTTAATGTGATAATACCAAAGAATCCAGATGAGGTAATTGAGATCTATGGTAAAGATATTATAGATAACAATGAGATCAATATACAAATGGAACCAGAACAAGTGAGTGCAGGGCAGCAGGACAAGATCATCAGTATAGCGGGAAACATGTCAATGGTTAAAGATTCCATAGAAGGCCTCTTTGGCATAACTAATGAAAATAGACATTTGGGAATAGCAATGAATAGAGGATGCCTTAGTACACCAAATAGTAATAGAATCAAAAAGAAAAGAGGGAGAAAATCAGCTGTTGAACTTAGAACCATAGATGAAAATTCAGGTAATCAAAAGAAATTAGCCGATATTCTGAACACAAGGAAGGGGAAGTGCCTTCCCCAAGAATAATGAAAGTCACTACATGGAATATTAGGGGATTAAATGCCCCTAATAAGCAGAGATTAATTAAAAGATACCTTAAAAATTTTGACTCCGAAATCATTTTATTACAAGAAACTAAACTTAATAAAGTAGGAAGCTCCAAGTTCAGCAAAAAATTAGGCATATGGAAAGCAGAGTACGCGACCTCAATAGGTACTTTCAGAGGGTTAGCAATATTATGGGATCCTAGGAAGTTAGCAGCCACACCTTTATCCCAAAATAGTAACTGGTTGGCTCTAGAAATTAAAATTCTAAAGTCTAATTTAAAATTCAACTTAATTAACGTATATGGCCCCATACCTAATGAGGATAAGAGGAGAATCTGGCAGGAAATCCACCTCTTTTTATCCATAAATTTAGAATCCCTCTTCTTTATTGGAGGGGATTTCAATGCTATTTTAGATACAGAAGAGAAATATGGGGGTTCTCAATATATATCACAAGCTCATAAGGATTTTAGTAAATGGGCATCGGACAATAATCTAATTAGCATAAACACAAACAATGGCATTTACACTTGGAACAATAGAAGAGCAGGTTTTAGCCATATAGCAAAAAAATTAGATAGATTCTTCATTAAGATGAATGATGGAATCTGTAACTTATTGTATAGTGCGGAGATTCTGCCAGAGGCAGGATCAGATCATTTTCCGGTTAGGCTCGCTATTATAGAGGATTCCAAACCAGCTAGAAGTCCTTTCAAATTCGAGTTTATGTGGTTCCAAAACCCAGAGTTTATAAATCTCTTGGAGGAATGGTGGAAACAAATTTCAATAAAAGGATCTAAAATGTATTGTTTAACAGCAAAATTAAAAATTATTAAACATAAAGCATTAGAATGGAATAAGAACAATTTTAATAATATCTTTGAAGAAAAGGATCAGTTGGAGCAAGAAATAGCTGACCTCAACAATTTAGTTATAGAAAAAGGTATGGACGAACTAAGCTATCATAGAGAAAAGGAATTAATGGCTAAGTACAATGATATTCTTCTTAAAGAAGAAATTTTTTGGAGACAAAAATCTAGGGAGTCTTGGTTAAAAGAAGGAGATAGCAATACAAAATTCTTTCATAACACCACTAAGTGCAATAGAAGCATCAACAAAATAGCTAAAATTAAGTCTAGTGATGGGCTTATAAATGAGGACCCTAAGTAGATATCGAGTGTGATTATGAACTTCTATCATACCCTTCTCAATGGTGCAGAAGCATCTGACCTTTTAGCACAAAATGAAATGCTTAAAGCCATTCCTAAACTGATTATGGAGCTCAATAATAAAATGTTAAATAATAAGTTATCCCTCGAAGAAGTCAGAGTGGCAGTATTCCAACTTCACCTGAATAAAGCGCCAGGTCCGGATGGTTTTCAAGCAGGTTTTTTCCAGAAGTGTTGGCATTTTATTGGGGAAGAGGTATGGCAAGTAGTGGAAGCTACCAGGAACGCGGGGTCCCTGCTAAGTGAAATCAATAACACCTTTTTTGCTTTAATCCCAAAGAAAAATGAAAGTGTGGATCCTAGGGATTTCAGGCCAATATTCCTCTATAACACAATATACAAGATCCTCTCTAAATGCTTAGCAAATAGACTTAAAACACTGTTGCCCAATATAATTTCTGAAGAACAGATAGGTTTTGTAGCAAATAGATTGATCCTGGATGGAATAATTATAGCACAAGAATTAGTCCATACTACTCAAATGACAAAGGTACCAAGTATGTTTATGAAAATAGACATTCAAAAAGCATATGACAAAGTAGAATGGAGATTCCTTTGCAAATGCATGGAAGCTTTCAGTTTCTCTAAGCAATGGGTCAATCTTATTTTTAATTGTATTTCAACCCCTAAGATATCAGTTCTAATTAATGGCACTCCGGAAGGCTTCTTTAGTATCTCGAGAGGCATTAGGCAAGGGGACCCAATGTCCCCCTTTCTATATGTAGTCATGGCAGAAGCTTTTTGAAGATCTATAACAAAGAGACATTTGGAAGGAAAGATCTCAGGTCTACAGGTCGCTAAAAACATTTCAAATATCACACACCAACAGTTTGCAGATGATATGATTCTACCTAGTGAAGCCAATTGTCAAGAAGCTAAAGCATTTAAAGATATCCTAACTATTTACATGAAAGCCTCAGGGCAACGGGTTAACCCCACTAAATCAAAAATTTTCTTCATTAATACCTCACTGAGAGTAGAAAGAGAGATTTGTAAGTTGATGGGTTATAAAATTGGCAAGTTTCCATGTAAGTATTTGGGCATTGACCTGGATAAAGGTCTCCTATCTTCCAAACTCTGGCAACAAGTGATTACCAAAGTCCAAAATAAGAAGAGCTCATGGAAAGGAAGATGGCTAACAAAGGTAGGAAGGACAACTATGATCAAGTCGGTCCTTTCGGCCATACCCACGTACCAGATGTCAATTCTCCCTTTACCAATAAATATTAAAAAGAACTTAGATAAAATGTTTAGAGAATTTTATTGGCAAGGCCCATCAGAAGACAAAAAACTTGCCCTAATAAAATGGGATACCTTATGTAAACCTATTTCTAAGGGAGGCCTCAACATTAAAAACCTTCTATGGAAAAACCAAGCCCTGGGAGCTAAACTTATATGGAGAATGTATAAGGAACCTAGATGTAAATGGATGTCGATATTATTATAGAAATACATTCTCGATGCAGATCCCATCAACATCTTCAGGTCCTCCACACATGTCAAAGGATCCAAGATATGGAATTTCATCAAAGAATGCAGAGGAATTATTAATAACTATTTATCATGGGATGTAGGTGTAGGGGATCAAGTTCTTTTTTGGGAGGATTCGTGGGCAGGTCTCACTCCCCTTAGCAATTTGGGTTTTTCCATGGAGTTTATGGAAGAATGTAAAAGAGTCAAAGGCATCTTTCTCAAGGATTATATATGTAAGAAAGAGAGTAATAAATGGAGCAATTTAGAAGAAATTGACTCTGTATGGCAGGAGAAGCAAAAATTTACGTCAATAATGGAAAAGAGAGAAGTTGTACTTAAAAATAGATTAGACAAACTAATTTGGGCAGGATCAAAGAATGGTAACTATTCTGTAAATGAGGGCTACAATACCATTATCCGAGAATAGAAGATGGATGATATAGATATCCCTCTGAACCTTTGCTGGAATAAATCTGGCCTCCCAAAAGCAGGTATGTTTCTATGGGCTGCCTTGCAAAATAAAATTCTGATAGCAGATAGATTTAAGAAATTGGGTTTTGAAGGGCTGTCCAGATGCCCCATGTGTGAGAGTCAATCCGAGGATGTTAATTACATCCTCCTCAACTACTCATATGCCCAAAACTGCTGGAATTGGCTTCATCAATGTTTAGGCTGGAAGTCTGCTCTCCACATTGATCTATTAAGTAACCTTAAAGCATGGCCATCACTTTATAAAGATAATCTATATAAGGATATATGGACCATCTCCCTGGAAATAGTTGCCTGGGAATTATGGAAAGAAAGAAATAGGAGGATTTTCACAGGTCAAAAATTACCATGGAGTTCAATCACAAATAAAATAGAAGCATCAATAGTAGAAAATATCAATAGTAATCTCAGAAACAAGCTAAGCTATGAAGAGGCATTCAAGAATTGGGATAACAAAATTAGAGCAAAATGGCCAAAATTAGATATTACTCCCCTATATGGCAAAGGGGGACCCAAAGTGAAGGCTGACCGAGTTTCTTGCAAATGGATCCCTCTGAGAGAGGGATGGTATAAACTTAACTTTGACGGAGCTTCTAGAGGTAACCCCGGGGTAGCAGGTATTGGGGGGATTATTCACAATTGGAAGTCAGAAGCCATCGCTAAGTTCTCCAATCCCATAAATCCTTCCACGAATAACATGGCAGAATGCGTAGCGGCCTTAGAAGGTTTAAAATTGTGTAGGAAGATCAACTTATCCAAAGTAGTTATCGAAGGAGATTCGCAAATTATCATCAATGCCATTCAAAACAAGAAAACTCCCAATTGGTCCCTTAACTCGAAAATAGAAGAGATTAACCAAGTTATCGAGGGGATCTCGAAGTATGAAATAAGACACACATATAGAGAGGGTAATTCAGAGGCAGATAAGCTAGCCAATCTAGGAGCCAACGGAGTTACAATTATGGATCGGTATATCTAATAATCTACATAGGCTTATATTCTAACAAACTTTTTGGTTTTAACACAGATGCAGTAACTTTCCACTTAATATGAATTTCTACTAAACAATAGGTTTGTAGTAGTTATAGGGGGATTAGTACAAATTATAGGAGGTCATTTAGCCCAAAGACATTAAATTTGGCTATAGGTAGATACTAGTATTAGTGGCCTTGCTTGAAGATCCCCAAGCAACTAAAAATTATTACCTATAAAACTCAGCTAAGATAGGAGGATAGGGATGGGCTGGGGTATTAGAGTAAGGGATGTAGGTACCTACAATCTTGGTTTATATTTTGTACATAGTACACCTTTTTATTCAGAGGTGTGCATCAGGTATTGAGTGTTTGCAGAGCCTTTTTTACAGGTAGCATAATAAATAGCAGAGCATTTGCAAATAAAATCATAATTAAATGCACCCAGTTTTCCCGTTCCATGGTGAAACTACCAACAAGGCATAAATTTGGATCATCATCTCTTATACTCATGAGCTCATCATGAACCGGTAGGGAATCAGAATTTAATCCTTTTTCTCCTTGTTATCATTTCAACTAGTGATTACTTATGGAATAATAGCTGAAGCTAGAAGCTTAGTGCATTACTTGTATGTTTGCTTGGGGAAGTTATCATTATCATCATTAGCAGGATTCTGCCAATGATAGCACTTACAAGGTCTGGAAAAGATGGTTTACTGTGTAGACCATAACCTTACAATACCCTACCTGGAAGTCACGAAAAACATGTCGTACTGCATTTGAAAAAGTCAACAGTTGCATGATCGCATGAGCTCGAAAGGCTTCATGTGATCATGCGACAAGCCTTTGAGATCTCACCCTACTACCACATAGCCACCCGGGCCCGCTAGAACCTTCGACACCTCTGTCCAAATGGATACATCACCGTCCATAGACCCACTACCGGAGTCAAAGTCCCTGCTGACCACTAGAGGCTTGTCAAATGGTCGCATGCGCTTGGGAAGCCGCATGCGATCATGCGACAAGCATGAAATCACACCACATAAACCATTGTGAACTGCCTTAACTATGACCACTGATGGTTTGTTGCATGGTTGCATGGGCTCGAAAGAGCCCATGCGATCATTTGACCAATCGTAAGATGTTAACCACTGACCGATGGCGGCTTGTTGTTTGCTTGACTGCTGACTAGCCCCGCAATGAAGTTAGAAACTAGGACCCACCTGGTCGTGATAGCACACTTAGGAATTATGCCACCTCACTCAAAAAATGTGGACCCACTGAGATTCTAATCGGACCGTTGTCGCATGATCTCATGGGCTCGAAAGATTCCATGAGATTATGCAACAGCCATCAGATTTCCACTGCACTTGCATGGCTATTTAGAAGATATTGCCCTGTTTTACCAAGTGAAATGCTCAAAGTGTCAAAAACCCAGTGTGTTTTCGACCTCCTCTCTGTAGTCTCGAGATGTTTTTTGCTTTTTGTCCAAAAATGCAGTGTGTTTTTGACCTCTCAGCTCTGAAAGTTGGGTGTGTTTTCAACCTTTTCTCAAAAACCCTTTGTGTTTTCGACACCCTCTATGTTTTGTCCCTAAGTGCGCAACTCCGATAGGCAGGTCCCAGTTCCTCATAGCTGTGCAAGTGCAGTATAAATCTTGTGGTTGTCTCATGTTCATAAGGAATATTCCTTGCCCTTGCGATCATGCGACACCGATCAGATTGGGTTCTTAGTTGGTCCGCATTTCAAGCAAGGTGGTTTATTTTCTTTAAGTGTGCAACTCCGACCTGTGGGCCCAGTGCTGGGCTTTCCTCAAATCTTGTGGTTGTCGCATGATTGCAAGGAATATTCCTTGCCCTTGCGATCATGCGATAGGATGACACCTTTCGGTGGGCCCATTCTCCGTTTACAAAGGTTAATGACAGTCATCGATCTTCCTTCCAACGCAGCAAGCCTTAACCATGACTAACCACCTGTGGTTACGGTGGTTTCATGGTCGGCGGTGTTGAAGGCAGGGGTCACAAGTTACCGTTGTCGCATGATCGCATAGGCCTTCTTGGCCGTATGCGATCATGCGACAAGCGGTAGGTGATCTGCAGGATGGCGGTTTGCAGTCAGCGGCTAACATTTTATGGTTAGTCGCATGATTGCATGGGCTCTTTCGAGCCCATGCGACCATGTGGCAAACCGTTAGTGGTTTCACTAGCGGTGGTTCATGGTTCGACAGTTGGTGAGGCTCGAGATCTCTGCAGTGGTGCAAGTGCGAGGAGATCTGATGGTGGTCGTATGCTCGCATGGGATCTTGCGATCCCATGCGATCATGCGATGATCATTAGATGGGATCTTGCAGTTGCTGTGGGTCTATGCCGGGGTGCTGAGGTAGTTGCTCATGTGGCGGCCGGGCCAAATGGGGGAGTGACGCGTGGCAGTTTTGGGCTCAAGTTTGGCAAGTTTTGCACAGTTGCGCAGTTGGAGGTAGGCCCAATTCTATGTGCTGTCAGTAGAGGTTGTTGTGGCCCTGTAGACATGAGATTTGATGGCTGTCGCATGCTCGCATGGGATCTTTCGATCCCATGCGATCATGCGACCGCCATTGGATTCTTTGGTGCTTCCAGTTGAGGGTTTTAGCGCTGGTTGGGCCACGTGGCAAGTTCAGTGAAATAGATCTTGTGGGGCCGAACTTTGTTGGCGGCAAGGCAGTTTTCAAAGGGACAGTGCATGATCGCATGAAGGCCTTTCAGCCCATGTGATCATGCGACCAGGTTCATTTCAAAAGTGGTGTAGCCTATTTTTTATTGGCATTCTTTTGAGGATAATGTGCGAAGCAGCAGGGTAGCTAAAAATTGAATTTTCGAAGGCGGTTGTAGTTAAGGAATTTGCAGAGATTTTCAGGGGGTGCCATTTTGGGTCCTTTCATGATCTAATCAGATTTTACGCATTCATGACATAGTGGGCTTGCAGGGGGGTAGATGGATCAAAGTTGTTGATCTGTAGGCATGGGCACGCAAAGAAAAGATATCTGATCGTCTATGATTTTGCAGAGAGGCATTTATGATCAGAGGTGACTGATTTTAGGGCCAGATTATTATATTGCAGGTTTATGTAGCCCTAAAAGTTTTTGTTTCCTGCCTACGTGTAGGGTTGTATATATTGTTTTTTGGAGCCAGTAGTGCTCAGAATGAACATTTTGTAAAAAAGAGAAGCTCTTTTCTTAAAAAACCATCTGTAGCATTTCTTCCTGCTCTCTAATTTTCCCACATTTTGTAAGTTCTCATTGATAATGTAGATTTTGCAAAGTATTCTGTGACATGTTTTTCCTATCCTTATGCTTTCCTGTTGGCTTATCTCTTATTGGATTGAGTTTATGAATGCTTTCAGTGGTATCTTAGGTTCCCTGATTCCTCTTACTTTCTGTAGCCATGTGTGTTATTGTGTTTGATCTGATTTAGATGTTTTGTGGGTATATTTCAGCCCCTAACAGTCTTGTCTCAATCTTGCACTGAGCTATAGGAGTGAATGTTTGTTTGCAGGTCATGGATTGATGTCTAATCCTGAGAGCTTTGTTGTTGTTAAAGAATCTTGCTCTTTCCTTGAACAACCTCTTTTGTTTGTAGACCCCTCCATGAAACACTTATGCAAGCCTATTCAGTAAGTTGTAATCTCCTAGACCTATTTCTATCACTGGTTTCATCCTTCTATACTGAGATCCAAACCCTAGTTCGGTGCATCACCTGGTAGGATAGATTTTCTTTCTTTCATTTCCCTTCCATGCATTCCTTCTATCCCTTTCCCTCAAAAATTTACTTTCCTGTTAAGAGCAAATCAAGGTGATTCCAAGAGGAACCAGCCTAGAATCTGGAGGTCTCATCTCGGTTAGCAAAAGGTCCCACAACCTTGAGATGATTCCCTTGTTATACTAAGCTATCAAGACTACGAGAGCTTGAACTAAGGGTGCAAATTCAGTGTATAACAGTTTCATAGAGGAAACATGGACACTAGACTCAGCACCTACTACATTAAGAGTGACCGAGCAATGGCTTTTAGAGGTTGCATTTATCCAGAAAGGTGGAATCAAATGTTGAATCCTATACATTTACCTCAGTCCAAATGGATACATCACCATCCATGGACCCACCACCGGAGTCATAGTCCCTGTTGACCGCTAAAGGCTTGTCGCATGGTCGCATGCGCTTGGGAAGCCACATGCGATCATGTGACAAGCATGAAACTGCACCATCGAAACCATTGTGAAATGCATTTACTATGACTGCTGACGGTTTGTCGCATGGTCGCATGGGCTCAGAAGAGCCCATGTGATCATGCAACCAACCATAAGATGTTAACCACTGACCGCTGATGGCTTGCTGTTTGCTTGACTGCTAACTGGCCCCACGGTGACGTTAGCAATTGGGACCCACCTGGTCATGATAGCGCACTTAGGAAATATGCCACCTCACTCAAAAATCACAGACCCATTGAGATTCTAATCTGACCATTGTCGCATGATCTCATGGGCTCGAAAGATTCCATGAGATTATGCAATAGCCGTCGGATCTCCACTACACTTGCATGGCTATAAGGAACTGGGACCCGCCTGGTCGGAGTTGCACACTTGAAGGTCAAAAACATAGAAGGTTTTCTAACTGGAGGTCGAAAACATAGAATTTTTGGACCAAAAGTCAAAAACATCCTAAGCCTTCAGAGAGAAGGTCGAAAACACACTGGGTTTTTGAGGCCAAAAGGTAGAAAACACAGTGGGTTTTGACACTTGAGCATTTCTTGGAACAAATAGGATGCGGCCAACAAGGGAATGATAAGAAAATTTTGGGCAATAGTACTTTCATAACAACAGATTAAAGGGCGTCTCTATAATACATGGTTGACATTATTATACACTCTTAGAGCAAATACTTGGAATTGATAATCATGATCGGATTCCCTTTGACATGAGGGTATTCATAGCTAATTTGTTATCATTATATGGACTAAGTCATGTTAATTATGTTACTGTAAGGAGTTAATAAAATCCCTGAGGCAATGCCCCTGGGAAGGGGGTCAATGGATACTTTTACTATTTTGCTACACAGCTAGACATGGGTAAGAGTATATGAATATATGTATAGGTATATACATATATTCATATTCTTCTTAACAAACCTTGCTAAGTGCTATATTAATGATGTCCTCAAATAGGATAATGGTATGTACATATGCTTATATATATGCACATTATATATATGTATATATAAATGTATGCATATACCATCTTATCTTACTTTAAGCTAGCAAGGTCTTCTAAGCATTGTTTTTACTTAGGGAAGCATTTCATGTTACAGAAGATGAGGCACAGTTAATGCATTTGAGAATACAGTACGAAACATAGTCACAATTGGTATTCCTATATTAAGTTAAAGGATCCTAAAGTCAGAGTTTATATTAGGTATATAGATATATATATACTAGTAATAGTATATATAGATATATATACTGATGCCTAAAGCTAAGATATAACAATTTGCAAGATCAGAATCAGGAAGCCTTCAATCCTATTACCTTTTATAGTTTAATATATATAAATATAGATATGTTGATAACAGTATATTATATTTATATACATTTGATCACCTCCAAAAAACAATCTAAAAGAGGAAATAATTCAGCTAGGAAATTTAAAATTAAGTTGAAACATTCAGCGTAGGATACATGTATGATAAGAACTAGGGATGTATTGAGAAACAAATAAAGTTATTACTTGCTTTAATGGGCAACTTGCAATTGAATCTTTTCCTTAATTAAGAATGTAGTATCAAGAGACAGGGACATATGTTTTTATGGAATCTCGTGGGATCTAAGAATAGTGTTATGTTGTTATGAAGGACTTAATAATAAGTTTGAACTACTGACGTTGCAAAGCTGAACACTCATCGATCTAATGTATTTTCAAGTAACAGTAGAAACTGATGTTCTCCATGAAATGAATGTATAAATCGATTCCTTAAGTCTCCATGATCCTAACAGTGAAAACAATGTACGATTTGATGTTGAAATGAGCCAGGCTAGGAATCCATGTGCACCAATCATAGAGCAGTCGCATGATCACATGGAATAAAATAATGCCTTGCGATCATGCGATAATGGAGTTCAGGTAGGTGAATGTGCTCTACGGGGACCCATGTATGCTAACAGCGCAGATGCGATAATGAAAAGTTATAAGTTTGAGCCCGACGAGGATAGTATTAAATATTATTTCATGTGCCAATGATAAAGAGGTCGCATGATCACATGAATAAAATAACACTCTTGCGATCATGCGACAATGGAGGACCAGGTGGGACCCGAGTCAATGGACTTACCTATGGTGGAACAAAGAAAAGGATCCAATGGCCCTCGCATAATTGTGATCCCTGTCAAATACTTTTGCGAACTTGCGAGATCTTTCCACGTGTAAAGGTGGGGCCGAGAAAAGTTGTTCGGAAGGAGGTTGCATAAGATTCTTGATCGACGGCTCCCACTTTGCCATTATGGAAAGAAAGATACTTAGCGAGATATTGACACGTAGTCGTGGGACCAAAAGAGTTGTAGATACTAAATCAACAGTAGTCGCTTAGTCGCTATGGTGTGGAAGATGCTTTACGACTAAGCGGGATCCTTCCACGTGTCCAGGTGGGGCCGAAAGAGTTTGTATGCGATATCAAATCAACGGTAGTTGCTTAGTCGCTATGGTGTGGAAGTTGCTTTGCGACTAAGTGGGATCCTTCCATGTGTCCAGGTGGGGCCGAAAGAGTTTGTATGCGATATCAAATCAATGGTAGTCGCTTAGTCGCTATGGGAAGGAAGATGCTTTGTGACTAAGCGGGATGTTGACACGTAGCCTATGGGACCTGAGTCTTAAAGGAACTGTCGGAGATGATATAATCATGGCTGTTCATTTCAAAAGCTACCAGATCAATGGCATAAGTTCAAATCTGAGAATTTTTCAATGGATATCAAACTCAAATATAGCGTCCTCTCAGATGTATTACTGCATATGTCGCATGATCGCAAGAATTAAAACAATATCATGCAATCATGCGATGACATAAACCGGGCAGATGAGAGAAGATAATGAACGACAAGGAGTCTATACCAAATTATAAGGGGATTGAGGGACATTGTTGTGAAGTTATGAATGACTCAGTGATGAGTTATAATGGCCAAAAAATGGATTGATTTCTATTAAGATGATGAGCATATGGATGATTATTGTAAATTGAATGACATGTTTTATATACTTCAACTTAGCATGAAGACAAAGTGAAGAGTATGCAAATAGAGGAATCATCAAGCTACTGGAAGAAGTTGGCCAAGTGTCAAAGTAGTTTATGGTATATATAAATATATATATATATATATATATATATATATATATATATATATATATATATATATATATATATATATATATATATATATATATATATATATATACGGGTGTTTGTATATATATATTTATATATAAATTCTAGCTTCCTCCTATGAGTATTTCAAAATGGCTTCTATATAATAACTAACAGGGCTTCAGAGTATGTTTGGCTTAAGGTACTGGACGTTCTTCTCTTTCTTGTTACTTTTATATATAAGAGTCATAAATATAGGTATACTGATGACAGTATACATATATTAATATATAGAGCTTTGCAAATATATATTTATATATTGGATTAGCCTTGGAAGATCTCACAGATTCGGTAAGGGTATGAACACATGGTTATATATATATAATCTACATATATATATAACCATATGTTCAAACTAATTATCTTTTGCCTTACAATTTGAGGAGCTTGGAAATCTTTGCAGCTTTTTCTGAATGATGTAAATATTAGAGGCCCATAATGAACTTTGCTATTATCTTCTTTCCGATAGTTAGCCAGGTATGACTTGAAATTAGTCAAAGCACTAGTATAGTACTAAGGAGTATATTTAGTTCTGATGTAAATATGCCTAAAATGTTAAGACTCTCGTGGTAGGAATTGTTAATCTTTAGCGGTAAGGATTTTTAATCACAAGAGTATTTGTTTCTAGTATTATATTGTCAATAATAAAAGTATTTAACTACAGGCTTCATAGTCAATATCAAATATTCTTAGATAGGTTATGTAGCCGAGATGTAGAATTTTTATCTTGATGCAGGTTAACCTTGGTCTCAGAGGAATTTTGTCTTTTTTTTTTTTAGGAAGGACTATCATTCGGATGTTCAACACATATACTTGACATAGTAGGAGGATCAGAAACTCTGCTTCAATTGTACAAATGATGTAATCCTTGTCTAATCACCATTCTATGTATAATTCATGATTTTAAAAAAGCAATCTAGAGTTTTTTCAGGACGTGGGTATGCCTATGTAAAATATGTACAAATCTTGATAGGTATCAAGCCGTGGGTATGCCTACGGAAAATATGTATTTTAACAAATCTCAACAATTGTCGAGTCATGGGTATGCCCATGTAAATTTTTGTATAAGGTCAGGACCTATGGTCCCGGGCAAGGCTGGAGGTTTTCTCAGCCCTGCTCTTTCCTACCAGCGCCTGCAGTGAGCGGGGTCACATTGTAATATAATTATTTATATTAATAAAAATGTCTAGGGCTTCGGCCTTTTACCGATAAATAAAAAATAAAAAATAAAAAAATAAAATAAAATAAAATTGTATGAAAAAAAATTAATTAGTTATATAAATTTAAATTAATTATATAAATCAATACGCACATTTTTTATATTTCATTCTTATTAAAAATATTTTTGATCATTAATTATTTTTTATTCTTATTGATTCTACTTTTTTCTTTATCTTTTATAATCATATTTTACTTTTTACTTAATTTTACTTGGCATTCATTTCTTTACTACTTAGCCATTCTTTTCTTCTCTTGGCTTATTCTTTTTAATTAATATATAAAAATACTACAATTTTAATTTCTAATTAATTAATAAATATGGAGGAGTCCAATTTGTATTAAAATATAATTATTTTATAATTTTATCCTATATTTAAATCTATTTAATATAATATATATAGTAACTTGAAAGAAAGAATTTATATTCTATCTTTAAAAATTTAAAAGTAGATAGTACTACACTTATATTTTTATTTTGTATCTCTACTCAATAACTAACTGTAGACAAGAAAAATTGGCAAAAGGCTTAAATCAATAAAAAGGTGCAACAAATCATCAAAATAGCACGAAAAATCAACAAATGGAACAAAGGCAACTCAAATCAAAGGAAAATTCAATTAAATGATTAAATGATTAAACAAAGCTTGAAAAGGGGAAAAACACTACGAAATTGATTAAATTCAATTAATGACATAGTTGTTGAAAGCAAAAATCAAAATGAACATCTTACCCTTCATGGCTAAATTTAATTACTTTAATTAATTAATAAATACTAATTTCCCTCAACAAAGCAAAAAGGAGACAAAATGGACAAAAATCACTCACTTTTGTTGAAATGGTCCAGCCTTTTGAAACCATTTAAATGATTGTCCCCCCATTTATGGACAAAGCAAAGCCAATTGACCTTACCCAAGCATAACCATGGTTATCTCACTCTACCCCCTACCCTTGGGAAAATCTTATATATTGAAGGCATTTAGAAGCATAATTCATCCACTCCATATCTTTGAATTGCAGCAAAGCTCTGGCAATTTGCATCCACATCACTCACTTATCATTTGTCATTGCTAATTAGCTTAAATTGCTTTGATCATAGTAGATTGTTCATCAAATAGAGCTAGAATTTGATAGAATAGATCTAAATTTTCATATCATATAGCTTAATTCTCATCTTTAGAGTGTCACTAGTGAGGATCATAGCTGAGAGCCTCATTTACCACTTTATTTTAGAGATCCATGAGATATTTAGATTAATTGTGCATTATTTAGATTAGTTTGCTTTGAATAGTGTAATTGTCTTTTAAATCTTGTTATTTCATGAAGGTGTAAAACTCACTCACACAAATGGCGCCCACCGTGGGGCCCTAGGCCTCAAATTCATCATTATTTTCACATTTTTTGTTAAATTTAGGCTAGAAATTATATATTTTTGCTCGCTGTCTGCAGATCACAGAGAAGAAATCACGCTGATAGATAAAGAAATCTCACCTTTAGCAAAGAAATGTTGCCTACGGAGAATAAAATGACGCGTTGAGTCTGGACTTTTACGCGGATTAACCTACAGATTCACGCTACCGAACAAAGAAATAACGCACTAGAGAAATAAATCACGCTTCTGGTTATTAAATTATCGTGTTTGTGACAAGGTTACCATGCCTTTGGTCATTTAAATGTCGCGCACAGAAATTGAAAAGCCACTTTCAGGAAGTCATTTTACGTCTGGTGTGAAGGGAGTACTCTGCCTTATTGATTTAATTTCTCGCTTTTGTCATTTTAAATCTCACGTTTGATAAATTAGACGTCATGGAATAGCCTCAGTTTGTCACGGTCTTGTAAAGATTTCACGCGTGGATAAAACTAGACATCGCTCTTGGTTATTTTAATCTCACTTGAGCCCTGTAAGGTGACGCTCGCGGTTAAAGTAATCACACGTTTGTGAAATTTAATCTCGTGTACAGTCTAGACAATGTCGCGTGGACTGTACTTTTGTATTTTATCAAATTGTTAAAATGATGACTGAATTTTAACTCTATGTCCATTTTTCTATCTCAGGTACAGGCTCTGTTGCAGAAAAGTGCTCAAATTTTTATTTTTATTTTTTGCATGCAAAAAAGAAACAAAAATGGACGTCCTATCAGAGTATACCTTGCTGTTTTAGAGGCTTATAAACTTAAGTATGTTTCCTTGACTTGGGAATTTCATCCTTAAGTTTGTCAATTTTGCAAGTATTTTGGTAAAAAGAATCAAAAGCATAATCAACTATATCATTTTAAGCTTTGATTTTGGTTTCCCCTCACTTTGTTTGTATTGTGTCGACTAACTTGTTGGTGGAGGGAACGTTTTGCTAAGGTAAGGGAAGGATTTGGAGAGAAAATGAGAAAAGCCACTACTTAAAAATGCGCCTAGCCTTTGCTAGCATCGATTAAGGTATTTTTCTCATCAAGCTTGCACATTCCCTTAGCTTGTGGCATTTCAAAGTTCAAAACATAGTTTAATCATAAAAGGGAAAGAATAAACACTTCAATTCTAAGAACCCCTTTGTCACAGGGTTGAAAAAGAATAATTGATTGTAAG
The DNA here is from genome assembly GCA_027943335.1 of Chamaecyparis obtusa. NCBI lineage: Eukaryota > Viridiplantae > Streptophyta > Pinopsida > Cupressales > Cupressaceae > Chamaecyparis > Chamaecyparis obtusa. The sequence continues at coordinate 1,820,103 of BSBK01004172.1, forward strand.
TGTTTGGGAGAAATCCACTTTTCATGCTTTCAATGAACATGTTTAGAACTTAGTGGGCTCACCTCCCGAGATTGCCTTAAAGGGCTGGTGAGAGGGACAGCCCAAAGTGGGATACACTTGCTTTTACCGCAAGAATTTGACCCACTATAAAAAGAAACGCGTGTATCCTTAATGGGGTGCATGACAAAAGGATTTTAGCTCTTTCAAACTTCCTCTGGTAGTCTTAACGGATTGCACAAAATCATGCTTCAGTGCATGTGGGAAGCCCCTTAACATACTTGGGGGATGAACGGTTGAAATCCATTTTGAACAGAATCCACACTACAAAACGGTAAAAATAGTAGAAACTACCTATTAGAGCCATGTTTACGAACCAATTTGTGCTAGGTAGCTTTCTTGGAAGTCTTTCTTGTGATCAAACCCGTGGAAACATTCGAGAATATACACATTAGAATGATCTAGGGATATGGTGAACTATTGATGTGTGTGTTGAGATTGTCTTCAACTTTTCAAACAAGAAGTTCCAAAGTACTTGATCAAAATACAATTAAATTTTTAAATCTTATAAATTGATCAAGACTTGTGACACATTCCAAACCAACCCAACTGGATTGAAATTAAAGAAGGAAGGATTGATCCATAATGATGAGCCTATTTGAGGGAATGTCCGACGATCAAATTTTAGAAGCATCCAAAAATACCGAATTGATCAAAGCAATGGAATTAACTTTGAAAAGGTGTAATGAAGCATATTCCCTTTATTTAGCTCAATCAAAAGCTAAACTTCCTCATAATGATGACACGTCAACTTTAAGAAAGGATGAGGAAAAACAAAAAGATACTTTATCTAAAAGGCGATCATTAAGATCAATGTGTCCTTTTCTTTATAATGATAGGCCATCCATATCTTCATTGTCCTCATATCAAAATGTCCATTGGAATCAAAATGATGAGGTGTCTGAAGAAGAAGTTTCAGAAGCAATTCAAGATCCCATGTTTATGGAAATAATGAAAGTAGTCTTGGAGAGGAATAAAGAAGCATATTTCATGGAGTTAGTTCAAGCAGGAGCTAAGCTTCCTCATAATTTTGACATATCAACCTTGAGAAAGGATGAGGAAAAACAAAAAGATACTTTATTTAAAGAGCCATGATTAAGATCAATTTGGCCATTCCTTTATGATGATGGGCCATCCGTATCTTCATCCTCCTCACAAAAAGAAGCATTTCAGAGAAACAAAGTTATCTCAGATCAAAGGAAATTGCATAATCAACCTATGTGTGATCAAGATAATAAAGAATATGGAGTGAAAAATATCGCTCTCAAGCGAGATCTAATTCAAAAACCTCCATATAGCAAGAGTAATCCATTCATCCTTTGTCCATCTCCTAACAAGGTTTCTCCCTGGATGACTTGTACACCTTTCATCCTTCATCCATCTCCCGAACCTCTATCTAGCAAAGACCCTCCCATAGCTAGCATTCCTTTCATCTTTTCTTCATCTCCCAAAGCTCCACAATTATCCAAAATTCCTCCATCAAAGAATGAGCCTAATGATGACACTTTTCCCATTAACTATGTCTACCCTCAAAGGCTACCTCTAAAAGAAACCCAAGCTAACTCACATCTTGCTGCAGATTGTTTCCATGCTTCAAAGATCTTAGAACCCAAAGCTTCATGTGCCTCAATGCCTATTATACCTATTCAAGAGGATCCTACACCATTCTTCCAAACATCTACCTTGTCCTTAGAAGTGGCTTCATGTCAAGAGGATAATCTAAAAAGAAAAGAAACAAATATTGATAAAGATCAAGATCAAGATTATATACAAACACCTCCCATATTTGATGAAGGTCCCATATCCCTTGAACCTTGTGATGATCCCCTTGCATCCTTTCATGTCTTTCAAGATGATATCCTTCCGTTCCAAGAACAAAGTACCCTTCCAAGTTCCATATTTTCTCCATTTCCCAAGCAAGATCAAGATATCCCTTCCATAACTTCCAATAAGCATATTGAAAATCAAGAGCAAAATACCTTCGATACACAATTCAAAGATCCTTGTCAAGATCAAAGTATCCCATCATTTCCTTGTCATATTCCTCCATGTTCACCTCAAGAAACCATCATTCTTCCAAATCCCTTGCAAGATAATAAATCCCTTCAAGCTTCAGTTGATCCTATCAAATGTGTCCCTATCAAAGCTACTCATGAGCCTATTAGTATACAGATAAATCTTAAAGATAAGAATCTTGGAAATGCAGCTCCTTCCAAAGATATTGATATCCTTTTCACACCTTATATTCCTCCATTCAAACGCAACCACATACCTCCACTATCCTCTAAATCCATTTTGGGTGCCTATGTCCCAAAACAAAAGTCTTCATCCCTTCCATCCATATTAGGTCCATATATTCCTCCATCATCTATTCCTATCATCCCTAGTTATCCATTAACTTACCCTACCATGTATCAAGATCAACGAAGGCACACATACTTGAAGAATGTCCAAACACCAATCCATATGAACCATCCATATTATTCCTATTCATCCACAATTCCTAAGTCTTTTGGAAGCAATGTTGATGTGCAACATAAAAATCATAAATCCAAGAATCCATATGTGCATAAAAATCACAATGTCCCATCTAATCGACATGTGAATGAAAAGAAAAATGAAATATCCAAAAGGCCGCAAAGGTCCATCAAGCAAAAAGAAAAAAATAAAATGTGGGTTCCTAAATCCCTCATTGAAGAAATGCATTCAAAAGCATTCCAAAAGGAAGAGAAATCAAAGAATATGTGGATTCCCAAGTCACTTTTGAAGGACTTGCACACAAAAGAAGAATCAAAATTGACATTCAAGCTTCCAAAGGCTTCCATTCCATCTCCTTCCAAACATCCTTCATCTTCTTACATCCCAAAATCCACTACCTCAAAAAGATCCTTACCTCCGTCATCTATTGTTCCTCCATCATTCCACCACTCTTCAAAGTTTGTGTCAAAGTTGATCTTGCCAACATTTCCATCTTCAACATACCTTCTTCTTATCCTCACATTCATTTTCCAATGCATACTTTCCGTACTTCCATCCCTCTTATCAATACCTTTGAGCATCCTAGTCATACCCATGGTTTATTACAACATATCTTTCAAAGGAGCATTGTCCAAAGATTCTAATGTTGGGAAAATATTGAAAAATACAAAAAAAGAAAAAAATAAAGAAAAAAATAAAAAAATGAAAAAAGAGAAAAAGTGCCGTGGTGAAAACCTAGCAATAGGTACCTTGGTAGTAAAAATAAAAAGAAATAAATCTAGGGTGAAAACCACTTCTTGTGGCACCTTAGACAAGTACCATGATGAAAACCTGGCAAACAGGCATCATGCGTAATTCTTCCTTCTTGCACTCTACACTTGGAGGTAAGTTTCATCCATGCCATCTTCCATCTTCCTATCATTTACCTCACTTTCATCCATATTTCTTCTATCACCTTCGTCTTGACAAGGTTGAACACATCCATGAGCATTGAGTATCTTAACATCCGTTATCCTTTCCATCAACTTATGTAGTTGCTGCATCCATGTTACCCTATCATGATCTTTCTTATCCCAAATTCACCTTCATTATTCCTTGACAGTCTTTTCATAATCCCAAAACATCCCTTCATAGCCTCCATCACTCCTTTATCATGATTGTGTTATCTTATCCACATCTTACCCAAATTGACCCTTGGTCTTGATCAAGATGAACTTTAAAAAAAAATTGTTATCAAAAACTTCTTGACATGTCCACTCTTTTGGATCACTCCTTTTCATGGCAGCAAATTGTTATCCTATACACTATCTAGCCCTGCACAATTGACTTCCATGGCTTATCCAAAAATATGCTTCACATTGCTATATCATTTTTTCCTTAGCTTGGGTACTCTTGAGGAGATAGTCCTATGGGTCACATTCGCATATTTCTTCCATCATAGCCTTTCCATCTCTAATCCATCAGCTTGCAAATCCATCCTTCATGTCCTATATCTTGCTAAGACATTGGGGGAAAACAAATGTGATCATGTTTGAGAGCGGGTAAAAAGGACAGCATGAAGTGCTTTTGAGCTACATCTTGCATAAACCAAGCTTTGGTAATATTTTGGAAGTTTTTCCAAGTCCAACATTTTTTCTATCCAACTGGGGCATTTGATCTTAATCAGTGGATTTCAACAACATGCATGAATTCACATGAAGCAAGGCATTAAATCCAAAAAGGATTCAATAGTACAATATTTAGTCACATCAAAGAGGGAATTATCAGAGTTTCAGAAGAGAGAAGAAGATTTTTGTGAACCTTTGATGGATATCATTGTTCACTAACCAAGAATTCAATTACCACAACTTGATCCATGATCCTTCATTGACTTTATTATTCGGGATTAAAAATTGACAAAACACTTTAAAAGATCAGAATGCTTGGAAATACTTTTTGAAAATCATGAAACATTGCAAAACACTTGAAGCTTTCTTTTGATGATCTTTACTTACATTGATTTTTATCACATCTTTTTAGCTAATCGATGATGTTTCGACTAGGTTGGCAATGATGGAGACATGATATTTTTCTTGTCTTTGAGTGACTGTCTTGAGGGATATCCAACAACTTATGTGAATTCATCTAACGACATGGTCATCAAAGAACCATCGAGGACTTTCATATAGGGTGGAAGGTTGACCTTTGCTTGTTTATGCAACATTGAATTCGTTGAAACTAGTATTCATACTCTCATAGTTGGTTTATTTGACTAGTGTGGGTTGTACTAGTTCAAAAAGGAGGTTACCAAATGCAATAAAAAGTGGTATTCATATCATCATGTCAATGGGCAGTGGTGATTGTACTTGCTTTCCGGTCCCAAAATGCTCAATGATGAAAATTTATCCTCAAGGCATTTATTTGCTAAAAGCTAGTGACACTTAGCTGCATTGCATTGCATTATCATGGAAGGTTAATTGCATTATCATGTTAGATTAATTGCATGTGCATTTGTTTGTAGTATTTTTCCAGGGGAAAAGGGGGTTCATTCAATCAAAATCTTGATCAATCATAAAATGGGTCATTCAATCAAGAATCAAGGAAAGTCCATAAATCATAAGTGTCCATAACATCACAGATCCATGAAGTCTGTTTAATCAAAGATACAATGTCATCAAAGTGACACATCCAAGTCCTGATCAATAACTAAAACATGATATAATATCAACAAACTGAAGGAGCTCCATAATCAATCATCTCAATAACATGTACTCTAGCTGGGTCAACCCATGACTTAAGTCTAAATATCCAAGAAGCTAAGGTCCGTATATATATCATTTACGGAAATGTGCCTGTTTTGCAAATCAAGGGAATCATATCAGTATTTTATATCAGTGAATCATCTTACGTCAATCAATCAAGTCAATCAAAGCAATCAAACCTATCATTATATGTTCGTGTCTCTATGTCTTGAGAGCGAAGTATCAGTTTATCAATCCTATCCGGATCCCATATCGGTTTTCACATTGATCAAGATCAATCCTATCAACTGTATCAGTTTTCACACTGATCAGTTATCCTATCAGAACTATCCTATGAGATTGACAAATCACATTCATTGGTACCATTATCCTGTTATCCTAATCACTTGTTTCGCTTAACTACAATAGACCTATCTATCTTGGATATGCAAATTGCAAGTCATGGCATATTATCAATATTTTTCAGAAATGAAAACATATTGGACCAATCAATCAAAATCTTTCAAATCAAGGAATCAATATGTTTTATTTATGAGGGGGCATCAGAGTATCAAATTGGCATCACATCAAAAACATTTATCAGTGGGGCATATCATATCAAGTTATCATATCATATCATTTTCATATCAGGAGGCAAATCCGTATCAGATCAGTTTATCATATCATATCAAGCAGCATATCACTATTAGAGACAGTATCATATCATCGTACCAACCATCAGAGGTATCAAGGAATCACAGAACCAGAACAGAATCAGATCATTAGACTAAGGGAATCTTTGAATCGGTGTTCTTCGCACATCGACTCAAAGAGGGGCATTTGTAGACATGAAAAATTGGCAAAAGGCTTAAATCAATAAAAAGGTGCAACAAATCATCAAAATAGCATGAAAAATCAATAAATGGAACAAAGGAAATTCAATGATTAAATAAAGCTTGAAAAGGGGAAAAACACTACGAAATTGATTAAATTCAATTAATGACATAGTTGTTGAAAGCAAAAATCAAAATGAACATCTTACCCTTCATGGCTAAATTTAATTACTTTAATTAATTAATAAATACTAATTTCCCTCAACAAAGCAAAAAGGAGACAAAATGGACAAAAATCACTCACTTTTGTTGAAATGGTCCAGCCTTTTGAAACCATTTAAATGATTGTCCCCCCATTTATGGACAAAGAAAAGCCAATTGACCTTACCCAAGCATAACCATGGTTATCTCACTCTACCCCCTACCCTTGGGAAAATCTTATATATTGAAGGCATTTAGAAGCATAATTCATCCACTCCATATCTTTGAATTGCAGCAAAGCTCTGGCAATTTGCATCCACATCACTCACTTATCATTTGTCATTGCTAATTAGCTTAAATTGCTTTGATCATAGTAGATTGTTCATCAAATAGAGCTAGAATTTGATAGATTAGATCTAAATTTTCATATCATATAGCTTAATTCTCATCTTTAGAGTGTCACTAGTGAGGATCATAGCTAAGAGCCTCATTTACCACTTTATTTTAGAGATCCATGAGATATTTATATTAATTGTGCATTATTTAGATTAGTTTGCTTTGAATAGTGTAATTGTCTTTTAAATCTTGTTATTTCATGAAGGTGTAAAACTCACTCACACACTAACATACATATATTTTTTAAATTTTACTTTAAAAAAATATGAGAAGTATCATAAGTTACATCATAATTACTATTATGGTTAGGGTTAGGGTATGTTATCATTCTTTTAATCTTTAAAATTTTGAAGAATTTTACTTAGAAATTTATAAAAAAATAATGTCAATAGAATTAAATTTTAATACAAAATGCATTTTAAAATTTACTACCAAAATTTAAGTTCAACCCATAGATGAATGATAACAAATTAGAAACATGAATAATCTTTAGAAAGAAAACAAATTCTTATTAATCTTTCTAAATTGAAAATTAAAAATTATATATTGCTTTTAAACCTCTATATGATAATTTAGAAATTGCTTAAAATATTATATATTGTTTTCAAACATCTATATCATTAATTATATAAAACAATATGTAATGATTAATTATAATTATTATTTTGTTTATATGATTTCTATTGCATATTTATGCATTTAAAATAAATTTAATACAATTAAATTTAGATTAAAAAATAATGTATAAATGTTTAACGAAATGTTAAAATAAAACTAATTCTTGAATTAAACATTAAAAATTAAAAATAATACATAAATTTAAAAATGGAAACCTACTTTTTAATAAATTTGAGAATTGAAAATATTAAAGGTGTATAAAATGAGCTGTAAATACAAAGATCATCAGCTATACATACTAAAAAGAAAAAATCACAACCACAATGGAAAATCACTTAACTCGAGATTATGAACACCAATAATGTCGTGTTGTGTGTTGCTCACGGTTCCCATCAGAAAAATCAAAGGAAGTCATTGAACAAGCCAAACAAAAACATTAAATGATAATAAGACCGCTTGTTACAAAGCTAAATGATATCCATCAGTGGAAAGATAATAAATGAAGTCTTGAGTAACATAATCACAACAGCTACTTCTTTTCTATACCAAACTTCAAGCTCCACCACTGTATCATGTGAAAGAATCAAACCAACCATAGCAGAAAATTCTTCATCTTGCATGACAATTAGCTTCTTCTCTAGAACCATGGCATCAGCATAACGACCACCATAAGATTCATCCACCAGATAATGAGGAACACAAGAAGATTGGCAATGCTAATTGAATGAGTACCCTGCAAATTGTCTTCATTTTTTTAAGATTAGAGATAGCCTCATAATTATGTTTTAGTATGTTTCATAATAAACCCAGAAAAAAAAATGCTAGTTTTATTGACAGGTGCATGCAGCGAAACGCCAATATTTCATAATAAATTTAAGTGCGCTAGACCCCCAAAATATATTGCAACAACAAATACAATAGCAACCTACATAACATCTTACATGTATATTCAATTGGATTTCATTTTGTCTCTATAAAAGGATATAAAAATAGGTTCTTCTAGATAATTATAAGGATATATGATGTAAGAGGATTGTCTTTGTGAAAAGAACAATGTTCTCAAAAAATGACCACATTTACCCTAAATCCAAATTACAACCTGCTCATCAAATAAAATTATAGGGCATTCAATTGTAGAATTAGGTTTTATAAAGGAAGGCCAAAATCATAAAGCCATAAGATTAGAACCCAAAATTGGAAACTCAGATAAGGACAAGAAATAAAAATAAAAAATTGTAAACTAAGATAAGGGAAAGAAATAAAAATCATAAAAACAGGGCAAGAAAAATAAGACAGTTAAAAATCCAAACGAAAAATAAAAGACAGTGGTGGAGGCTGACAATTTTCTGGCAAAAAAATGTAATTTTCGGGAGCAAAGCTCCCACATAAAGCCTATCAACTTAATTAATAAATTTGACTTTAAAAATATAAATCAAGTGAAACCTACAATATAATAAAAAAATTGTTAAAAGTTGAATTATTTGAATAGTTTTTATTTTATTATTTATGGATAATTTAAGTAAAAAGTCATTCGTGAAACTATTATTTACATACCAAGTGATAATTGAAATGAAAAATATATGAAATAAAAAAATTTGTTTCTTTGTTTTTTTATATTAGAATTTTAATAAAGAGTCAATATTATTTATAAATATTTTTGAGAAATTTTTTGAATCATAAGGGTTATGTTTTTTCCTTCAATTTTTAAGGGAATAGAATGATTATAAGTAAAAAGTAGTATGTTCAAAAAAAAAATCGTTATCTTTGGTACTTCAATTATAAATGTGGGGAAGATCTATAATTTTGAAAAATGAATTATAAATATAGAGTTAAAATTTGCAAGCATATGAATGACCTAAACCACTACATTTTGCTTTCACTTTGTCTTGCATTTGAAGCTACAACTATAATGGATGAAAAATGCAAAACAAACAATAGACATCTAGAAAGTATTTATATTTTTAAAATCAAACAATAAATAAAAAATATTTATATTTTCCAAAAAGTCAAAAGAATATATTCATTCAAATATTATAATTATAAATTTTGACCACACATACTTTCTTTTCTATGAGTTTTTCATCCCAAGAAGAGCATGACATAAAAGTTCTTCAACCAAAAATAAAATGAGGAGAGTAAAATGTAGGGTGAGGGATTATGACTATATACTAAATGTAGTATTTTTTCAACCAAGTAAAAATGGCTTTTGAATTCCAACAAAGTGGATACATTGTTAAAAGAATCTTACCTTGTGAAATATTGTTTAACTATATGGACAACATGATATGCTCTATTACATGATCCATTTGAATATGGAGATGATTCTATATAGTACCATAAAATACATCAATATAATTGATTTAGATCTTATATCAAGATTAGTTATATTGGCCAAATGGTGTGGGAAAGAAAATATATTGGTCAAATATAATAAATTGTAAACTAAAACAATACTGTGTGGAAACACATGCCATAAAATAATTGGATTGTTGTAATGAAATGTATTTTTTACTTAATTTTTTTACTTATTACATAAAAATGTGTTATTTTATTTATTTTTTACTATTAAAGTGGTGTAACTATTTAAATTTAAATATAAGTTATAATAGATAGTTAGAACATGTGAATGTTTTTATTTAACTAGACTTATCCTTATTTGTTTTTATAGTTTTTTCTTAATAAATTAACATTTGATACTATATTTCAAATTTTTTAAAATTTTTTTTAAAATACATCTCTATATTTTTAATAGTATATTACAAATATTTATTTTTTAAAAAATCATTTATATTTTTTATCTTTAAATATTTTTTAGATTGATATATCTTGTTATGATGTTTATTTTATATTTAAAATTAAAATAGTAATATTTTTAATATTTTTAATTAGTTCATATTATTTACATTTTTCTTATAGATAAATTGAACATTATATAATGAAATATAACTTGTTTTGACATTAAAAAAATGATTAAAAATAGATTTAATACCTTATTAGTACTTGTCGATAGGCTAGCAAGTACTATTGCATCACTTTTTGCATTTCTTCCATTAAGTAGCGATTAAAACCAATTCTTTGCACCAATTATAATTTAGTATTTTCTTATTTTGTTAAAAATAACACATATTCTATAGTTTAAATGTTAATTTTTTAAGTTTATAATTTGTAAAAATTATTTTTTGATGATATGATTGGCTAATACATTTGAGCTCTTATTACTGGAGTGAACCAATTAAAATGTACCACATTTTTTATTTATTGTAAATGAAAATCGTGCATTCAAATAATACAATCTAATTTATATATCCTCTAATTTTATTTGGTTTATGGTTTACAACTTTTTAGATACCTATTAAGAGATTGATAAGTTTTTCCTTATATTAAAATAATATTTCTATTTTTGTTGTATTATAAAATATTGAATTTTTTGGATTTATTTTAATATATATTATATAAATTTAGATTTAATAGAATAACATTATAATATTGTTGAAAAAGAGTTATTTGGACTAAATAATTAATATTAAAATTAATTATAAGTAGAACTATTTTACAATTTAAATTAATTATAAATGGTATTTTATAATTATTTATAAAATTTGGTTTATGGTTTACAACTTTTTAGATACCTATTAAGAGATTGATAAGTTTTTCCTTATATTAAAATAATATTTCTATTTTTGTTGTATTATAAAATATTGAATTTTTTGGATTTATTTTAATATATATTATATAAATTTAGATTTAATAGAATAACATTATAATATTGTTGAAAAAGAGTTATTTGGACTAAATAATTAATATTAAAATTAATTATAAGTAGAACTATTTTATAATTTAAATTAATTATAAATGATATTTTATAATTATTTATAAAATTAAAAATATTATTAGAACTATAATTATAGTAATTTTATAATTTTTTATAATTAAATAATTACTTTACATATAAATTAAACTTAGTTATAAATTATTATAATTAAAAATTCACTTTAAATATAAATCAAAATTAAAATAAAATTTATTTATAAAACTAAAGGCAAGTACTTGGCCACTATGTGGCACTTGTTTTGTATATTTGTTAGACCTAGTCACAGGGTTCATATTTAATAGAAAAAGATATGGATATGTGACTTAAATCACTACATTTTGCTTCCATTTTGAGTTTCATTTGAAACTACAACTATAATGCATGAAAAAAGTAAAATCAAACAATAGATTAATTATTAGGTTCAATTTGGTCTAGTAGGGTTGCATTTTGTTTTATGTTCAATTAAGTTTATGGTTATAATTTAGTATTGTTTAGTGTTAGATTTAGGGTTCAAGTTTGTTTATGCTTAGGAATTAATTTGATTTAGTGTGAGTTTTAGGGTATAATTTGGCTTAGGTTTAGGGTTCATTCTTGTTAAATATAAGTTCAGGGTTTTCTTTCAATTCTAATTAGGGTTAGATTTAACTTGGTTTAATGTTAGTTTTAGAGTTTAATTTTTATAGGTTAGGGTTAAATTTTATTGAAGTGTTACTTTTAAAGTATAATTTTTTTAGATATATGATTCAATTTGGTTTAATGTTAAACTTGGTTTAGGGTTATGGTTTATTGGTCAATTTGATTTAGTGTTATGATTAGTATTAGTAAATATAAAAACATTGACCATAATTTAATAAATATTAGGGTTTGAGGTTTTAGTATAGGGAGTCCATGTTGGGGTGGTATTTTGGAAAGATGAATTTCAATGTAATTCTTTACTTTGTAAACATTAATAAAATAAATATTTAACCAATCAAAAAACTATTAGGGTTAAATTTTGTTTCCTCGCTAATTAGGTTTAGGGTTAGTTTATGTTTTGTAAGAAATGTTAAAAACATAATATTGTACACACCTCATAATGATATGTTTATTGAAAAATGTTTTTAAATTAAATTATAATAATTTAACAAAATAACAAATATATAATATTAAAATAATTTAATAGTATTATCAAATGAAATAAGTAATAGAATTAATATATTATAATATAATTTAAAAGATTGCTAAAATAAAATATTCTACTAAACCTCCCAACCATGCATATAGAAATAAACATAAACATCCATAAAATTTATGGGTGCCTCCATCTTTAGTATTCTAGACAAAAATACATTGACAATTCAATATTCTACTAAACCTCCTAACCATGCATATAGAAACAAACATAAACATCCATAAAATTTATGGGTGCCTCCATCTTTAGTATTCTAGACAAAAATACATTGACAATTCAAGTATGAGAAAAATAAAAGTAACTTCTCACCATTGATTTTCAATATTTTTATTAAATTTGATATCTACTTGTATATATTTCATAATTAAAAAAATATAGATATGTTAGTTTTTAATTATATAATTATGATTTAATTAATTTAATTTATATGATATTATATAGTAAATATTATTACAATATATTAATAATTATATAGATTGTAGAAATTTGATAGCTTTAACAAAGTACATTACCAAACTAAGCTATACAAATCATCAACCTAGAACACACACTCAAAATCAACTCTCTTTGACTCAAGTTGTCTTTTGAGGTCTTGTCAAAATTTATTTTAATCCAATCCTCCTTTGGGGGCTCACATTTCTAAATTTCCTTCTTTTCTATTAAAGGATTATCCCTTCAATGCTCTTGAATAGGGCTAAATTTAATGTATGACCATCAAGATTGCATCTTTCTATCCTCTAGGGTAAATATGATAATATTGACCATAATTCAATAAATATTAGGGTTAAATTTTCTTGACTAGTTAATTAGGTTTAGGGTTAGTTTTTTTTTTGTAATGATTACATTTAAAAGCAGGTTTTGGTTAAGTATTAGGATGAGGTTTAAATTAAATTTATGGGTCTAGGGCTTAATTTTGTTTACAATTAGGGTTAGGATTAGATATATAGTTACACTTAGGATGAGGATTAAGATATTAACCAAAATTTAATGTGTTAGGGTTGAATTTATTTGTATTAAAAAATATTTGGTATTAGAGTTTAGCTTGGTTTACTATTAAGCTTTGGCTTGGTTTATTATTAGGTTTAGGGATGTATTTGGTTTAGGCTAAGTATTAGGATCAACGTCCAATTTGGTTTAATTAGGTTTAGGGTTAGGTTTCTTTTTAGTTTAGTGTTATGGTTAGGGTCCAATCTCATTTAGGGCTGCAATTAGAGCTCAATATAGTTTAGTATTCAATCAGGTTAAGGATTAGGGTTTCATAAGGGTTAGGATTCAGTTTCTATTAGGATTTTATAAGGTTTATGGTTCAATTTATTTTAGTGTTCAATTAGGTGTTGTATTACGATTTAATTTAAGTTGATTAATTTAAAAGTATACTATAATGATGGAATAATAAGATGAAACCTAGAGTAATGGAGTTTATATGATGTCTTACTAATTTTGAAATTAAAAATAGAATGTGTAATATCTAATTGTTGATTGAATAAATTGTTGATTCAAAATTAGGATTACATGAAAGTGATAATATAATATTATGTTGGTTAGTCTATATTTTTGTCTTCTTTAATTAGCATATCTTTTTTTTAAAAAAAATTTATTACATTTGCAGTGTAATTATGTTGGTTTTTATGTCATGGTAGACCATAAAGTGTAAAATTATATGCAAAGAAATTAGTTTAAAAAATACTTATTCAATCTAATAAAATTATTAGGTATATAATCTCTTATAAATAACCTATTTAACATGTAACATTTAATGTAAATAAAGTTCTTTCCTTATATTGCACTCCAGAAATTAGGTATTGAACTTATTTTCAATGTTTCTTTTTCAATATTTTGCTTCTACAAATCTCCTAGATTTACACCACCATCATATTATCTAGTCACATAAAATCTTCATAGACATCCATTATCCATTAACTTGGACTTGTCCCTCGTCTCCAAGATAGGTTTTACTTTCCTATAGGATCATCACCTAAATTTATATCACCTCTTCATAGAAAAAAATATATTATTAAGGATATAATGGTATCAATGTAGTTTTTCATGCATGTTTTAACAAGATAGAGGGTCACTAACCATCTTAATATTGTACAGAATGAGTAGAGGATGGAAATGGGAATCACTCATTCAGTTAGATGTCCAAGACATTCCCAAAAAAGAAAATTATTTTCCAATGAATGATCTTGAATGGACACCTATTGGAAATGAATACGTTCAAGAGCTTGACTTATGTGTTGTTATCCCTCTTGGGAGACTAGCTCACTTTATCAAAGGAGAAGGTTTAATGTAGGATGACATAGAGACACAATTTTTACGTAAAGTGCATAGAGAGACCAAATTGGAAAACCCTACAGACCATAGTACCATTATATATTCAAGGTATGCCTATATTTATTATAATAATTAAGCATGCCATATTTTATATTTAATATTTATCATATCAATAATATATATTTTTTTACATGTATAAACAGATATCATTGTGCTTTTGGACCTAAGGATAATAGAAAACAACCTGAAAACATGAAAATTGAAAAGGATAAGACAATTTGTACAAAAAAGGGGTTGTCAAACCCACTTTCATGTTAGAGTTATGCATGGTAGACCAGATGTTAATGGTGGATTTTCTCATGGAAAAAATGACCCTACTGGAGATCCATGAAGTAGTCTTGCACCAAGACTATCAAATGAATGTAAATCATACATTGAATCCTTATTAATGATGGATGCAGGAATTGACACAATATGTGAGCAGCATTTCTTAGACCATGGCCTGACAAAGTTGATGAATAAGAGGGATACATATTTACTAAGGAAAGATGTATTGAATGCATGGAAAAGAGTACACTCCTTTTGATCACAAAAATGAAGATGATGCAAAAAGTGTTAGTTTGTGGCATGTAGAGGAGAAAGATAAGTTCTTCTTCTACAAAACACCAAACACCATGGGATATGTTCCATTCATTGTAGGCATGCAAACACCTTGGATGAGAGAAATGATGGTGAAATATTCACATAACTCTATTATTGCAATGGACTCAACATTTTCAACAAATAAATATGGTGTAAGTATAGCAATCTTAACTATACTTATAGATTTTAATTTACTCATTGATTTATTTTATTTGAACATATTAATTTCTCTATGGTAAATTCATGTGCAGTATCAATTATAAACATTTCTTATTTTTTATGAACAAGAGGTTGGTGTACCTATTGCATGGGCGATATCCTCCAAAAATAGAGTTGAGGATATAAATGAATGGCTAATAGAGGTTTAT
This sequence comes from Chamaecyparis obtusa, assembly GCA_027943335.1. Classification (NCBI taxonomy): domain Eukaryota; kingdom Viridiplantae; phylum Streptophyta; class Pinopsida; order Cupressales; family Cupressaceae; genus Chamaecyparis; species Chamaecyparis obtusa. Next base: position 1,835,672 of record BSBK01004172.1, read on the forward strand.
AGATAGGAGAAACAATTGAAAGAAGATTGGAATGTCAATGTATTCATGACAAATGGTGCTAGTGCATAAATTGAAGCTATCAGGTTATTATTGGCCTTAATTTCTACATTTAAACTAAAATTAACTTAATTCAATGTCATGATTTATGAAATAAACTAGTTTGAATTTTGCATTCATTTTTTAGAATGTTAAATTGGTTAACTTTTACAATGCACAACTTCTAGATTATCTTTTAATTTATGAGTACTTTTATGTATTTGGCATGTGCGCGGGGCATGGCTAAAAAATGTGTAGGTAAGTGAATATTTAATCAAAATATGTCAATCATCACTTTTTCAAACATGTAAATTGATATTATCTTTTACAATAAGTGTTTGCAAGCAATAGGGATGTTGGAACAAACATGTTTGACAAATTGGGTGACATAATGCATGCAATGGGTGATAATGAAAATATCACCATTCACTTAATAAAAAGATTCATGGAGGAATTCAAAGAAGAGAAAAATTTCATTGATTATTTTTTAAAAACTTGGTGCCATGATGAGACCCGTATTGGTAAGTTTGTCAAACCTTTCATTTTTGTATCTTTGTATTTACATGATTTAAATTATTATTTGTAGTTAATAATATATTTTATGATTGTTTGTATAGCAATGTGGGCAAAAAATCTTCAAAATTTCCCTCATGCCAATCAAGAAACTAATGCATCTATAGAGTCATATCATTGCCATATCAAGAGTCATTATTTAAGTGATTGTGCCAAGAAATGTATGAGGAGAATGGATTGGCTTATCCATATGCTTCTTCATAGGATAGAGCCATTTTATAGAAACAAAAGATATTTACAATTATCAGGGTTTCTCACTAACTTTAAAAAAGAAAGATACTATAGAACTGCACTAGAGAGGTAAAAAACAATACCAGATTCAGACTGTTATCTTGATGATCTCCCCAATACATACAAAATAAGAAGCCAATATGTTCCTATGAAGTGGTACATTGTTAGAAAATTTCAATCAGATTTGCATGTGTGTGATTGTCAATGGGCACAAAGAGGAAACACATGCAAGCCTATGTTGAATATTTTAGACATTTTAAAGAGAAACCAAACAAATGAGCAAGATCAAGTTGTCAGTAAGTTTCTTCTAACATTTGATTATTATATCTATATTTTCAAAGATTATTTTTTTATCTAAACTAATAAAAAGTCATTGAATTACAAATGGTGTTACTCCATTGGTTGATGGTGATAAAGATGTTGGAGGGAGTTCTAGTCATGAGAGTAATATCATTGGTAATATTTATTTATCTTTCATAATAAAAAAATTTATTGATTTTTTATGGTTCTTAAACTTAGTAAATTATTATTCAAATTGCAGATGTTTGTAATCCATTAGAAGATCAATATTTGATTGGGGTTGGAAGTGGTCAAGACTAGAGAACTAGTAAATTTCAATGCCATCAATTTTCAACAAAAATATTGATTTTTCCACATTGTTTGACTTAATTTTTATTTGTTTATTATAGATGGTTGGAATTCATCAGGTCCTTCCAATGATGACTATCAAAGTGTTGTTGATTATTTGGATTCATTACTCCATAATCTACCAACCAGAGAAGATGTAAAACTCATTTTTGTTGAATGTGTTAAGAGATTTAAAAAATATTTCCATGCGTCTATTTCTTCCTCTTCAAAGTTTACATCAATTCCTAGTACTGAGAATATGCCCATGAGACGAATATCACCATGGTTTCATCCAAGAAAAATATGCAAAAGACATGTTCATCAAAGATGTCGTGACAGGATGTCTATAGCTAAAGTATGTTATGTGCAGGTTTTGTTGACATTAGTATCCAAAGAATTATGATCAACACTGTTACAATAAATCAATGTAGTTTACTATATTTCTAATGTTTTGATAGTTTATTAAATACCTAATGCTACAATGATGATTGTGGAGGAAAGAGACTCTTTCAATGTGTAAGTTTAATTGCCTTCCATTTTGACAATTAGAGCTTGGATGGAGTAGCTTGAAAATTCACAATAGATTCATCATTTATATAGAAAATTTATGTATAACATGCAGCCATGAAAAAAATTCAATTATGGATGTTCTTGATTTTAAATTATTTGAAGAAGGCATATAGTTTAGTGCTACTTTAAAAATTAAAAGTGTAATATTGTTGCCATCCTACTATGGTTTTTTGTTTCGTAGTTTGAATAACTATTTTACTTATAAATTCTCTATTGAGCCACATACTTGGGAATACCTTATTTCTTGAAGTGAAAGATAGAATAAATAACATATAACTTATTTTCAATAACTTAGATTCAATATTTTTCACATGTGCACATAGATCCATCAAATACATTGAGAACTATACAATCAATGTAAATATCTTGAGTAATTTCTTAATGAAGATATTTATAGTTTAAGATCATGTATGAAAGTAAGAATTTAATGCACATGGAGAACCTTATGACATAATCTTAAATATACACATTTTTTTCTTCTACACAACCATACAAATTATTCTTGAAAACTTAAGGTTAGACCATAAATTAGCACTTTATGTAGTTTCTATATGAACATTGAACCATTTATCTTCAATGGAATTCTTATTTTCTTATCAAATGTAGTGGTAAATCTTACATTAAGAAGATTCATAAAGCATGAATAATTCTTCTACAAAAACCTAATGACTTCTCTCAAATATAAGGGTGGTTTCTATGGATAAATTATATTAGTTCCTTTAGCATCCAATTTATATATTTTTAATTAAAAGAACCAAGTTGATAGGGTAGTGGAAGTAGTTGTTGAGTGGACAAAGTATTGAAGTTGTGTGAAGATCAAAGCCCAAGGGATCAAGTGTTAGGAAGGAGAATCCTAATGGAAGGGAGAAGGTTAAATAACTAGTCATGAGATGACAATCAGGAAAAAATTTATGTGATCAACATTTTTCTTGTGATAAGAGATTGAGGAAAGTTAGCATGTGGAGTCCAGTGGTTGGAAGAGATAGTTTGAGATAGGTTCTGACCATTATTAGGTCTTGAGAGAACCATTGAGTGGATATGAGGATTGAGTGATCAGTTGAGGGATCTTAGTGTTGATCCATGATAAGTGAATCAGATTAGTGACATTGAGAGACAATGTTTGATGGGTACAAGCACAATAAGTTGTCACCCTTTTACAAAGGAAAATGCTAACAAAATCAAAGTTGTTCAACTTCAATAGTATAAAAATGACATTTATGTTTGGAATTTGAAGATGATGTAAACTAATTAAATGTGATAAAATGGATGAAGTTTATGATTAATATTTTTTTAAAAAAAATTGAATAACAATTGATATGTTTTTTTAATTTTTATAGACGATTTTTCAGTTGCTAAAAAATGCTAAAAATTAGGGGTTTAGTTCCCGCCAAAAAAATATATGTAAATAAACATTTTTTCCCCTGAGTTCAAAATTTGTTATAGATGACATATATAGCTAGTACACGAAGAAATAAAAGTTGGTTTTTAACCTATATTTTCTCTTTTATAACATTTCATATTCCAACTCATTGAAATTGACAGTTTTCATCTTGCACCATATTTTTCATAACAAATCTATCCTAATAAAAAAAAAGTAATATATATTCTTGAAGAGGACTCTCTCCTCTAGTTCACCATATGTTTTTAAAATTTATTTAATATGATTTACTATTTTTTTCTTTCTCCAAATCAACATCTTCTTGACTGTTAAAATACCTACTTGCAATATTTTTTAATTACAATAAATATGTCTAATTTGTTAGATTAAGTGAAAAACTAATCTCCCAAGAACACCTGCATGCATAACCCTGTCACATGGAAGAAGCAAAGAACAGAAAGTGAGAAAAATCTATGGAGGACAAAAAGCCAGAGACATCATATGCACATTCAAAAGAACAAATATTACAATATGATAATCTGATGTGAAATACAAAGAGGTGAATCCTTATAAAAGGATATCGAAACCCTAAAGGTGAAAACCCTAAAGAATAATAAGATGCCTAAGTTTAGCTTAAGTGTAGAGTATAATAGACTAATAATTAAATTAATTAATTACTAGCTATAATATGACAACAACATAATTAAAACACTAAAAAATCTATATGAGGATTTTCTTGACTCTGATCTCTACAAAAGGGTGTTTTTTATTTATTTTTTAAATATCATTAAAAGGGTTAGGAGTTATTGAAACACTACTTTTCTGAAATAATTTTATTTTTATGGTAATTGGACCCAAAGTGGTATAAAACATGCATTTAATAGACATTTCCAATTGGATTTAAGTTAAAGCACTTATCTAACTTAGCTAGAATGAATCTAGCTAAACCATATGTTTGACCAAAATTAATTTTTAGTTAGAAATACTAAAATTCAACTGTGCTGATAAGTTAGCCTAAAAGGTGACACCTGATTATGCTTTTACCCTGATGTAAGAAGTTGTATCTCACTGTTAAGTTAAATATTTTCACATTAGTTCATAGGACAAAGGATTTTGACCATTGTGCTCTACATGACACTCTTTCCAAAGATCTCCTTAAATGACAAAATTTGGTGTGAACTTAACCGGTGATAGACATTATTAAATCTTTTAGTATTTTTTAAATGTTTCCAATATTATCTACACTGAACTGTCCAACTTCTTGAAGTATTTTTTAGATGCACTATTTTCAAAAAATGGGGGATATTTATTACTTCTTTCTGATCATTGACATAATTGTAATTATTTTTCTTTAGTTAATACTGAGTTATAATCTAAAAATTGGTTATCCAATTCAAGAATGTTCACTATACAATATGTTTCTTTGTGTAAGTTGTGAAATCTCAAAAATTGTTAATATAATACTTTTAATTTAATTGACATATATAAATATTATATATTTCATTGTAAATCTTTTAAAAATATATATCTTTAATTCAATTTTAAATTCTATTTTTATAGTTATATTTAGTAACTACAAAGTGACTTAAAAAAATATAATTTTCATTCTAAATTTTATTTTTCATAGTTACCTTTAGTAATTTTCTTTTTTATTGTTAGGACATAAAATAAGTTATAATATATAGTGATGTTCTCTTAAAAATATGATCAAAAGAAATTATTAAATATAAAATAAAATTTATTTATGTTAATAAATTAAATATAAAAAATATTAATTTTAATTTTAGCTTACAATTTTAAGATGATAATTAGAAAATAATAATGGTGATTTGATTAGAAAATGATAAAAAAATCCAAAAGAAATTACTAAATATAAAATAAAAATTAATTTATGTTAAAAAAATTAAATGTAAAAGATATTAATTTTAATTTTTAATTACAATTTTTTAATAATACTTTATTTCCAAATTGTACTCATTAATAATAAAAATTAATATATCTGAATACAGATAAAAATTAAAAAATAAACCCAACTCATATTTGGTGGCTTATTTTATGTTCGTTCAACCTCGGCTTGCAGGCATCACATGGGGGCATGTATGGGGGATGGTATGGCACATAATATTTATTTATGCAGATTTATGTCTAAAAGGTAATATTCATTTCCATGTATGAGTATCTATATATAAATATAATGAAATCTATTAAAAAATATTCATTTATAATTTATTAAAAAATTATAATTATTTATTTATATATTTTTTTTTAAAAAAATAATAATAATATTTTTTCCTTATAATATATTATAAAATATTATTATAATACTAATATATCATAACAACTATGATAGTTTGGCCGAGTGGTCTAAGGCGCCAGATTTAGGCTCTGGTCCGAAAGGGCATTGGTTCAAATCTCATAGCTGTCAATTGAAACTCAAATCGATTAGATTCCTTTATGCCCATTTTGATTTTTTTTTCTAATATTTTTAATTGAGGAGGATGTGAACTTTAGGAGCGTAGATTTGATACAGTCATCTCTACCCGTACAGTGACGTGGAGGAGAGTTTTCTCCCCCACGCGGTTTGTTTTCTCTCTCTCCTGCGCCCTGTTCTTTTCATTTTTTTACACTTGCTGCTTTGTGGATGTTATTCGCTCCGTTCTGCTTGCATTTACTCACCTGTCCTTTAGTTTAGGTTACTTGTTCTTGACTCCCAATGGAGCCTGAATCAGTTGATGTGCCTCTTATTAACCCTAGCCCTATTAATTCCTCCCATCCTATGCCCAGAAAATCCTTTGCTGAAACTGTTGCCCCTACCAACAATGGCGTCTCACCTGCTACGAGATCTGTTTCAAAGCCTGGAGATGGGCGACTGCTCAAAGAAGGTAAGAGCCCTATTAGTGCCTTGGGTGACTCTTTTATTTCCCCAAATGATGAAATGCTTAAGGAAATTTCCATGGAAAAAGCTAGGTTACACAATTCTACTATTTTTTTTGCCTGTGTTGATGTGGAGAAATGCCCTTCACGAAAGTTTCTTGATGACTGGTTTCATGGTTTATGGAATTTAAAACTCAGCCTAAAAATCTCTTTGTGTAGACAGATCCAGCGTGGGCTTTACATTATATTATTTGCCAATCCTGAATTCCAAGCTGAAGTCCTTAAGTGGCATTACTAGACTGTAGGGAAGACTTCCTTCCGTGCCCTACCTTGGTCATAGGAGGTGGTTACTGAGGAAGTTCTTGCTCTGTCTTTGCCTAGGTGGATCATTGTTAAGGATGTTCTGCCCTTTCTTTGGAAATTTCTCCCCCAGCTTCTAGAGGATTTTGGTAAAATCATTCATGTCAATGAAACTTCCCGCCTTGTCCCCAACCTTCATGCTAGGGTTTTAATCTCCAATAAACTTGGTGTTGATATCCCTCCGAGTCTTAAACTCAATATTGGTGGGGAATTCTTTGTTTTCCCTATTGAGATTTTAGGAGGGCTAAATGCTTGTTTCCTCTGTAAAAGAGAAGGGCATCTCAGGAAAAATTGCCCTATTATAACCAGTCACAGAAAACTTAACATGACTGGTCCAGCAGGAACCCCCAATAATGTTGCTACTTCAATGCCTAATCTGCAAAACCCTAAATCAACTGAATCCAATGAAACTAATAATGAAAGCAAATCCTCTATGAAACTAATTAATACTAATAATGATAGAAAATTGCAAAATGCCTCATCTTCGGCCCCTGGCTCTTCGAAGGGGAAAGAGATTCACTATGTGGATGATAATACTACTAACATCCCTGGAAATACCCTGGCTCTCTCTATCCTGCCAGATCTTGATGATTTCCAAGTTGTTGCGAATAGGAAGTGTAGACGAAGGAATGCCCAACAACTAGGGCTAGAACAAATACGTTCTAGGAACCCCATATCCAATCAATTTGAGATCCTTAGCAATAACCCTATGCTAATGATCGAAGATACCCCTCATGATTCCTCCCAAATAAACTTAGATTCTGTTAATACTCAGGAAAATGTTGATACCACCATGAAAGATAACCTGGACAATACTATAGATTCTCCACATGTGAATACGCACTCTATTTTTGTTCCTCCTAAACGTGGTATTCTGGAGGATACCTTTCCCGCCCCGTCTCCTTCCTCACTTGAAGAAATTGATGATAATTTAGTCATTCAAGTTATATACACCAAACATAACCTGAACTTTGCTTTTCCTAATGCTGATTCTTCAAACTCCCTATTGGATAAGTCTTCTAATAGAAATATGCTGGAACCCAGAATTGATATAAGTGGTGCTAGTGATGAGGATGATGATAACATTAAGAACTCTTCTGCCTCCAAGAAGAAGGGTAGGCCTCTTGGCTCTAAAAATAAAAAGAAGAATGGAGATCCTTCAGGTCTCCCTAGTGGCTCCCTTAATCAAGTTTCCTCATGAAGCTTATTTCCTGGAATGTTAGAGGCCTTGAGTCTCCAGACCGCAAGTTTATTATTAAAAGGTTTATGGATTGTCATAGAAATATTGACTTTATGATGCTGCAAGAGATAAAAACTTTTGGCTTCACCCTTGACACTACTCTTAACTCTATCTCGAAGGATGCTTTTAAGGTCATCACTAACCACCCTAAAGGGAAAGGTGGAGTTGCTCTTCTCCTTGGCCCTAATTGGGCTACCCATATTACTGATTCTGGCATCTCACTATGTAATAGGGTGGCTTGGGTCACCTTGACTATTAATGGCTCTTCTTTTGGAGTGTGTTCTATGTATGCGCCCAATGACTATAAGGAAAGAATCCTTCTATGGGATTGGATGTCTACCCTACCTAACATTCCCTAGATTGTAGGTGGTGATTTTAATATGGTTGAGAACTTCAATGATAAGATTGGAGGGACCCCTTTTGAATGGAAAGGTTCTGAAAAAGCTCACTGGGATAGGTTTAAGCAATATTTCCATTTATTTGACCCTCTTGAAGGCATTAAATCTGATACTTCAGCCCCTTGGTATACTTGGTGCAACTTTCAACAAGGAACTAATTGTATCTACTCTAGACTTGATAGATTTTATGCTAACTGTGACTTTTTTTCCTTTTCCCCCAACCAATTTGGTATCTCGATTGCTACCATCCCTGCAACCCTTTCTGACCATTACCCTATTTTAGCTATTGTTAACTTTAGGAACTCCATTTCGGCCGCTTCTCATATCAGTAGGAAATTTATTCTCAATACCTCCCTTCTAGGTGATCAGGATGTCCTTATTGCCATTAAAATGATCAAGCTCTTTAACCTTCATAATAAGACCCTTTCTCATACTAGTTGGTGGAACCTTAATATCTCTTCTTGGCAGAAGATTTTTGAGACCTTTGGGCAAAAGAAGGCCAAAGACTTTAGGCGGGTGGAAAATTTACTTACTGATCAACTCTATGATTTAGAAGGAAAAATCCAGACTCAACCTGATTCCCCTGTTTTAGCTGAACAAGTTGCTTTGGCCAGGGACTCTCTTAGGAAACACCAGTAAATAAAAGTCAAAGGTGCTTTTATTAGGGCCCGGAACCATTGGCTTCAATATTGAGATAAAGGCTCTAAACTATTCTTTAACCTTATCAGACAGAAGCAGTGTAAAGAAAAGATTGATAGAATTGTTGTGGAGGATAAGGAACTTTTGACTCTCCATGACATTACCAATGCCTTTGAAATGTTCTACAAATCCATTTTTACTTCAGAAGATACAGAAGACTCTAAAGACATCAGGAATAGTTGTATGAATCTCGTCCCCAAGATGATTTCTGAAAGTGACTCCCAATTTCTCCAGGCTGGAATCTCCCCTCAAGAAATCTCCACTGCCATCTGCAACCTTAAGGATAACAAAGCTCCCAGACTGGATGGGCTCCCTACTGAATTTTACAAATCTAACATTGATTGGATTACCCAAGATCTTCATCATCTTTATTCAGAGGCATTTGCTAATGGTACCTTGGGAAACTCTATAAATTTGGGTATCATCAAACTTATCCCTAAAGAGGGAGACAGATCTCCTATTAAGAACTGGTGACCTATTACTCTTCTAAATGTTTCTTACAAGATCCTTGCTAAAGTCCTCACCTCCAAACTGGAAAAAATTCTTCCTAAGTTCATATGCTTTACTCAAACGGGATTTATCAAAGGCGGATATATTCTTGAGAACCTTGTTACTAGTTGGGAAGCTATGGAATGGGCCAAGACTTTTGAACAAGATGTTGTTATGCTCCTTGTGGACTTTGAAAAAGCTTATGATAGGGTGGAGTGGGATTTTATTCTTATGATGCTTAAATCTTTTGGATTCCCCCGCATTTTTTGTAATTATGTGCAAATTCTCCTTAAAGATGCCTCTGCTATGATTCAAGTCAATGGTTCTTTTTCCTAGCCCATCCAGCTCTCTTGCTCTATTCGGCAGGGTTTTCCTCTTGCTCCTGCTCTGTTTGTTATTGCCTCAAATACCTTGTTTTATCTCCTTAGAGATGATTCCATCTCCCCTAGGGTCTGTGGGATCACCTTGCCTAATGATGCTAAACTTCTCAACATCTAGTTTGCTGATGACACCTTCCTCTTCTTAGAGTTCTCAAATCATAACTTCCAGTGCCTCAAACAAAAGCTTGAGTTCTTTGGTAGAGCCTCAGGAGCTCGTATCTCCAATACTAAATCTATCTTGCTCAGCTGGGAAGAGGAACCCTCGGACTGGCTACAAAAGTTCAGCTTTGCCTGGGGAGGACCTAATAAGATTGTTTGTTATTTGGGTATCCCTTTCTCTGTTTCCCCCTCAACTAAGGATATGTGGCTTTGGGGTAAGAATAAGATTGATAAGAAGCTCAATAATTGGAATAATAGAACTCTTTCCCTTGCAAGAAGGGTCCGGGTCTGTCAAAAAATCCTTTCCTCATACAGTATCTACTATTCCTCAATGTGGATGTTTAGTAATTACCAAATTTTTGAAATTCAAAAAGCTATCTGACGCTTCCTTTGGTCGGATGGCAAGGCTAACAAGAAAGCTCATGCGGTCAAGTGGGATTGGTGCCATATTGATAAGAAACTTGGTGGGCTTGGTTTGAAGGATCTCAAGCTTCAAGGAATTTCCCTTGCTTCCAAATGGATCTTTTGTGCTCTTGATGGTAACGAGCCCTGGAAAGTTCTTATCAGAAATAATATTCAGTCTGGTGCTCCCAAAGCTACCAAATCATGGAAAGACCTCCCTCTCTATGACTTGGTTGCTGGGAGGTTTTCTATGGTTGTTTAGGGCACCTGGGTTTTTAAATCCATTTGGAGGGCATGGGAATATGTGCATGGTTTCATTGATAATTCCAGTTTTGATCATGACCATGTCTTGCATGGGGAATGATCTATCTAGTGGAATCTTCATCATTTGAATAAACCCCTGGCCCTTACCAAAGGATGCTCCGCCAGGCTTTGGTCGGGTAAAGGCATTAAATGTTTTATGGACATCATGGAAAATGATAACCTTCTTAGCTAGGAAACTCTCTCTCACAATGATAACCTCTCGGACTCCCATAAATGAACCTACAATCTCATCACTACTGCTTGTGCACCTCTTTACCTCCCTCGTAATACTCATGTGGACTCTCACCGTTACCTCAATTTTAGGTGGAAAGATGGCTCCTTCCTTCCCAAAGTCAAAGCCAAAGATATTTACAAGCTCCTTAATCATGATACTTCTGTGACTGACCATATTAACTTTACCTGGTACTGTAACTCCAGCCCAGCTGATTGGCAGAAAGTCTTTGACAAGTTGTGGAAATCCCCCATCCCGCCTAAGATTAAATGCTTCAAGTGGTAGCTTTTACTTGATAGGTTACCTATTAGAAATCATTAGGCTGCTCTTGACAATTGTCCTATTTGTAGAACACCTGAAACTATGAGGCACATCTTTTTTGACTATAGTTTTGCTAGAGAAATTTGGCTTATGTTTGGATTTTCTATTACTAACCATGTCTATACTATTGATATCATTACTAGTTTTATTCATGGCCTTCGCAAAGATGCTAACCTATTTTGGCATATCCTATCTTCTTTCATCCTTTGGTTCATTTGGAAATTGAGAAACGAGTCTAAATTCCAAGGCACTGATAGGACTCTTACTAGTTTTTTTAGAAAACTCACCCATTTCAAAATTGCTTCACAGGTATGCTGTGTGATGAATCTGGAATGGGAGAAGCTGTTGAGATTTCTCAGGGACAGACATGCCTCGATGTTTATCTATGAGACGAAGGATGGCTTCGAATGGGCCAGCATTGTGGATGATCAGTCTGCTTTTGATGTGGCGCTTGATAAGTTGATTCAGGATATCAGTGACAACAAAGGCCCTAGTTTTGACAAGTTGGATATTCTCACTCAAATTCTGGAGTGGAAGAAGGTGGTCTGGATGGAGGGCTCTCCTGGCTGGACTGCTTGGATTGATAATCATAATGATGTTCTACACTAAAACTCTTTCTTGCTAATTTTTTGTACCTCGCTTGTAATTATCTAACTTTATGTTAACGTTTTTGTCCTGCTAGTGGGTTGAAGCATAGCCTCCCCTGAACTCTTGTTGTACTCATCTTTTGAACTCTCGATTATCAATATAAAAATATATCATAACAATATTTTTTAAAAAAAGTGTTAAATATATAAATAATTATTTCTATATTATATTATTTAATCATCTTTAAAATAATAAATACTATTTAAAATTTTCTCAATATAATTAACTATTTTGAATCATGTTTATAAATAAATTAAATATAAACAAATTAAAATTAAATAATAAAAGAAATATAAAAATCTAAATTTAAATTGTGAAATTAATTTTTTTTAAGTTTTTAATTAAAGGTGAACTTTGAAAAGGGCCAAAAATTTCTGAAAAAATGGCTATATGGTAATGTAAAAATCTAAATTTAAATTGTGAAATAAAAAATTATTAAGTTTTTAATTAAACATGAACTATAGGAAAGGACAAATATTTCCGAAAAAAGGGCTCTTATGCTCAAAGTTTTCAACCAATCAAAATATAGAAAAATAATTTTCAAAATATGTTTTGTTAAAAAAATTGTATGTATACTTTAGTTAATATAAGTATTTTTAGAATAAGAAAAAAAATATGACATCTAATTGGTTGAAATTGATTAGTTTAATCACTGGTTAAATTCTATTGATGTGTGGATGGAGGGATCTATGGGATGGACTGCCTGGGTTGACACTCATGATGATATCTTACACTAGTCTTTTGGTTTCCTTCTTGTATCTATGTTTAGGACTATCTGATATGTAGATTTCATGATTCTCTTGTTGTGAGGCTTAGCCTCTTTATTTTGTTCATTTCGATGTAACTGATTATGTTTTTGTGACCCCCTTATTTATAATACAAAAAAAGACCAAAAAATAAATAAACCATCATAAACACAACATTAACAACTCACTAATATAAAAAACCAAGCATAAATCAATTTTTGATCATTTAATAATATTCCCAATTATTTTAATATTTTTTTAGAGATGAATTTTGATCCCATTTTATCCATGGAGTTAGGTTCTTAAAAAGGTGGTTGAAAAATCTAAGATAAGTATTAGATTCAAAGCATACATTAAGAGGTCACAGACGACAATCTTAGAAAATTTTGTAATAAAATTTTAAACTTTATCAATAATTTTGTCCAAATCATTTTACATTATTTTTTCTTAGTCACCCGTGGGTATGATGGCATATCACACTATATGGTGTTTTTATGTACTATAAAGATTCCACACGTCTCCTGGAAAAAAATGGCTTTGGATAATATAATATAGAATAGAAAAGGCGGGTTCGAAGATTCTTGGTCAATCTGACTTTTGTACATTTAAGTAGTTGAGAAATATCGTTTGTTTCAAACATGACCACACAAAACATTTATCCAGTGCGCGGGTCCCTTGCAAGCGACTGTCCCAAGTTCAATCAACCCATCGACTATCCCTTGGAACCTTTATACATTTATTATAACATTTTTTAATTTTCAATTATATTATAGTTATATTTTTATTTTTAATAAATTTAGAATATTTTCATTCTTCTTTCTAAATTTTTGTTATTTGGATTGCAAGATCAATAATTTAGAGATGATTATGATTTGTTGTGTGCATTAAAATATTGAATTGTGTTTCTAAGATATATTTATTTAAAGAAGGCACTTTGAATAATTCTAGAATCAATCAAGAGGGCAATTTTTTAAAACTATATACTCAAGGATCTATTGCTAACACTTTGTAAGTTCATCACAACAACTTCTCTATTTAAATTAGCATCTAACTCTATTGTCTCGCTTTGATTATTACCACTAAGTTGACCTTTACTTTTTTTCTAATGAGATTATTCATTCAGGGGGCCTACATAGACTCTTTCTTTCCCTCTTATGGGAGGCCTTTTGATTGTATCTTCATGATGGATATAGTTCTTGGGGTATTGATGAGTTCTACTCATCCATATATCACTTATTCCATTGCTTCTACATGATTGCTTTTCTATATTCACTTTTTTGGGGAGGATTTTTTTTTCATGTGGTTTTTCTCTTTTATTCCATTTGCGAGAGATATTTTTAATATGGGTACCTGAAATGGCCTCATAGACAAGAGTCACCTTGCATCCTGCATCTTTTACATTGGTTTTGTTCCTCCCTAATGTGCATTTATGGAGTTATGGTGTGAATAAGGTTATATCCTAACTAATTCCTTAGTGTTGACTTATTCACATGTTAATTTAAGTCCTAGGTTTCTTTCTAGAAGTTAGTTGTTAATGGGGACATGCATCTCATTTACTTCTTGTGTCCTAGATTATTAATATATTATTAAGGTAGTTGTCTCATGTTATAAGATTAAGACACATGTCAACATCTTGTTTAATCATATTTCTCACCCTGCATATATAAGGAAGGCTAATGTACAATCTATAACATATCTCATAGATCTTAATATTCAAACAAGCTCATATCTTGCATACTCTCTCGTGGAAGGTTTCTTTCCTTTCATATGAAATCTTGAATGATGAGCTAATCTTTAGCTCCTAAATAATATATTAGAAATATTAGTAATCAAAATACCCATGCACATCCATTTGGGGAATTATCAATAAGTTTATATCCATAATTATGGATGCATACTAGAAATTCTCCCATTTAGACATAATCGAGAGTGATCTAGGCTTGAATTTGGTAACCAAATTGATTAAAAAAAAGTGGTGCATACAAAGAAATCTAGTGCACAAGAATTAGACACAAAATATACTATTGTAATACAAATAACCAGGCTAATTCAACTTGCAAATGCATGATTTTGTAATTTAAAGAACAAAAAGACAATTTTCACGAAGAGAAGATTTATTTGCATCGCATGGGTCCCGTATTGAACCATTGAGCCATCATCAAATTTTCATATATACATATACAATTTTAAGCACATATTTGTGATTGCAAATCTATTTAAGAGACACAAACTTCTTCATAACAAGACAAAGTTCCATCATAAAATTTCAAACAATTTATTAACAAAGACACTATTTCTAAGATTTGACAATATATTTATATATTTTACATCATTCTTCAATTATAAAAATTAATACCATTCGCGGTCTAATTTGATTTCCAAAATTTATCATCTAATTTCCTACTCATAATTATATTTAATTAATCTAAATATGTTATACTTATCTAATTGTATTGTATTATTTCAATTAATCTCGATTCATTGAATAAGACATCATTTTCCTATTTGAATAAGTTTTTTTAAGCTTTAAATCTATGACTCTTGGGTTATATTAATTATTTATTTATATATTTAGACTATTCAAATTTGAAGATGTTCGATTTACAATTTATTAGTTTTATATAGAAAATTGACTTAACACGCTAACCCTATTGCTTTCCGTATTGTCTAATCCAACATTTTTGACTTTATTTATTAATTACTTCAAATATTTTTTATCTTAAATTAATAAATATGGTCTAATATACATGGAGAATGATTGAGTTGTTATCAGATGACTACTGTAAAGTACACCTCAATTTTATCTGTCACATCGAAAATGATTTCTGTAATTATTAAAATGACAGAAACAGAAAGTGTCCTTTGAAAGTGACAGTATAGATTTGTTCGGTCCACATTAAGTAATGCGTAACATCATTCTCTTGGAAAGGTAAAAGAAAATTATTGGGCAAAAACAATCTCCCGTCAAGTGAAACAAAAATAATAAATCAGCATTTTTTATTGCATAGTTAATAGTAATAATTACAATAAACAAGTTGTATGTAAAAGTTTATTTTCTTTTGTATTTCACTGTATAGACTAAAATATTTTGTGTCTCACTGCATTTGGTAATTTCATATCTATAAGAATATTCATATTTATAACCATATCCATATCCATATTCATATTTATATCCATATTCATCAGTGGGTGATCGAGATTCCGAAGTACCTAAGAAACATTAGGCCATTATTACACAAACAAAGAGTCTAGGGCCCATGGCTATCCAAAAAAACTTAAATAATAGTTTGATAAATGAGTTGGGCCTAGTCTTAGGAGCTCATCAGAGTATGTTCATAAATAGTTGGTATTAATTTTATATAGTGCATTAGATTAAAATGTAAAAGCTTTTGGATTACTTCTATGTTTTAGATCACTGATTGTGATTTAAAGCATGGATGGAAAAAACTTTTATAATTAAATTTGGAAAAAAAAATTGATACACATTTACAGATTGTTAAAAAGTATGTTTAGTATCAAAATTTATTTTTTGTGAATTTTGGATCACATTCTGTAATTCAAAGTAAAGTATTTTAGATTTTTAAGTGTGATTTAAAATATTGATGAAATAATTATACAATTCAAAAACATTTACATCAGTTTCATGAATTGTTAGAAAATCATGTCTATCATCAAAACCTAAATACCAAATATTTTGAAGACTTGTTTTAGATCACATCCAATAATTTGTGTCATTTCATGGGTTGTAAGAAAATCATGTCTACCATCAAAACCCAAATCCCAAATTTTTTGAAGGCTTATTTTGTAAGAAAATCATGACTACCATCAAAACCCAAATCCCAAATCTTTTGAAGACTTGTTTTGGATCACACCCAGTAATCTTAATGAGCGTATCATTTCATGGACTGTAAGGAAATCATGACTACCATCAAAATCCAAATTCCAAACCTTCTGAAAACTTGTTTTAAATCACAGCTAATAATCTTATTGAATAAGTCATTTCAAAAGTTGTAAATAAATCATGTCTATCATCAAACCCCAAATCCCAAATCTGTTACAAACTCATTTTAATCACACCCAGCAATTTTCCTGGGTTGTAATGAAATTATGTCTGCTATCAAAATCCAAATTCCAAATTTTTTAAAACTTCATTTTAAATCACGCCCATTAATCTTATTATGTGTGATTCCAAACACAAATAAAAAAAAATAAAATTACAAAAATCTGGAAGCCCTTCCATAAGATCTAATAGGCATAAGGATAAAAGCAGAGAAAAACTTTAGGCAACCCTCCTCCAAAGAAAATAGAAGAATTCGTCAAAGGATTCTAAGTTTGTTTATTATTATTAAGATTTTGGCTTATCCAGTGGGCCAAACAATCAACACTGCACCGGCAATTAGAAGGCTTGGAGAGTGAGTGGGTAAAATCAACATAGTGGTAGCCGTGAGTGTTAAAAAAGATGCTTTTTTCATTAAATTTATTTGGTAGCTAAAGATAAAGCCGACATTGTCACTGTTGACTGGTGTGAGCATTACCTGAATTAGTCTCTGTTTCATTCAATTGGCTGACTTGCTTTGTAAATAATTTTCGTCATGCATGGAATTTAAACTGGTCTTTTCGAGAGATTTGTGGGTTTGTTTGTTTTTTTTGATGTTATGTATGGGGATTGCTTCCATTTTGTTTAGATTTTAGAGTTTGACTATTACTTTTTTTGGTTAAGAATTTCTTCTGTTAATAGTCAAGGATTGAGGGTTTCTATTTTGTTAAAATACGTTCCGGCACGATTCTAATTTTATCTCTTATGATGTCAGAGTGTTTGCATTCAACAAGCTTTGATTCTTGGTGGGCTCATTTAGAACCATTCAACTTTATTTAGTGGACTCTTTATTTTTGAAAAAAAAGAATCAATATACTTGTGTATTATTATTTTTCACTTACGAAAATAAGTAAATGTTTAAAATAGAGTTGCATTCATTCTATAAAATTATAATTGTTATCATAATCAAGTTACTCTCTATTTATATTATAGTTAATGATCAAGTAGAGTTTGACTATAGCAATGGATGTTGTTGGACCTAGTGCTATTAGTGTCTATCTTGTTTCTAGCCTTATAAGGGTGGAATCTCATGGAAGGGGGCTTTAGCTGAGAATGTTTTAGGATTATTTTAAAGTAGATGGTCTCATGAATTTTGTAGTTCAATTTAGGTTTAAAAGTTTAAGCCCCAAAATTAATGGAAGTTGTTGGTCTCATGGATTTTATTATTTAGAATGTTGAGTAATAAATATAAGATAATAAATAAATGAATGGGTTAAAATTGGAAAACTTGAGATGATTGACAATTGAAAAAGAAAAAATTAAACTAGCATAGAAATTTTTAGCCCCCACTTTTTCGACCTGCTTAAATTTGTAGTCTTAAAAAGTAGAGGTTATTTTTCAAGGAAAATGATCATAACTAATCTTGTAACATTTGTTTATTCCATGGAACCTCTTCATCTTAAAAATAGAAATAAAAGCCCCTTTGTGAGACCCCACCCTAAGTGGAAAGTATGCTATACAAGATGGTAGATAAGCTATTCTACTAGTTTACTAGTTGTCCCAATGCTTGGCTAAGTGAGTTGCTCTTTCCTCCAATGCCTAAGTTCTTGAAAAAGTTTCATTTGAGGGAGTTTCAAAATAGAAAGCAATTGGGTTATGTCCCTAATGGACATTGAAAAACATAAAAAAAAAGGAGAGGTGTGAAGTACAATGGTTAGTGTTCCCATTTATCTTGATAACTTGTCATGTCTCTATTGAAGCTAGTCCCTAGTACAACCAAAACATGTTTTCCCAATCATCATGAGAAAGGAGAAGAGGGCTTTGAAGTATTACAAGGGGGCAAAATAGCTTTAAAATACCTATTTATTGAAGAGGGGACTTATATTAGATAGTTCAATCATTTAAAACATGTTAATCCCTCAAACTATGGTACTTACCAGTATTAATGAGAACATGTCTTACCTACCCTTGAAAGATTTATTGAAGATAATTATTGAAAGATATTCCAAAGTAAAAGTTAAGCTATTCTAATTTAATTACACTAGTTGGGTTATGAAAACAAGGAAAATTGGAAGTAACAAAAGATTTAAAATATAGAAATAGAAAACTAGTTATAAAATAAAAATGTAGAAATATAAAGAACCTAGAAATCAAAATAGGAATCTTAGTAGCCAAAACAGTAGTTTGCACATTGTCACTTGATTCAAGTGTGTTGGAAAATATAAGTTTCCAATTTGGAAATACTCTTTCTATACACAAGCGAACCATGACCCAAAATAGAAAGCCTCAAATTAGTTTTGAAAAATGGAAACTAACCTAAACTTATTGTCTTGAATGAAATATTGAAATAGTATGAGAAGGGAAAGAGAAGAAGAAAAACTCCATGTAATAGAGACTCCAAGAAACTTGTAGCTAGAACAATTTAATGTGAAAGAGACTCCAAGAAACTTGTAGCTATGACAATTTAATGAAAGGTTGGGATTACTTAGAATCTTGTCTTCAAAACAAGCCCCTATTTTGGTCTTTCTAGCTCCATGGGTAGCCAATGGAAGGGAGAGAAATTGACTAGTGTGTACACTTTGTCTTAATGTGTCTCAGATTAAGGACAATAATAAAAAATGTAAATAAATCTGAAATATTATCCCTTAATCCACTAGAAGAAACACCCTAATATTCAAATCATTGAATGAAAAAATTTAATTATCACCACTCAATTTTTAAAATTTAACTTTTTGATTAAATAAAAATATCACATAAAATTGCATCAACTAATATATAAATGTACACACACACACACACACACACACACACACACACACACACACACACACACACACACACACACACACACATATATATATATATATATATATATATTATCCTTCTTTGTTGTGTTCAATAAATATTAAAAAAAAATATTCTATGTTTTCCCCCTCTATCCACAGCTCATCATCTGTACTTGGATATCATGAAAAATTATCTTTATATGCATGTCATCAGTCATCAAAGGTGAGTTTCAGATTCAATACCTTTAAACAACAAAAGTCAAGACAACCCGACTCTTTTTTCAACTAATAATTTGCCAAGTGCATGGCAGGCATTACCGTATGAAATTGATCTATTATTAGTCCCTGCCTTATAGGCAGGAGACTTATGTTTTCACTGCTTTATTTCTATTAATTTGTTTTTGGGAAAGCGTGAACATATTGTATGCACCCTAAAATGGTCGCCTAGACTTTGGGCCCCATTTCTACAATTTATCAAATCCCTGAATCAATATTTTCAAAAATCAACATTTTTCAAATATATCAATTTCCTTGATCAATTCAATATTTCCTAAGGTTTGAGCCTTATTTAATTTAAAAGAAATAAAAATAAAAATCTTATTTAATTAAGAGAACATGCTCTCTTTTAATTAATTAAAAATCTCTTTTAATTAAATAATAAAATCACTTTATCCTAAGCCTTTATTTAATTAAAAGGAATTTTCTCCCCTTTTATTTAAATAAAAAATCTCCACTTTTCTTCTTATCCTATGTTGCACAAATAAAGCATTTAATTCTTATTTATAAAGAAAAATAAAATAAAAAATAAAAGAAAAGTACTTTTTGTCTCACATGGACATAAATTAAATGCTCAACATAAAGTAAATGCTTATAATTTTCTTATTGGAGGATATTTGTGCACAAGGATCAAGCTTCTTTTTTTCTCCATCGTTGATTAAGTCTTTTGCCTCTTAATCTCCATGGTCCATTGTTTTTCACTTCCTATAAAAGAAGAGCTCTCTTCCTCATTTACACACAATACATACTTGAATTATTATGCTACAGGTTTTCTAAGTCATTGAAGCTTTTGGAGATTTTCTTGCATCAAGTTTTGAAGATTTGGAGCATCATTGGCATTCATCTTGCATCTACATCACATCCTAGCTTGCATCATAGTTGCATCATCATGGTATCATTTCCTTTCATGTTTTAGATTAATCTCACATAGTTTAATTAGAGGGTTTGTAACTCTTTCATTTCCATTTTCAAAGCTTAATTGCATCTTCATTCTCATAAGATTAATTTGCATTCTCATATAGATTTGCATAGCATTGCATTCATTTCGAATCTCTCATTGTGTGGTTGACTAGCAAGGTCATGAGTTTATAGCTCTAGCTAAGAGCAATTTTACAAATCTTGCAACTCCATGCATAGAGAGCTATGGATCGATTTGTGAGGGCTCATTCTTGAGTTTTCTTGCATGTAAGGATTCATAGAAGTGTGACAACATTTTAGCACACACATATAACCTTTTGTAAGTAAATCTAAGTGTTTGTCAATATTTTTATTTTTGTTAAATTTAGCATAATTTAAAACTATTTTTTTATTGGTCAGTTGTGTTTTTCCTGGGGGTTAAAATATTTTTTGTATGAAAAAATTCAGCCATTTTGTTTTATATGCCGTGTGCAGCTGGGTGCTATTTTCCACAACATATTAACTGCGGATTTAATGGAGGAGTAAATGTACAAGCTTTGTCTTTAATTTTCATCCTGCGCATTATGTTGGTTTTCTATATTATGTCCTTTGCCTTTTGCTATTTTTTATTATGTTCTTCGCTATTTTGTTTGATATCTCTCTGTTGTTCTTGGGCTTTCGAATGTAATTTCTTTGGTAACAGAGAAGGACACCTGCTACCACCTCGGGTAGGTCGTGTATTTGACGCTTCAATTTTTACATTTCTAACTGTAATTGTTTTCGGTATCTGTCTCATGCTAAGTAAATTCTATTTGTTGTGTTCAGGAAGATTTAGGGCTTTTCTTGTTTTGTTGTATTCTTGCCTCC
This sequence comes from Chamaecyparis obtusa, assembly GCA_027943335.1. Classification (NCBI taxonomy): domain Eukaryota; kingdom Viridiplantae; phylum Streptophyta; class Pinopsida; order Cupressales; family Cupressaceae; genus Chamaecyparis; species Chamaecyparis obtusa. The sequence continues at coordinate 1,857,200 of BSBK01004172.1, forward strand.
AGTTGACGAACAAATTTTGTTTGTGAAAGCTTGGTTGACGCTTCCTTAAAAAAAACTTAGGGTTTTGTGGGATTTATTGTACTTCAGTTTGATTGATCTAAGATGTTTGATCTAAGATATTTGACTTGCTTTTGTATTGTTCCAATTGTGATTGTGCTTTTGTATTTGACTGAAGCCTGTCTAGTTGTCTATCCAATACACCTGGCTTTTCTTAGAGGCACCAGTGAGAACTATGCTCACATTTGGATTTGCTGCACACCAAGCAATGGCCAACTGTGACAAAGATACCCCCAACTCCATTGCTATTGCCTTTAGTTCATCAACTATTTGAAACTTGTCATCAACCAGTGAGTTATTCTTTAGATGCTGTAGGTCAATCTACGCTAAACAGGTCAGGAAACTATTAAAAAAAGGAAATTTGTATAATAATCTCAAATGAATATACTAGTCTAAAGAATACCTGATAATCTTTCAGTGCAAAGCGATTATCAGATGGTAGGCATTAGAAATCTTAATAATCAATCCAAGCTATTCCCTCACCTAAGATTTACCGAGAAAAAATGAATATAATACAACTACAAGCTGCAATGTAACCATTCAGAAAAGACCCTTCATTCTAAATAATTATAGGATCTGAACAATTCGAACCAGCCAATATTGAAAATTCCTTCAGAATTGAAGGCAATGTAACAAAACAGCAAAGCAGCATCATTTTTTTTTGTGTGTAAACAATTATTTTATTTTTCCTGCACACTTGGTTGATTTCCATGGGACAGTGTCAAACCCAAGCCTTAGTGCTTATATAGTGGCATAAGTTCTACCTCAACCTATAACGGGTGGAAGCATTGGTGTCTCTATTTGTTACCGCGCATCCTCATGAATTGCCTTCTCTGCTTCATGCCTTCACTTGTTTTTTCTTTGTTCGAAGTCTCACCCCGTCTTTGAGAAAAAATAGTAACATGATTGCACTGGTGAAAGCCATTCAAAAGCACCCGTCATTGTGTAATAATGAAAGGGTTTAATTAACTTCATATTTCTGATATTTCCTTGCTCTCATTTCTTCACTGCCATTGTAAAATTAATACAGTGCAAAATCCCTCAACTATTTTTACTGGTACAATTTTGAGGAGTTACAATGGAGGATGACACGTATAATAAATGCTAAAAGCCATGTAGCATATTTATATTGAGACGTGGCTAAAAAATGTTTGAAGGCATAACTTCAAAAATATCAATTATTTGGATAGATATTAATGAATTAAAAAAGGTGTCATTAATAGTAACACGACTACACTGGTGAAAGCCATTCAGAAGCACCCATCATTGTGTAATAATGAAAGGGTTTAATTATTAATTTCATATTTCTGATATTTCCTTGCTCTTCTTTCTTCACCGCCATTGTAAAATTAATATATTAATGAATTAAAAAAGGGGTCATTGAATTATTTATTAGGGGTTGTGCTTTTGTGGCCATGCAACAAATAGTGATAGGTTTTATATATTTGTGAGAGAGTAAGTAATTAGGTAAAAATAATTAAGTTATTTGTTAGTCTCGAGACTTACATTTTCGGGTGATTTTTTACATTTGTTTGCTTTGAACAATAGAGATTTCCTAATGCACATTAGGTGATGTTAGGCATACTTACAGAACTTTGCAATTGTATTCTATGAGATGAAAATACCCATACCATACTAAAAAAATTATTTTGTTCCTATGCAAATCACCACTCTGATTTTTTAATATTTTATATTTTACCATATTGGAAGGGACTTCTACTATAGATTTAAGAAATGAGATTGGGATTGTGTCTCCTACCATTCTAAATTGACTTGATTAATTTAATTTTTTTAATTCCAAACTCTTTTTTGCAGCAACAGACTTGACCTCGTTTTGACCTTACTAACTCAAATTAAAATAGTTAATGTTGATCCTCCAAACTAATTTGGCATTAATGATGTTAAAAGTCACCTTATCATCTCTTCTATTTATATATTGTGTGTAGGTAGTCAGGGCTTAATAATATAGCAGTTGGCCTAAACATTGCCGGTTTCAATATTAGTTCTTAGGTTTTCCTAGTTCTCAATTTTGTAGAGTCATGCTCTCTACATTGTAATTGATTTTACTTTATATGACAGAAGTAGCTGAATTCAGAAACATTTTGAATCAAAGTGTCTAGTGGAATATTGAAATGGAGGTTTTAAAAATGCTGAGGAAGAAATATGAAGTCTGCAGATAACCCAGCTAAGCATTCCAGGTACTCACGTTCTCAAAAGTCATTTATGCACACTGCAGTAGAACTTCTGTTTATAAAATTTAGATTTTTTTTTTCCTGTAACATTATAGACCTTGATCCCTCATTTTCACATTGTAACTCCTAAAATTGATATTTATTTTGTTTTGTTTTCCTTTAAGCAGCTCATAAATCTTATCAATTTGGGTTCATGATAAATTAGATCATTAGATTGTACGGATATTTGAAAAACTATTATTTTTCCATTTTACATTTTCCAAGTTTATTTTGTAGTTATTATTTTAAGCCATTTTAGTTGGATTATTATAAACTCTGAACAAGTTAAAATGTTTTTTACACCTAAACGAGGGAAAGTTTCTCTTATCATATGTAATCCGATCTTACACCTATAATTTACCGAACCAGATGTTTTAGGGTACCTAACTATGAAACCTTCCTATCACCTTGCCTCTCATTTTTCCATATCTATATGATTACTAGTTTTATAGTTTGTCAATAATATGGATATCATTTATATCAATGAAATGATAAAATTATTATATAGAATGGTTTTTTAAAGAAATAGGGAATATAAATAAAGGTATTCAATAAAAATATAATAATAAATTATATATTTTAATATTTTTAAAATTTAGTTTTGTGGTGGTAAAGTTTTGACTAAATTTTGTAAAACATTCAAAGTTTTTATAAAGAAAGGGGTCAAGTATTCTTTTGTTCGTATATTCTTTTGGTGTATTTCAAAAGTACTATGATATAGATGATTGTTTTTGTTGATATTATTAGTGTTTTCTTTTCTTAACTAGTTCTATGTAATTCTATTCATTATGACAAAGTTTAGATTTTGTCATTTGTTATACATGAATTAACTCTTCATTATTTCTATTAGGAATGAGATTTCAACTTTACCATATCATCATTACTTCATCCAACATGATAATCTAATACATCTTCTTAATAAAGGCCAAGCGGATTGTGAGACAACCAACAATCAACCTCTAAATAACTATTGTAATGAATTAAGATATGATTATTTTGACTATTTTCATCCCCACAATAGATACATGAAGAATATGATCTAAAAAATTTATGTACTAAAAATCTTATACAAATTTAACATTGAAAAACTATTATATATAATATATATTTTATTAATTAAATAATAATATATTAGATTTCTATTATATTATATATCATATATTTAATTATATAATATATTTAATATTAATTTATATTTTATATTATATATTTAATTTAACTATTATATTAATTATATTATTGATTTGTTAATATGCATATATGTATACTATTTTCTAATCTACCAACCACACTCATTGTATTTAAATTGAATTAATACTTAAAAATTTGATAATTTCCATACAACTTTTGAAAATGTACTCTAACCTAACTCTAGATAAACATCACTCATCAATAGTCAAATAATCAAACACTCAATCATAATTTTCACTTTATCTTCATCCCCATAAAATCTTACTTTGATTAACCAAAACTTATATTTAACCTTTAAATTAAATTTTATATAATGTATATTTCTAACGGCCTAGAAACGTGCCTACACGACTAGCTGTGGTCAAAATTGTAAGTTTTATCAAAAGATTCTCTTATCAATGAAACATCCCTCATTTTAGGAATATTTTTGAGTAACTAAAGAGTCTTCTTATATTTTGATTGATCAATCCGATGTCTTAGTAACTAAAGAGTCTTCTTATATTTTGATTGATCAATCCGATGTCTTACACATAAAAGCATCTTCCCACACACATTTTTATGCAATCTTTTTTTACTCTAATTTATGAGTATGAGAGTGGTTATTGGGTAACATAAACCATATTACAAACATAATAGAGAACATAAAAAAATTGCAAAGGTGTTTATATCGCCCTTGGCTAAGTAGCGGAAAATATACACTGACGTGACCCTTTTTTCTTCGGCTACATAGACGCTTATGTTTATGTTGACTTTGTTGTCTGCCCCTTTCTCTCCAAGAAAATCATGTGTGACATGACATGATTATACATCATTTCTAATAATGTTACGACTTTCACCATCTCCATCAGTGGGGACGTGGCTAGGCTCTATACAGATTCTATCAGTGAATAAATTTCAAAAAATGGAAAATACAATAGATTTTCACATTTTGTAATTGGAAACCACAAAAAAATTGAAAAAAAATAGTTTTTTTGTGAATTTAAAAAAAAATCATTTTTAAAAATCTTTGATACATTCTGCCTGAAACTTAGCCCGCCCCATCAGCAGTCCCTCATGAAATCAGAGGAAACAGAGCTTAAAGTTATCCACTTACATGTTGCTATTATATCATATCATAGTCACTATCACATTTGTGCTATGTAGTGGGGGAGTACAGCGAGTCCCACAAGTATTGCGTGTAAATAAATTATGACTTGTTCTCCACTCTTGCTCTAGATCTGCAATCATAGTCCAGTTATTTATGTCATAAGCATCTACTATGGATGTCAGATAACAGTATTTGTGTTGGGTGGTTGAACACCCAATATGACAATCTATTAGTGGGAAATATCTATGCATTCACAACTTTAAGAATGACGAAAGCTAATTTTCAAAGAACAATGATTTTGTTTGATATATCAGCAACCAAACTCGAGTCAGTTGGTGGAATTATGCAATGAAATATTCAGGTTGCAGTTTTCAGTATACCCTGTTAATAGCTCTTCAACTTAAAATAACAATGGTGCTCTAGGATTTATTTGCAATTTCAAAATTTCCCAATCAACAAATTGCCAAAATAATTTCATTTTCAGCTCTGCGTGCAACCAGGGAATGGAGTTGCACAAACCAAGAGGTAAAGGCTTTTGTCCTAACCTCAAGGTATGTAAATAAGGTTCTTTGTCCTTCATGCATCAACGCTATGAACTTCAAAATGAAGCAAACAAATATGAAATTCTGATGATTATAAATTTCCAAACGTTCCATCTTTTATACCTATTGGAACTTTATTTTTAGATTTATCATTTTTTGTCCAAAGACAAAGCATTTTTGATCTATTTTCTCATGATGCAGTTGTGTCAAAGACTTGTCCAACTTCTTAAAAGAAACAATTTCAGCTTCAAGTCTCTGATAGTTTCCTTCTTTAAGCTTGAGCTAACTTCTAATTTCTTTTTCAATTTTCTTTGCATTTTCAATCTGAATCTTCAAATTAGTTATCTATTTATCTGCATCCGACTTGAAATGTCTTACATTCTTTTCTTCATTTCCTTCATGTAGCAACAATTTTAGGTTCTATTTTTCCTTGTCGGGTTTCTTAATTTCTTTTACAATGCTTATTAGATCCTCTAGAAACTCCACTTCTCCCTCTCCTTCATCAAAGTACCCTTCACCTTCTTGAACTTGAGTGCTAGTTTCCTCTAGGACCATGAATAAAGTATCATCATTTAAGAACTCCTCTTCCCTAACATCCAATGACCAGCTTTCTTCCTTAGAATATAGACTCCTTTTGAAATTTTGAATCCTCTTTTTCTTTCTCTTATATTTTTTTTTTGAGCTTAGACTTCTTTTCAAAGCTACTATACTCACTCTTCTCATATGGACATTTGACTACAAAATGCCCTGGCTTGTCAGATGTGTAAGATGAGTTTTATATTAATTATAAATATTGTAATACCCCGTAAAAGAGTGAAGATGCTACAACTTTTGTTGGATTTGAAGAATTTGTGGTTGAAAAGTTGTTAACAACAACTTTGACGAGTTACATAATTAAAAAAGAAACCCTAATTTTTATTGAAATTTAAAATAGATAACCCTAATTTTAGTTTAAATTCAGAGACACGGCCCTAATTTTAGTTGAAGTTCAAAGAGAAAATCCTAAGTTTTATTAAAATTTAGCAGAACAAACCCTAATATTTTTATGAAATTTAGAAATAAAATTGAACAAAGGAGCATAGGTCAACCCACGAGCATCTTTGGACAAGAGGGAGAGGCAGTGGAATACCATAGTGGTGGCTTTGTCAAAACCATGGTTTTTTAATGAAATATAGAGATAACACAAAATAAAGGGGCACATGTTGACCAAAAGATAAGCAACAACATTCTCTTGTTCCTACATATTAACACTTTCAAATTCCATCCTATGAGTTTTTAGCTTGACCTTTTTAATCTTCTAATCTCCTTCATATGTATTTTTTAGCTTCTCCCACATGTCATGAGCTGTATCACAAAGCAAATTCTATCTCTGATAAGCCACATAAGATTGCAATTTTTATTTACATCTTAGTTTTTTTGGTTGTGGGTACAATTAATATTGATTTATAAATTTGTTATAACCTTGATTTAATATATACTAAACAAATCATATGTATTCACAATATGACTTTTCACTTTTCTTGTAGAGCTTCCGCCACATGCACAAAATATAAGAACTCTTGCTCCTCTGCTCTTCAAGGTTGGTGGATATTGTTGTAGCTTTCTGGTGCAAGGTTTTGAGTGTGTGTGCTACCTTCTTCTTTTACACTTTTACACTCCCAAAGCAATTGTCATTAGAATCACTAGTCAAACGATATGAATTGAATTTCCTTCAACATTCAATTAAGCAATACATGTCCGAATGCTTTGAAAAAAATAGACCAAATGTCAAATATTCCAATTATAGTGGAAATGTGCAAAATAGAAAACAATGTACAAAACATATCAATTGACGAAGCTTTGGACAATGTGCATTGCTTCCAAATTGCTACATTCAACTTTAAGGTTGGTGATTGCTTATTTGATGCTCTTCATGTATTGCTTCATAGCCGCTATACATCTAGTGAACTTCGCAATGGTCTTGTTACCCATTTCTTAGACTGCCTTCATAGAGGTTGTCCTTTGGCTTTAAACTCTTTCAATCATGAGTTACACCCATCAATAATTTATGATTTGCATAGAGTTAATGACAAAGCCACATACTTGCGTAGGATGAGGCTTTCCGCAACAGAATCCAACACAAAAGGCGAAACTGGCCTTTGGGGTGACACATTTTGTATCCATTGGGTAGCTCGTTGGTTGAACATTTCCATATGCATTTGGTCTCTAAAAGAAAGAAACCATATTTGCATTTCAATAAAGATGCTTCTTATTTTGAAATATCTATTATTTTCCATGATGCCAATCCATTAGCTGGACACTATGAGCCTATCTTCTCAAGAATAAGTACCTATAATAGAATGTAGATTGTGCAACCACCTTTGTTACCTGTACCTTGTGAGATCATGAACATATATGCCATGATAGCAGCAAAACTTGATCAAGTCGATCTTCAACAGTTGCCTGCTTTTGTTAGTCCATGTGGTGAAAGCATGTTCGCTGCTATAGCTGCCTTGATTGATACTCGGTTTGATGCACTTGCTTTGTGACTATTCATGGCCTAGTCATTAACCAATGCATTGGCAGTGCAAGATAGATTTTCTTTACATTGCTTCAAGATGCTTCAACATGCTACAACATCAAATAGCCAATTGCTCTTCCAGCAACAAGCACTGATTAGCAAGATGGGAATGCCATATGTTTTTAGCAACCTAGAAGGTTCTAAGTTTTGCTTGTTATGGATTTCATACATATTTCAGACAACTATATACATATGGAAAATCATTCCCCAGTCTAAAGTAGAGGTTGTATGCAAATGCATTCAGCCCAAACAGTACATAAACTTATTTTGTTACGAGAATGATTCAAGCCACTACAAGAAAAACAACATTTATCAAATGAAATGCTTGCGAAAAGACATGCCTTGTTGCATGCCAATGAAAATGCATTTGCAACCAAAAAAACAATGCCTTTTTCAGCAAAAAGTTCAATAATTAAACAAAATACAAGTCTCCCTGCCAAAAGAAATAATATACGATGTTCATTGTGATGTCTAAAAGCAGCAATTCGTAGTAAAGACCATCTCTTGTCAAATATCAACCACCCAAAAGATGCCCCGATGAATAACATTACACATCAAACAACAACATGTGCCAAGACTAGGACAAGATATGTATTCCGAAAAGCAAGAACAACTCACCACCCACAAAATCGTACACATGCAATTGCAATCAACAATACAAATCAGAAATCTATAAAGCAATACCTAGAAGCTATTAACAATACACCTACTCAAGCATGTGAAATTTGTGAAATGTTGTCTTTTCATAAACAGATTTGCAAGGTCAACAATGCATTTGTTAATGCTTTCTCTTTTCTTTCCACTACAACTAATAGCAAAACCATTGTAGTGGGCCAGCCAATTTGCAAACAATGCATAGAGGCTGTTAGGATTGGAAAACTACCAATGTTTGCTGCACCATGGAACATAAGATGCAATAAACAAATAGACATTGTTTGTTCCTTGACTAGCCTAGAAGAAAGACTAGTTTCCCTACATATTTCTTTTGCACAAATTAGGCAATTGGGATACAAAAGAGCATAGTATGGCTTGAATGGTACAATAATCAATGTTCCCGTCGATTTTGATAGAGTTCAACAAGCATTGCCTAGACATATAGAAGAAACCCAAAAAATCACAATAAGATTGCAATGTAAACTTGAATACAGAAATGCACACGCACAAGGTAATGTTAGGCCTTCTTTAGTAATGAATGCTTTAAAGATTCTGTCTAAAACACCATTGTATACAAAAGAAAATATCATAATAAATCAAGATTGGGAAATGTTGATAGCAAGCAAACATGAACAAATGCAAACAACTACTGACATAGATACAGACATAGACTCTGATACTGATATGCAAAAGGATTTGTATGAACATCAGGAAGAGCCCATTACTGAATCGCTTATACATTGGTTCAATGAGTCACATTCAATCAAAGACCTTGATACGATGATTATTGAAATTGCACCATCTGAAGGATTTAAACCCCTGGGAATTTTCCAAGATAGCTATTCAGAAGAAATGAATTTCCCAACACTTTTTTATGGTTCTGCTCGACCTAAAGACATCACTAAAAAATTCAGCTACCAGAAACTAGTAAAGTGGGAGCTCATGCATAAAGACGATGAATTTTCAACACATATAACAAATATATTTTTCAAAGCTATTAAAATAATTATTCATCCAATATCCTCACTGGCATGGGTTTGTATAAGGAAAGCTAAATTGAAAGGTGAAAAATTGTTTGCAAGGGATGTGCAAAATCCTGCAAATCTAGAAAATTTTTTGAAGTCCCCATTAGGTTTTAGGTCATTGAGGAGTATTCGAACATCTCCTGACTATCTTGAAAATAATAGAAAAAACATATTTGCAATGATACGACAACTAGGCCCTCCAACTTTCTTCGTAACACTAACAAGTGCTAAACACTTTTGGGAGCCATTGTGCAAAGCATTGCAACATATACCAAGTATGCAACATGATAAACACAATGAAACTATAGAGGACAAAGACTAACTTTGAAATAAGGAAAAATCCTATCCTTTGCATCCGCTATTTCAATCATAGGCTTAATGCATTTTGAAAGCTAATGCTTAAAAACCAAGAGTTGTTTGGTAAAGTATGTGACTACTTTTTCGTTACAGAATTCCAAACCCGAGGAAATGAACACACACATTTCATGTTATGGATAGAAAATGCACCTATATATGGAGATTGCAAGAACACGGATATAGAAAATTTCATTGACAAATACATCTCATGTGACTCTACATTACTGGACACAAATCTAATTAAAATGCAGACACGTCACCATACAAAAACATGCAAAAAGTACAAAACATCAAGTTGTCGATTTAGCTTTCCCTTGCCTCCCATGAGGCAAACAACAATTTTAGAACCTTCACAAAATACTAGCCCTACAATCAAAGATAGGGCAAGACTATTCTTCAAACAGCTAGAAAAAAAAAACTATACAAAAGAAGTTACGTTTGACGAATTCTTGAATGAATTTGATATTGACGAAGAAAATTACATTGAAATGTTACAAGCAACATTATCACGAAGAATTGTCTTCTTGAAAAGGGATCCTAAAGATCTTTGGATAAATTCATTTGCTAAAAAGGTCCCAGGACTATGGTATGCAAATACAGATACACAGTTCATATTAGATGCATATGCTGCTGCATCTTACTGTAGTTCATACATGACAAAGCAAGATAGAACATTGTCACTTGCATTCCGCCAAATACAACAACAATGTACTTATGCTTACAATGAAAAGATACATTTCATACGAAAGCTAGGCAATGCATTGCTAAACTATCAACAAATGTCTAGTCGCCAAGCAGTTCACATTGCTCTTTCTTTGCCATTACGAAAAAGTTCTCGAAGAACCATTTTTATCTATACAGGACCTCCCAAAAATAGAATCTTGATGTTAAAAAGCCCCAAACTACTGGCAAAGGAACGAGCAGACTCTAAGAACATGATGTATGCCTCTGTAATAAACAAATACATACAATGCCCACAAATGTATGAAAACTTGTCCCTTGCAGAATACACTACTTTTTACTCAAACAATTCATTAGCATCACAAAAAAGAAGGGCAAAGCCACTAATCATACGCTTTGTAAGATACAATCCGCATAAAGACCTAGAAAATTACTGTAGAGAACAACTTATGCTTTATGTTCCTTTTAGAGATAATGAACAATCCTTGTTACTAGGACACAAAACATGGAGCTCGGCATTTGATGCGAACAAGTTACAAATTGCACATGTCGAAAAGATGTTCACACTACAAATATCTAGTACATGGGGTGACATTGAACTTGCCGCAACAAAAGCTACTAATCATAGCCATTCAGTAATAGACCTTGACAATGACAATGACAATGACAATGACCAGAACCAGATCGAAATAGAAATAGAAAAATATGACATCATCAGTGACCTAAAACATGTTAAATGTGCAAAAAAAAACAAGATATTCCCCACTCACTATTCACAAAAATAGCTCACCCATTCTTGCTCAATAACCAAGAATATTTCACGTTGCGAAGACAACTAAACGAAGAACAACAATCAATAGTCAAAGATGTATTGATGACAAAAAGACTCGCACCTGACAAGCCACTATATTTTTTCTTGATAGGAGGGGCTAGCACTGGGAAAACCTTCACAGTGAAAGTGCTCTTCCAAGCAATGATTTGAAACTATGATAAGCACCTAGAAAGTGACATGTTCAAGCCCAAGGGAATCATTATCGCTTCAATAGGCAAAGCTGCATACAATGCAGGTGGCACAACTGCACATTCTATCTTCCACTTGCCATGTAGCTCTTCAAAGATGCTACCTTTGGACTCAAACACACTCGACAATCTATCCAAGAAATTGGACCAATTACAGATTTTGTTCATTGATGAGGCATCACTATTAGGCTCTAGAATGTTGTACAATATAGATAAGCGGCTATGCCAGATCAAACACACACCGACAAAACCATTTGGAAATGTCGATATAATGTTTTGTGGTGACTTGTACCAAGCACAACCTGTATGTGATGCTTGGATATTCGAAGAACCAACCATAAGCAATGAGAAAATCCCATATACATTTTGGGTGGAAAGTGTCGTCTGCTTTGAATTACACAATGTAATTAGACAAATAAATAGACATTTTATTTCTATTCTAAACCATACAAGAATTGGAGAGCAACTGATGAAGACATATCCTATTTGAACAAAACATGTTACAAGACACCTCCTAATGATCCAAAATTCCCATACTTGTTTCAGCGAAATACAGCCGTCGATGAGCATAACCAAATAATGTTGAACCTCTTGCCTACTAAGCTTTATGTATTTGATGCTATTAATGGAAAAGAATCTCCCATTGACAATACCCAGTACCAAGTTGAGAAATCATCACTGCCTAACACAATCTATCTAAAGCCAGGAATCTTGGTTGAACTAATAGCTGGCAATCTAGACACACAAGATGGCCTAGTCAATGGTGCTGACGGCATTTTCCAGATGCACACATCTACCCATTATGACATCCTATGGATAGAATTCAATGACCCTGCTATTGGAAAATCATGACGCCAAAAAAAGCAAGCCATATACACAAGTTCTATTTTGCCTTCTTGGACCCCAATAATGAGAATAGCTAGAAAAGTCAAAACAACTACAAAAATTGTTACTCGATCACAATTCCCTATTCAACTGGCATCCGCACAAACCATTCATAGATCGCAAGGCCTGACCATGGATTCACTTGCTTTTGATCCTTCTAGAGTGTACCAACATGGTCTTGCGTACACTGCCCTATCTTGTGTAAGAAACATTGAGACGTTGTACTTGATTCACAAATTACAGCATCAAAACTTCAAAGTGTCTCGAAAAGTACAAAAAGAAATGCAACGTCTACAAACTTTGGCACAATGGAAACTACAACATAGTCTTGCTCTTGTATCGATGGACCATGTGATTGTATGCTCTCTCAATACTCAAAGCTTTGCATTGCATGCACAAGATATAGCCCATGACCATGATTTGCTTAAAGCAACTATACTTTGCTTCCAAGAAACAAAAAACAAAACAAAAGAGCATCTTCACCTGCTAAATGACAGATTCAATTTCTATTCTTCACTATCTATTCATGGTCTATTGACTTGCTATGCAAAAAATATGACTTTGTTGAGAATTGATACTTTTGCAACACAATTTCTAGAGTCCGCAACTATTGATATATTTCATCTTGGCAATACTATACGCATCACAGATGTTTACATTACCCCAGGTGCACCTATGGATGACATATTGAAGCTAATCATAAACATCTTTGCCACATTTCCTGTGAATTGCAAACTCATAATTGCCAGAGACTTTAACATTGACATGCTACATTCCTCAAAAAAACAAACAATGCTTGCAGAAGTTATGAAACAGTACAAATTAACTTTGCTTGTAGACAAGCCAACAACAATTGCAGGTAGTTTGTCGGATCAGTTTTGGTTACACAACATTGATCTTTCTCTTGTAAAATTTACTTTGCTAGATACATATTGGTTAGACCATCTTGCAATAGCTCTACAGCTCCAACTCTAGTTTGCACAATTGCAAAGTTGATCAGTCACAATAAAAGAACAGGTCTGATGCCCTCATTATGCTATCCATAGCTCTTATCTACCCACTTTATTTAAAAAGCTTTATGGCCCTATCTAACATGTTCTTGTATTCAAATCTGCTTTCTCTAACCCTTCATAGATGGAGTTGCGATTAAAACAAAAAATAGTCAAGCAATTTGCATTTGTCCTAATTCCCATTTTCAGCACTATGAGCACTTGAACATAGTTATTCTTTAACCTCTACGCATTTTACTTGGTATGTAATATTTTAAACCTCTTTTATTTCTCCCTGTTTTATTTCCTCAATTTATATTTGTAGATACTAATTTTCCTTGAGTATCAATAATAGGATTTTACATCTGTCCTAAAAAAGACTAGAAATCTAAATACAACACCCACTATATACCATAAGATGGCGTGCCATTAAGCCATTCTGTCAAAAGATTTATTTCCAATAAGATGACATCATTTTAAGACATTCAATCAAACACTTCACTATGCATTTATCTATTCTTATCACTGTAAGTATTTGTGTGCCTTCTATACTTTCAAAAATCTTCAACTCTTACCTAACACTCCCAAATTAGTATGCCTACAAGGTAATATAGACTTTTCTCTACGATATTATATGCAAATTTTCACCATTTTAGATGCCTTTATATGCCAAAAACCATGTTGAACAAAAAAAATGCACTGGCTCCTGTGCCAGAACAATCCAGTACTCAATGGAAGGTGACCTCAGTTGATACATGGAATGCTTAACATGATAATGAAATTTTAAATATCATCTTGTTGTTATGCAAAGTTAAGAGTCCCATGCATTTTATAAAAGTGGCTTTAGGCAAAGCATTCGTAATAAGTCACATTTAAGTAACTAATCCTCGTCTCCAGAAGGAGACATGTTTGGTATTAAAACAATTATGTTACATAATATGTTATTCAATTTAATCTAATATATTTCTAATTATAATACTATAAGAGTATACTGCACCAACCAATTATAGCTGCATTTGTTTACTATATTAGTAAAACAAAAATTTCATACAATTTGCTTCATATTAAAGTTAATAGACCTCATTAGCTAAACTAGGTTCACTTGACATGAATTAATAATCTAATCCATTCTATATTATATTTTTCTTAGTAATTTGTGGATTCTTTTCCAGATTGGCCTTTCTACTATTTGGGTAAACGGATCCTTCAAATCCACTACGCTCCTTTGACAACTGTTTGCGACACTGTTATTTCATACGTAAATTCTTTTTACTTTCAGATAATTGCATCCTTTTCATATTCAATTTATTCCTTTGAAATTATTATACCATAAAATATTTAAGAACAATGAACGCTATAACATAGTCCACAATCAATCTTTACTTCTCGAAATTGCATAGAAGAACAAGTGCCCATCTTTCATTCGAAGGTTGCAATTTTCCCGGCATAGCAAACACCGTTTTCTTAAGCATTGGACCAAAATAGATATTGGAAATGTAAACAACAAAGAAAATTTATGGACTGCAATGAACTCCAAACAACTCAAATACATAGCTAAAATTCTACTTTCAAATGAAAGATGTGGTACCTGTTCTTCAATTATTGTCATATTTCAAAGAAGAAGAAGACATATCTAATTAGTGGATCTCATCTGTGCACACACGTATGAAATTTATTCTGAAGTTGATTTTTAATTTAAATTTCTGGTTGACTGTTAGACATAAGAAATCCAAGTTAGATTGACTTCCAAACATTGTAGGCATCTTTAGGTCATCATGCTTAATGAAAATGATCATGAGATATTATACAAAGCAATGGAAACAAAACCTAGTTTGCTCCTGTACCTGATAGACTTTATGCCTCTGTGAGGTCAGTTTCAAAATATTTGGCTTCACATTATGTCTAGTTTTATTAGTGCCTAGGTATTGATATCTTCTAATACTAATATGACTACTTGATGTTGACACCCATAATATTCCCCCTCCCTTTTGTAGGAACTTTCAAAGAACAGCATTGTTGCCACTACAACTTTTAGCAAGTAAAGATTGTCATAATTGTTTTGGCCTAACCAGTTTCAACCGCCAAAAAGAAAATACATGGTTATCAAAGACAATGTCAAAACTTCACACTACTTACTACATCATAGTATATAATATTCATCATTAACCTATCAACTAACTACCATTTCACTTAAATCCAAACTGCTCTTACCTTCATCCAACCTGTCATTGTTTTGTAAGTTGCAACAAATGAATATCTATTAACTTATGATGTGTACAATGTTATAATTCTAAATTTTCAAAAATGTTAAATATTTTCCAAAACAAATGTTATGAATAGTGCATAGTGCAATATCAAGCTTAGAACATCTTGTTTTTGATGATTAATTTCTGCCCATATTTGAATACATTTTTTAAAATTATGTTTATATGTTCATATTCCTTACTTTGCTTGTCTGAAAATTTTTCGTCCTCCTTATTTGATTTTACAGGTTTAGCTTGGATATCTGGTCAAAACTTTGTATTCCTCACCTCATAAAATATTTTAACCTTGGATTTACTTTTATAATGGATATAATAATTAGTTTCATTTTCCTTACTTTGCCTTACAAACACAAAGTACAAGTTTCTCATATTTGATTTATTATATCCATAAATTTTATATCTAAAGATTTTTTATTCATTAGCATGCTTCTATTTCAAACCGACTATGAACTTTGTAAATTTTTCTTTTCCTTAATTAATTAGTTGCATTCTGATCTGTAACTCCTCTCTTTGGCCATTGAAGATTAAACCTTTCTAAGTGCTAGATCTCTGTGTTCCTTATTCATATCAAGGCATTAGCTAAATCACTCATTTGTTAAATTTGTGTTTCTTATTCATATCAAGGATTATCGAAATCACTCATTTCTTAGATCTTTGTCTTTTCAGGAGGTGTATTTTCATTTTCTGGTTTTTCCTGTATAGCCTACAGGTGGAATCAGCTCAATTTCGTTCAACGAACAAGTAATTCCTGAACAAGAAGAAGTATTTCTCAAGAGGTATGATTTTATGTTCTATGTCGTCGTTAATTTTTCAGTTTATTTGTTTATCTTTAATTTGTATCATGTTTTCCAACTGGTAAATCTCAAATGGTTTTATGGCACCTGTCTTAATGTGTAGTTGTTCACTCCTATCTATTCCATTTTTGTCACACCACAACATTTTATTTCATGTTTTATAGATACATCTGTCAATAGCAGAGCCCGGGCTTTGAACCCTTGCCATGCTTTGTAGTTGTCATATATATGGAATATTTAAATAATGCATTTTAAAAATTTGAATGGTGAAATCTTTAAGCAGAAGTTGATTGTCATTTTATAAGGTATCTTTGGATTTAATAGAGCAATTTATACTTGAGAGCTGTGCCCTTTCGGAGTTTTAGAGCATAATCACAAAAGCTCTATTAGTTCTAGAGAAAGGGGGTTTGGAAAGATTATTTCTATAAATGTCTTAGCATATGAATAAAGATATTTGAAATTCAAAGTACATAATACACAATAGGAAACAATGCCAAATCTGTATCCCATGTTTGTGGTGAAATTGCACCTTTGGTCATTTTTAAAGGTTCTATTAATCGAAAATAATGAACAAATAGAATAGCAAATTACTTGATAGTTTATTCATCAGTAGATTACAAATTTATGGCTGCTCAAACTCTAAAGTTGAAACTCTTTGAGTTCAAAATCTTTTACATCGACCTTTACCATCAGTCTTATGCTTTTAATGCATGGTAGCTTCAGGCCTTTCAACTGTTTCATAAGCTTTTCCATTGCTTTAACATTGTATTTGATAAAATATGCATTTTTCCTTAAAAGGAACATTTGGCTTCCATTTGACATAAATATGTTGGACCAATCCCAAAACACTGGGTTCCAGCATGACCTCTGCAATGCAGGAAGTATCCAGGAATATTTAAAAAGAATATACAAAAAGTGATGTATTCCATTAGTAAGTTTTGCCAGTTCAAATCAAATCTACTTCGCAAACAATTACAAGTTTACATCCTTTATCCTTCTATTGATTTAGTCTTGTAGAAGCAAAGCTCTATACGAGTCTACTTCAATTTTCCTTCACATCTCCACATTTGGTGTGGCCAAATCTGATCCCTACGTTTTCACTACCGACAATCATTGATATACAATTATAGTCTGTAGATTGCCTCTTGATCATCCAATGGGGGATTTTTAATTATACAACCTAGACGGAGTGTGTACATTACATGTTTTTTTGTATCTGAGCTTTTAGGATTTCATGGAGGTTTGGGTTACCGATCCTTTTAGTTTCTTCAAGATTAAAAAGTTCCTAACATTCCATATGTATTTGTAGTATTCCATTCACATTGTCAAAAGTTCAACTTTTTTGGATGACTGGTTTTCTAGCTTTATTTGCAAAATGTTTAAAGGCATTCATGAATCTCATGGGACTTTTGGTTTTAGTGAAGGTTAGTCCATTAGATTCCAAAATAATTTTGTCATAACTGAGATTTCATGTTTGATGTATCATAGATTTTTTTCTTAAGTCCTGTTTTATGAAGGATAAAAATTGAAAAGATTCTCTGCATCTGATGTAATTATAAATGCTAGAATTCAATCCTTAGTCATGTACATTTCTTTGGAAAATCTAGAGAATCTCAAAAGAGATAAAGCTTTTTTAAATCAACCTGTAGGTGAATTATAGGAAACTTGTAATATTTATTGCTTAATTTTATTTCTCTTGCTCTTGAGTCTAGACTCTAACCATACTTTCATTTCACAGAAACACAAAATTTGTACTGAAGATATTTGATTTTGTTCATGCTCATTTCAGTTCCTTGAGTTGAACTGGCTTTTTATGGTTACGATTTATCCTACATGATGTGTGTTTTCAACTTTTCATGTAATTTTTGAATGGATGCTCTGTATACATGTATTAGACATGTCTTGGTTGTTGTGCCCTACATATAGTTCTCGAACATGCATTTATAATTTTATATACCAGTTCAAATTATTTTATACTGTTGCTTGCTTGTATTAACTTGCCTCTTTTTCGTTTCCCCTCAGTATTGGAGTTTCTTAGAACTAACACTCTGATGACAATTTTATTGGTTAAGAAATGACCTCAAAAGGATGTGTGTAGAATCAGATTATCTAATTACATAAAATATAAAATTGTTGGTTTAAAGTTTAACAATTATTTTTAATCATTAAGTGCAAGCATCCAAGTCAGTATACATTAGATCTATTATTTTTTTCTTATTTGCTACACTTTGTCTTCCTATTGATGTCCTCATTGCTCATGTTGTTGGAACTGTTTCAGATCGAACCAGCAGCATCTCCCAGAATGGATCCCTCTAAAGTGAACGCAATAAGAACTGACACGGGATCTATCACCAATCAACCAGACAAAATAGTTTCTGATATAAGTCATATGAAGCATCCAATGTCTAGCAGCTTCATAGATAAAAAACTGACAATGCCTACGAAAAGGTATTTCAATCATCTCTACTTCCTTACATTCCTTTGCTTCGCATATATGCAAACACATTTGAATTTTCTTGTTAATGCATTTAGTAACAAGACTAAATTTAGTAAAACCATTTGCTAGAGCTTTATTCACATCCTCAACTGAACAAGACAGCCTTCCAGAAGATGGCAACAACTCCAATGACAATCAACAAACAAAAAGGTTAGATAATTCTTAGACTCCTTTAGTCTTTCCATTGCATTTCATATAACTATATAATCTAAAATAAATAATCTTCTATTCTAACAGGCTAGAAATAAAAGTGAACCATACATCCAGCATCATCGAAATTTGTGCCACACAATTTGCCACTGCTTTCAAAGGCGATGTCCTTGTCACTTATGGTCCTGCATTTGCCAACAACCCTGCAAGCCTAGCAAAAGCACCAATACTGCATGTTGAGCTCATCAACATGCACGGACAAATGACCACTACCACAAACATTACCAACCAATTAGTTGATAAATACCTTTGCCAGCTCTTGCCCGGAGCAAGTGTTCATATAGAAGGATTTGAGATAAAGAAAAAATCATAGTACAAAAGGGGGGATGTTGATTACTGCCTACAGTTCACTGCACAGACATCCGTACAGACCATTAGCAAAGTCTGCAATAAACAAAAATTGATGCCTGACACAAAAATATCCTAGCTTGTCCACTCGGCTAACAGCTACTCAATCGGTACATTGGGTGTTATAGTCGCAGCACATACCCATACCCCAAAATATTACCAGCTCCATGTCAAAGATGGAGAATATGTCTCGAACACAGCTATTGTAAGCTACTTACTCCATACATCAAACACAATTTTTTTCTTTTTTGCACATAACAATCCAATTTTTACATTGGCCAAGACATTTCTTTCCTTTGCAGGTTATAGTTCCAGACTTCCACACTCGTGCTTATGCCATAGTGGAAAATATCCTTACATCTATATAGACACCATTCCTTCTCCTAAAGAATGTTCTCTGTAACGGGGCAAGGGGGACAGCACTCATAAAGACAACCCCATCCACATTCATTGGCAGTCTCAATGATGAATATGCAAGGACTACTCTACAAAAAATTGTCTCAACTAATCTCCAAGTAAGGTACAAAAGCATAAAGTATTTCAGGCATTACCAAAATTAGTTTGCATATAACTAAATAAAAATCTCATATCCATACATGAATCTTCCTTTAAATTGCAAGTCACAGGTACTTTGAAACCCAAAAATGCTTATCTTGCACTGTATCAGCTCCTATGCACTTTATGTCACCAGCCAACATCATTGGCACTACCATCAACCACCAACAATGCCCACTGCACTGCATGTGCAAAAAAAATAACAATTGCTTACGAACCCTTCTTGCAATGCATAATACAGACTGAAGATGACATTATTGATTGCAATCTACATGGACAGCTCCTTGACCAACACTTCCCCGACTTAAAGAAATATCATTTGAAAATTACAAAAAAAACCTATCTGAAGTTGTTTGCCTGATGCGAACATTTGAAATTGAAGGCACATTTACAATTGCAATGAACAACAACATCATGTCCATTGCAACACAATCCTACAACGTAAGCTCAAACTACCTTCTCATTCATATTTCTTGCAATTTAAAAGAACTACCGTTCTAGATCATTATTTTCCATCTTTTTGCCCTTGACATTCTGGTTTTTGTTAAAATGCAGGTACATTAAGCCTCTCAGAGTTCACTGCAACTTATTGTTCTCCGCAAATTCCTCCTTTCCTTTTGACAATACAAAACATAGTGCAAAGAAACCAGATTTATCTTTTGGGCTTTTCCAGTTTAATGTTTAGAAACCCATAAAATTAAGACTATGTTGTAACAAATACATTCATGCTCGAGAACCTACATTTAGCTTTTGGCCTTTTCCAGTACAATGTTTTGGAACCTAAAAAATGAAAACTATCTATTTTTGCAACCAGCACTTTAAATTAGTTGCACACACAATATGGTTTAATAATGCATTGTACAGAACAAATCAGAACTGTTTCAATTTTCTGTCACAGTTTATAAAAGCTTTATACCTGGTTTGCTTAAAAATATGATTTCTAAGGACTTAGCTTTACTACATTTGCTTAAAAATATGATTTCTAAGGACTTAGTTTTCCTGCATCATGAATTACCAGTGATAATTTCACTTCTAAGCCATTGTAGTTTCTCATATCTGGTGCTAGATTCTAAGCTGTACACAATTTGTTTGTATAATTACACTTTTATTTTGGTTTCAGCCTACCTCACATGCCAATGTAAAACCCCAGGTTTTATACCATCAGAATATCATTCTCATGATCATGATTTTGGTATTCCAAATTAATTGTTAAATGTCCCTGTTGAACACTGCTTTAAACAGGTATTTGAATATAGTTGTGTTTCCCTTGCTGGCGATGAAATGACTGCATTACTAATGTATCGAAAATAGAAATGCAGGTTTACTTTAGAATCCTTTTGCATGTGCATGATGTTAAATTGCATCAAGTTTAGTTATTGTGGAAGAAACAATATCTTTCTTTATGTTTGGAAATACATTAATTTTCAAATAAGAATCTTTTTTGTTTTTCTAAACTGGATTTAAGTTTTTGTTGAATTGTTGATAGAAATTTAGATGGGTGTCTTGGAAGTTCCAGCTCATTTAATCTCTTTTCTTCTTGCAACCTCACAAGTGTCTCTAGTTAAGATTTGTTTGTATCTTGGGTAAATGTAATGTTGTTGGAATTTCTGGATAAAAACTTGTAGAGGTTTGATAATAGTGTAGTTGTACTACTAATTTTCTAAAAGAGTTTTGGACAGTGCATGCTATAAATTATTCATGAAATAGAAAAAATACTTGTAAGGAACTGGAAGTTTCAGAAAACAAAATAGGAAAAAAGCTTTAGATCGATGTTTGGGATCACACCACATGACCTATCATTAGTCTAAATAACAAAAGCCTTTTCTGATGTCGTGGAAAGCCCCTTTTTTTAATGTTACGCATTTTGATTAGTATTTAGTAGATTGACTAAGATGCTTCGAAGTAAAAGACACTCCAGAGTTTTCCACTATCTGACAGAGTTTTCAAGAAAACTAAAACTCCGAGCATTTCAAAGTTTCTTTAAACAATTTTGGAAGCATTTTAAACAAGATGAATAGAATATTAGAAAGCTTAATTTAATTTCAAAGCTTCTTTGAGTAGTTAGGTTTTTAAGATAAAAAACTAGCCCCATAAAGCGTAGAAGAGAAAGTTTAGTTTGATTCAAGCTTTTTTCTCTATCATATACTTATGGAAATTGGATGAATATTAACCTTAGAACTGGAAAATGAGAGGTAACAATTTCAGAATTCTAAGGAAGGATGCAAAGTATTCTCCTTGTTTACGATTCAGATAAACTGAGTACTTAAACTAGAATAGAACTGGTAGGGGAAGCAAGAAGTCCCAATGTTTCAGCTGTGTGAACATGGTGAATTTAGACTTTTCATGTTCAGTCTGAAATTCTGATGCTTCATCTACAGGACTAATACAATTCATACAATTCATGCTCACAAGAAATGAATTGTTCTAAATCCCTTGTTTAGGATTTAGAAAAACTTAGTACTTAAACTAGAATGGAACTGGTAGGGGAAGCAAGAAGTCGCAATGTTTTAGCTATGTGAACATGGTGAATTTAGATTTTTCATGTTCAGTCTAAAATTTTGATAATAGTGTGGTTGTACTTTGTCTAGTTGCTTTGATACATCATGCTTAGAACCATACACATTGTAACCATCATGCTTACAACTATGAGCACCTCTTCCTGTGACATACACATTGTAACCATCCTGGCACCTTGCAAATCTTCTTCAATTCTCTGCATTGAGATAGACATTTTCTACTAAGCATCTAGCACCTCTTCCTGTACCATACACTTTGTGACTTTTGTCGAACCTTGCAAACCCTCTTTGAAGTCTCTGCAGCTTGAGTCTCAAAAGAAGGCATTCAACTTATTGATGAAGTTCTCAACAACTTAGGCCTCTATCCTCTGCATTTGAGAATTGCAGGGCCCTTCCTTCCCCAAGAGCATTTGCTCAAAGGATAGCCAAGATGGAGATGCAAAAAGTGCATTTCAGATTCCTGCCTGACACTTTAATGTGAGCAAGTCAGATACAATAGACATATACATACAATCATGTTCCATTTTCCCAGCTCAGTTACCCTTTTGATCATACCTGCAACCCTGCCCAAAGAAAGAAAATGCATAGCACAGAAATCAGAAGCAAAAATGTTGATAAAATATGAAAAAAATTGTCTACATGTATATATTGGGGTCCTAGCATAACTTGGCACGTGAAGGTGTCAGTTATAATAGATGTG
The DNA here is from genome assembly GCA_027943335.1 of Chamaecyparis obtusa. Classification (NCBI taxonomy): domain Eukaryota; kingdom Viridiplantae; phylum Streptophyta; class Pinopsida; order Cupressales; family Cupressaceae; genus Chamaecyparis; species Chamaecyparis obtusa. The sequence continues at coordinate 1,880,363 of BSBK01004172.1, forward strand.
GCAGTTTTACATATATACTAGCAATAATTAAGTCATTTGGGCACCAAACTTTTACATGATGAGTAAAATTTAGGACAAGGATGAATGACCAAAGGCAAAGCCTTGGCTTCCAAAATATTCTTGATATTCCATTCATGAGCATCATTACACAGTCAATAAATACCTAAACTGCAACAATTTATTGCGCTTGTAGTATACACCACTCCATAATGATGACTTTATCACCTAAACTTTATTTGGAGATAACTTTTTTTCATGTACTGTAAGTTTGTAGCATTGACGTTCTCTTCTAGATTAAGTACTGTAAGATGTAGTATTATAATAGAAATATAAATGCTGAATGTTGACTGGTACCCTTTGTTTTCCCATGAAGTCCACTAGTATATGATAAATTAGACTCTTACAAACCCTAAAATTTCAGGCATAGGAACCTGTTTTCTTTGTTAAATTCCATTCGTGGGTAGGTCTCGGCTTAGTAGATACGATGCCATTACCAAGGGTAACTTCTTCTGTGAAATTCACTCTTTTAAGCAATGCCTAGCAAGTTGAATGCGGCCTTTGGCCCTGCTTAAGCACTCTTTGTTTCATGCGTGTGATCTTTTGCACCGGTAAAACACTTTTTCTCACTCATGAGCATTTGGAACCTAAGCTTTGATGTTTTAATCACACCAGCTCATCACATTATATGTGATTAAGGTATTGTTTTTTCATTATAACTAAATATTTTGACTTTAGAAACTGTAAATGTCTGTGGCGTATCAAAACTGCAAGATATAAAAGAAATCTTTTTAAACAAGTTTAATAAATTCTCCTCGTGGATACCCAATATCAACACTTAGAAATACGTTTTAGAAATACTTTTAGCCATATATATATTTATGTAAGTTAATATTTAGAATACAAAAATAGTTATTTTTCCTTTACACATGTTTTTCTCATACAATATTTAAAACTAAAAATTTAATATATTTTAAATAAAATATTGTCAAAACATTTTTTAATTTAAAAAACTTTAATAAAATAATATCTTCAAAATTTTAAAATAATAAATCATCATCTATTTATTAATTAAAGAAATATAAAAATTAAAATTAAATAATAGAGAGTTAGTAATTATTTTTCAGATAAAAAATGACTAGATTTTATTTTTATGTTAATTATACGATACTCATAGACAAAATATCGATTGCAAAAGGACAGTTCTAAATGTCATAAGTTTAACAAAATAAAATTACACTGTAAGTTGACAATCTCACAAGCAGAGATATCATTGATAATTATTAATAATAAATATCAAAATCTTAAATAACAACACAACTTTCTGTAAATATGTTTAATTCCAATCTTTTTAAATTTGGAAAAACCTTTTCCCTAGAAAATGTATTTTAAAGGAAAAATTAAAAGCTCAAGTATAATCGTACATTAAAAAGCTAAAGCCTTTTATGGCTCTAAAAAATCATTTACACTAAGATTGAAATAAGTTGTCTTAGCCAACGAATCTTCAAGCCACACCCTTTAAATAAGCATAGCTTCCTAGCCTTGTCACCCACTACTCTTCTTGCAAGGTCATACCTCCTGATGCCTAAGCTTCTGGTCTCTGATAATCTAAACCACACGCCCCAAATCATTGACATTATGTCAAACAATCCACATGTCTTGTTTGTGCTTCTGCATTATGCACAGAAGTCTACCAAAGTATTTCCATATTCCTTTAATTCATATCCTTACCTCGTCCCAATGCTTCAATTATTTTACAAGATCAGATTCTTGCAATGTGAATACTCTCAACACAGAATATATGTTCTCATATTCTAACATTAGGCAGGGACTTTTGCTGTACACAGCTCTTGTTTTGTTTATTATCACAATCTTACGTGGTACTTTTGTATCTATTATTTCTTACTTAATTTTTTAAATGTACCTAGGTCTTGAATTTGATAGTTGTAGTGACCATTTTTTTTTGCACTTTTGAACCTTATATGACAAGCTGAAAAAAGCTAAATATTTATAAAACTATAAATATGACTTAAATTTATTAATAAACAGTAATATAAATACTTACGATTTTATAATATGTATGATAAATTATGTTATTTTATAATATATATGTTTCTATTTTGATTTTGATTATTATATATGTTAATTTAGAATCTTTTTGAAATAAAATAAATGATTTAAAAACTTGTTTTTATTAATTCACAATATTAGTATAGAATATATATGTTTTTATATTAATTATTATATATTTATATTAATTTAGAATTCTTTTAAAATAATATATATGATTTTAAAAACTCATTTAATTTATTTGAAATTTTTTGCATATATTATTAATTTATAATTTTTAAAATTTTATAATCTTTTTATCGCAAATAAAAATTTCTATTTGTATATTCTTATTGACTAAAAAACTCGTTGGTTTGAGCACGTGTGCACATGCATGCCTAGCTTAAATTCACATAGTTGAACGTAGTTTTGTTTTGTTTTGTTTTAGTTTGCATGTCACAGACTTTAGTTTGAATATCATGCACTAGTTTACATATATTATTTTTATAGCCTTTTAAAGTAATTTCAAAGACTTTTTTTATAAAAGCATCCCATTTTATTCATTTTAGTCATTTTATTTGTAACCTAAATTTTATTTGTGTAATCAATATTGAATTTTTAGTTTGTTCAAATAATCTTGCTTGATCTTCTCTTTGTGACAAGTGGTGTGCTTACAGAGGATTATTGGCTTGTCAGTTGATATCATCATCAATTCTTACACTAATGACATGTATTAGAATAAGTAATTTATGTTAGGGTTAGCTATAGGATTAAAATTATGGTTATACTTAGACTTGTATTTATATTTATAGTTAATGTTTGACTTAGGTTTCAATTACACTTAAGATTTTATTAAAGATATATTTTAATCGTATATAATTTATTATATTAGATTCATTAGGTTATGGTGTATTTTGGTTAAATGGGGTAACTTAGTAATTAGTTGATTGTTAGTTTTTGATAAAGTAGTTTGAGAAGTTGTAAGGTAAATCAATTATTTATAAACATTTGGACAATTCATTGTAATCTTTGAATAAGTAATATCATTAAGAGATTTTATATATTATTTAATAAAATAATCTGGTTTTTTTTATATATTTCATATCTACAAATTTCTTTATGGTATCATTGCCAATAGCTTAAATGATTTGCAAATGTCACCCTCTATGGGAAGAATCAATAAGGACATGCCTTATTTTATTTCAACATCTTTCAAAATAAGCGATCTTGACATTACTCATGGATTCTCTCATAGTCATAATTACAACATTGCACAACATTTGAAAGATAAGAACAAACATAAAAGAAAAATAGTAAAACCAAGTGTTGGGTGGGGTTCTCTACAACTATAATAGCTATATTTTTCAACATGGGTGGGGACATTGTTCGAATTGAGCCATGTACCCACAAGGCGTTCAAAATATAATGTCATGATTTGGCATATTTACAATGGAGGAGTTTCATAGTTCATAAAGTATTTAAATAGGTACGATCAATGTCTTTCCATGTAATTTTCCATTTCATGAGAAGATAGAAGAGTATCGTTATGACATTTCCTTTGAAATAAGTGAGGAGGTTATTGCCAAAGCTATGAGATTTTCTATCAAGGGACACAAATGGAAGAAATAAAGTAGAGTGGAAGACAATGAAAACCTCAATCGGTTATTTCAGGAGAACAAAATTCATGTCAAACTCCATGATACTTTGACATACAAAAGTTGTTGCCTCCAAGGATGACACAACCAAGACCGAAGAGATCTCAAAAGAGATGTCTAGTCTTGTAGAAAATAGATAATAGAATGGAAGACACAATACAACAACAAGATATAACACAATTCAACTCTTTATTATCATCAAAAGCCAATTATATGCAACATGCCAAGCTATAAGGCCTTATCGATTACGACCAATACACCAACAAATACAATAAGATCTCAAGATCCACAGGATCCAACTACTCCCTAGCTAGCCTAGATCTATATACCAACAACAATTTGGTAGAAACTCTAGGACAAATCGATACTTGATCTCGCAAGCCACCAAGCAAGCTTCTTATTTCCTAAGCCATCAATTAGCTACTAGATTCTTAATTCCACACTTTCCTACCCTCCTTTCTATGCTACTCATACCCTCCTTTTATACAACATAGCCACAAGTTGGCTTTACAAATAATAAATCATAAAAATATCAATTAGCTCCAAGAAACTCATGCCAAAATGTGGTATCCTTCATTTCATCTTGTAACAGTCATTAAATTCACATAAGAGAAAGAACCAATCCAAATTTAGGTACTCACACATCCTAACAGTTGATCCACATCATGAGAAATGTGACCCAAATTAAATGCACATGTCGGCCAAGAAAAACAATCCAAATAAACTTGTCAGTGAACTAGACCATTGAGCTTATTAGAGCATCAACCAAGAAACATATAACAACAACTGGTGCCACTGAATGATAGGACACCGAAACCGAGACCGATCTTGTCAATGAACCAAACCAAGAACATTCCACCAAGAAACCCAAAGCAATTACTGAGCACAAACTCATCCACTGAGATCAATCATTGGATAACTCCACATTCAATCAACAAGTCCATCAGTAAAGCAACACATCTTCCAACTAAGAACTACCACCAAATGACCGAGAATCTTAGGTCTCCAACTGAGTTCACCACTTCAAACAATGAAAGCCAAAAACTAACTCTAACATATTTTTGGTTGATACATGATTGCCAACTACCCAAGGATGCTTTTGTATCAGACACCCCAGGTGTGAAAAGATGTTCTCAATAGCTCGACAAACATCTTTTGGGATTCAACACATAAACCCCAAACTGGTTCTTGATATACATGTCCTCTGATTCCTCAATAGGTACACTCTTGCCTATATTCCACTTTAGTGAATCCTTCCCTACAATTGACAATTTTTTGCCTTGCCTTCTCACATCTTTTCTTGATATGCCAGAAGTCTATTTTCCTTGCGGATTTGTAAGCCTTTGGGAATCCTCCAACTCACTTGTTCTACCAAAGCTCAGATTCCTATTACTAAGTTCTGTATCTTGCAAAGGAATCAGGGAAAATCTCCTACCATCCTTCTCAATAGTGAATATATTCTTGACACATTCATGTGTGGCCTTACAATAATACTACCAAGGTCTACCAAGAAATATGTGACAAGTACTCATGTCCACAATATCACACAACACTTGATCTCTATACTTCCCAAATTGAAAATAAAAAAACACTGCTCCCTTACCTCTAAAGAATGTTCATCTTGCAACCAGTTGATCTTATAAGGACAAGGATGTCTCACTCTCTTCAAACCAAGTTTTTGTACTATCTCCTCAGCAACAAGATTATTGGTACTTCCACTATCCACAATCACATTATAGCACTTACCTTCAGACTTACATCAGGTTCTAAACAAATTTCTTCTCTGACAAGGTTCCATAACCTTATTACTGAGCAATATTCTCTGAACTAGCAAGTTTTCTACCTCGGGCTCATTTAGTACATCTTCATTCACCACAACATTCCTACTATTACCGACCTTCTTGTCTACATGGGAACATTCAAATGACCTATGTCCTCCACAATTATAACAAGTATCTTTGAATCCACCTCTACCTATTCTTCTCCTCAGTTCAATAGGCTTCAGTATACCAGCTATAGCTCTCATGGTCTCGGTGACCATCTCCTTCTTCATCATCGTCATCTCAGATCTAACATCTAATCTAACTTTTTTTGTTATCTTCATCTCCACCACATCACAGAGATCTGTGATCTCCCTAGGGTCCAATATTCTCGGAGGCATCTTCCAAGATCTTCGAAAACCCTCTACAACAAATCCAAAACCTGACCACCTTGTGATAACCTCCAGATTATTTTTGAGTTAGATCATAACCTGCTACCTCACACGAACAACCAGGTAGGGTTTCACAAGTCTAGGAACATGAATCTGCAACTCGAATCAACCAAAACAACCTTTTCCAGCCAAATCAACCTTCACTTTGATACCACCTAACGTAGCCAAGACTGTCGAAGAGATCTCAAAAGAGATGTCCAGTCTTGCAACAAAGAGACAACATAATGGAAAACATAATACAACAACAAGATATAACATAATTCAACTCTTTATTATCATCAAAATCCAATTAAATGCAACATGTCGATCTGTAAGGCCTTCTCAATTATGACCAATACACCAAAAAATACAACAAGATCTCAAGATCCACGGGATCCAACTACTCCCTAGCTAGCACAGATCTATATACCAATAGCAATCTGGTAGAAACTCCAAGATAGATCTATACTTGATCTCGCAAGCCACCAAACAAGCTTCTTATTTCCTAAGACAACAATTAGCTACTAGCTTCTTAATTCCACACTTTCCTACCCTCCTTTCTATGCTACCCACACCCTCCTTTTATACAACATAGCCACAAGTCAACTTTACAAATAATAAATCATAAAAATATCAGTCGTCTCCAAGAAACTCATGAAAAAATGTGTTATCCTTCATGTCGGCTTGCAACAATCATTAAATTTGCATAGGAGAAAGAACCAATCTAGATTTAGGTCCTCACACATCCTAACAGTTAATCCACATCACGAGGAATGATACCCAAATTAAATGCACACGTCGGCCAAGAAAAATAATCCAAATAAAGCTCAGTCCACCGATCTCAATCACCGAGTAACTCCACATTGAGTCACTGAGTCCATCGATGAAGCAACACATTGTCCAACTGAGAACTACAACCAAATGACCAAGAATCTTAGGCCTCCAAGCAAGTTCACCAATTTAAACAATGAAAGACAAAAACCAACTCTAACATATTTTTGGTTGGTACAGAATCACCAACTACCCAAGGATGCTCCTGCATCAAAGGAAATAGATCTTCTTGATGACCATGAAGTCTTTTACCTTGGAGAGGAGATGTAAGGTATACTACTTTTACCATATGCCCTTGTTAAATCTCTTTCATTACCATAGCCTCATACCTTTTTCATTTTTCCTACTTAATTCACTAGAAATATTGGGTTGTAAATCTTGCTAAGAATTAGGACAAAGAACCCATCCCTCTACACTAGTGTTTAGTTTTTAGGTCATATAGTTTGCATTTGGCCCTATGTCCCCCAAGAAGATTGACATGACTGAAGCCCCTATGTTAGCTTCTCCCCTACCTGCTAAAATCATCGAATCCCCAGTGCTTACTAAAAATAATTACATTCATTATTTAGGAGCTACAAAATTACCTCCCACCCTAGTGCACTATAAACCCCAACTCCCAATATGGTTGTCACAGGCCTATGTGACCTAAAACAAAATGCCACCATCTCCAAAATTATTAAGAAGAGGAAAAGTATACCCCCCTCATTTGGACAAGAAGCCCAAGATGACATACAAGAGGTCCCTAGTGAAGAGGAAGAAGACCCGGGAGAGGATGATAGTAAGAATGGGAGCAATTCAAGATACTCCAATAGGTTGGTGAGTCGCTCTACTAATAAAGGGAAGAATAAGCAGTTGGTGGACTATAAATTAGAGGAGGAAGAAGATGTAGATGGAAGTGAAAGGGCTTGAGAGGAAGGAGGGGGGAGACTACTACTGGTGAAGGGGGTGATTTAGGAAATGAGGAAATTTCAACAAATTCTACCAATGAATGCTCAAGGCACATTTGGGATAGCAATAAAACCAAGCATGTCGACCTCACTAAAGATGCTATGCTAGACGAGGGAGACACCATGGCTAGTGTTGAGGGCGCCTGCATGGAATTCACGAAGACTGCTAGTAAGTCAGAAATGTTGAAAATCAAGGTTCTGGAGATGGAAAAGAAAATGATAAGTGTCACCAAATTCAATATGTGTGTTATGCATAGTTCTGCAACTTCACTCCACCTCATGTAGAAAAAAAGTCCTGGGAAAGGAAGTGGTTAAGGAGGGGAACTACAAGGAACTCTTCAAGTTCCTCACAAAAATTAGAGCCACACACTCCATTAGGCTTTGATTGCCCTTGTTGGTTGTAGGTTCTCTTTTTTATTGGTTATGTTTTTTAGTTTACTTTAATATTGTTAAGACTTTTAGTGATTCTCTTGGTTTTGTTGTTAAGACTTCAATGGGTTTTGGTATTATGTTGGATTCTGGTCTAGTGCTAAGACTTTAGCAGCTTATAGTTTATGCTATTGGACTTGGTTTATGGTTTTTGATGTTAGTCAGTTGTTAAAGTCTTTTTTTTATATTGATAAGCAACATAAACAATGGTGTTGGCTCCTTATAGATCTACAACCCGAATGCATATAGTTACAACACACTAACAACAACAACAAAAAAACATTGTCGTAGGATTGTCAAAGTATTGTTAATATCATGCTTATAATAATTTATTTTCTTTTAGACTATTTATTTTAAAGAAGCAACACCCTAATTTACTACTATTAATATTAAAAATATAATATAATATAATATAAAAGTAAAATAATATTAATATATTAATAATATATAATTATATATATAATTAATATAATATAATAATAATAATATAAGAAATATTTATATTGATATTTTTAAACATAGAATTTAAAAAATATACTTATCATCTTTTTCATGATTTTTTTAAAATATTAATATGCTAATTACTAAAGAAACCAAATTAATCCAAACTAATATTTAAATTATTAATCAATATTTTAATTTTTGAATTGAAATAAGCAATCAGAACTGTCATAGTTACAAACTATCAAAAGCAATCAAACAAAACATGAAAGCAAGTATTTCATTATAGAAAATATAATTTGATTCTTAATTAAATTAATTAATCTGCAACTACTTTCACTCAAAAGTCCAACATGAACGCCATGCATGTTATTGATAGGCGAAAATAAAGTCAAAAAGTTCAAAAGAAAATAATGGAAAAAAAGGGAATGGAAAATAAGGGATTAAGAGAATGGATCTCCCAAAACAATATTTACAATATTATTAAATTATTACAATTTATATTTTTTTACAATATTATTAAATTATTAAAATATCTGACCTTATTTTTTTTCCTAGAAATCTAAGCAAGCGGATGTTGAACATCTGTATACAAATATTTGAATAAATAGTTTCTACCTTCGTGCCTGCCTCAAAAACCATTTGTTTTCTCATTTTACTAAACTCTTAATGTAATGTGTTAGCAAGTTTTTCATTTTTTTATTTTATTTTTCTATTTAAGATTTCTTTTAACATTTTATTATGTATTATTAATTTATTTAAAGTCTTTATTATGTATTTATTGTAATACTTTTGATTAGTACTTGTATTTTCTATAGTTAACATGTACTTTTTTTAAGTTAATAAATTGTGAAAATTATTTATTGATGATATGATTGGTTAAAATAAATTGAGTCTTATACATCTACAATTTTAATGCCACCTTTTTAGCTATTTATTTCGGTCAAAATTTCCTTGCCGCACATTTTAGTATTATAGGGTTTTCCATAGTTTCTATATTGATTTTTGGGGTTTTATTTTATTTTATATTTAAAAAAAAAATTAAAGCTATAAAATTAAAAAGGGAGGAAAAATTGTTGGGGGACATTTCATCTTATCATGTGGAGAATAAGTCCATATTAGGTATTTCTTTAATTCAAAATAACTATTTTTTAAAGTTCTTCATATGGATGAACTACTTAATTTTGAAATGGTTTGTTAAATTCTATTTTGTTTTTTAATTTCTTATAATGATTGATATTATATATTATTTTAATTGGGTTAGATTTATTATACAATTTAGTAATATATAATTTGTAAATAAAATGATTATATATATATATATATATATATATATATATATATATATATATATATATATATATATATATATATATATATATATATATATATATATATATATATATATATATATATATATATATATATATATATATATATATATATATATATATATATATATATATATATATATCTATATCTATATCTATATCTATATCTATATCTATATCTATATCTATATCTATATATATATCCACCTTCACTACATTGAAGGTGTAGTTCAATTTTGAATGTTTGATAATTTTATTTAGATTAATGTTCAAATTACAATCCAAGGAAATTTTAAGCTAAATCTGTTTAAATTTCAATTACTTTTTATTATTAGTGATAAAAAAATTGTCACTATGAATCTTCTTATCACATCATACACATTTGAAGGTTCTTAACAACTGCAATAGTTGTTCTATTAGGCTCCTTGAACAACCCAAATATAATTACCAACCTTTTACTATGATGGGAGAGAGAATTTTTTCTCTCCTCTTCTATGTATCATTAAGTAAATGGCTTGAAAATATCTCACCGACTTCATCTCCCAAGTCAATTTCTCCAACTTTGCATAATATTCCTATACATATGTGGGTATGATTTGTCTCCTATAATAAAGGCTTGTACCATTTTATAGTCTTCAATCCAGCTACATCCTAGGATCTTTTTAACTCTATTTTTCATTATTCTCCTTATCATTTGAGCCTCACTCCCCTTTAACCTACTTCTACATAGATGTTAGAGAGAAGAACATAAGTCATAGAATTTGTATGATTCAAATAAAAAATTAGTGTTGTTATGACTATTTTCATATGTGATCTATAGGCACCAAGAAAACACATCCACACAAATCCCATAGGTTTAACCATTATCTTGGTAATAAAGTTTAGGGTGTCCTTGAGATAGCCAACATGGCTAGGAAGGTCAACCATGCACACATAATGATCAACTTTAGGTATAATGCAATAATTACTATTCATGTGGTTGAAGTATGCAAGGCCCTTTTCAACAAAACATGCATGGTTGGATGTAAATAAAGCACAAGAAAATGTCATAATGTTAGGAAGTATTATAGAGTGCTTATTGCCTCAAATATTTTGAGACCATCCTTGCAAAATCTATTTTGTGCAAATCTTGCAATCATGGCATTCTATGAGACCACAATTCTTTGAGCTATGTTGTCAAACAATTCATGATGCATTGTTAATGTTTTGACATTTTGCATACATGTCTACAAGGACACTTGTAACTACAACATTTGACAAAAACCCACCTTCCATTCTACTCTGATGGAAATCCACACCCTGCTTCAAACTTCCTATTTTGATGCAGGTTGGAAGGATTTTGGAAAAGGTTGTGGAGTCTGGATTTATACCTACAAATCACATTTGCTTGAAATTTTCTAAAGCCTTTTCAATAGATCCATTGTGTACATATCCAAAAATCATTGCATTCCATGAGATCGCATGCCTTTGAGGTTTTTAAAAAAAATTTGTGCCTTTTCTATGCTTCCTCATTTTTGAAACATGTCTACTAGAAAACTTGAAAGTACAACATATAAGAAAAATCCCCTTTCAACTACGATTTCATGGATGGTTGTCCCTAGTTACAAAGCTCCAATTTGAGCACATGCAGGTGGTATGTTAGAAAAGGTTGAGTTTGGCTTTACATCCACTAGTTGCATTTTCTTATAAGCATCTAAAGCCTTTTAAAAATACCCATTTTGAATATATTCTTGAATCATAGCAGTCCATGAGACCATCTCCTTGATGCAATCTATCTAACAATTTACATGTCTTGCCTATGTTTCCACATTTTTGATACACGTCTACTAACACACTTTCATCTGATAAAAATACTCCTTCCATTATGCTTTGATGGATATTTATATCTTGTTCCAAAACACTTTCATTTTGGCTCATTGCAATTCATGAGACAACATTTCTTTGAGGTATTTTCTCAAACACTTGAGATGCCTTGTATTCCTTCTATATTTCGCATACATGTCCACTAGGGAACTTGTAAGTAAAACGTTTGACAATAATCCCTCTTTTGTTATCTTTTGATGGATGTCTATACCCTGCTCCAAAGCTACCATTCTAACATAAGCATAAAGGATGCTAGCAAATATTTTGGAGTTTGGCTTTACACCTGCCAATTACTTTTTCTTGAAAGTTTCTAAAGCATTGTCAAAAAATCTATTTTCTGCATATACTACAATCATTGCAATTCACTAGACCACATTTCGTTGAAGTATTTTCCTAAACAATTCACATGCCTTTGTATGCTTCCACAATTTGCATACTTCCATTTTAGCACACATTGGAGGTATGATAGAAAAGGTTGTGTAATTTGGATCCACACTTACTGATTGTATTTGATTGAAAGTTTCTGAAGTCTTTTCAACATATCCATTTTGTATATATCCCACAATCATAGCATTTAGACATTGAATTTCTTTGAGGCATTTTGTCAAATAGTTTACATGCCTTATCTATGCTTTCATATTTTGCATACTTGTCTACCAATGAAGTAACAACCACAACATTTCAAGAAATTCCTCTAGCCTTTATGCTTCAACAAATATCTATTCCTCTATTCCTCTATCCTTAGCTAATGTGAACTGATTGGATATGGATTATATCTACATAACGTGTTTGTTAACAAGTCTAAGAGTTTCTTATTAGAAGAGTTTGTTTCTCACCATAAAAGAAAATAATAGTCATGATTTATTGTGGTTAATCTAGCATGCTTCCATGCTCAATTAAACAGTCTTTGGATGCACTTTTCACAATAGCATGTTCCATGTATAGTTGGTACATTAAATACATTGATGCTGAGCTACTCACTGATCATGAATTCCTTTGCATGAAAGAAAATTACCTTCAAAAAAAATTTATGGGTGAGGTATGATGTTTTTTCATTGGCAATACTCACATTAAATAGCCTATTGGCTAATCAAAGTTATATATTTTATAAGATTATGACTATTTTTTTTAATTTTTTAATTTTTTGTATTACAATGTTAGTAATTTCGAATATGACTATTATTTGTTGTTGTGTGCATCAAAAATATTGAATGCCTTTCTAGAATATGTATTTCAAGAAGTCACTCTAAAGAATTTTAGAATCAACCAATAGAAATTTTTTCTAGAACTACACTCACATATCTATTGATAAGACTTTGTAAGTTCATTGCATCAACTTCTCTAAGTTAACATCGACTCTATTGTCACACTTTGATTATCATTAATAAGTTAGTCCTAACCCTTTTCTAGGAGATTATTCATTATGGGGGGCTACATAGTTTCTATCTTTCCCTCTTATGGGAGGCCTTATTATTGTATCTTCATGATGGATATAGGGGGTATTGATGAGTCCTCCATGTTCCACTTATGTCAATAAGAGACACTGTTATGGATAGATGGTATGTTGTTATTCACTGTAACTACACATATCTCTTATGGTCACTTGACAAATTTTGGCATTACCAAAGGTCAGATTGAATATTTGGCTAACTATGGAAAAATAAGACAATGTACTAGGTTGTGTAAAAGGATCAATATGGACATGTATAGATGAATTTTGAGTTGCAAAGCTAGATGGATATTCTACAAGGTATATATTATGTTATTCCAAGATTGCACTTGTTGATGTTATTATTTTCTTGAGTTATGAAGACCTAAGTATTGGGTTTATAGTAAGCTGTGAAGAACAATGACAGTTTGATGTTGGATCGATCAATGAACATAAGAAATCAACGATTTGATCAATTTACTTGTTCTATTTGGTTAAGTTGACATGGTAGAAGGTATTTGTGATATTTCTCAAGGTTAGCATGAAGTTTTATGTATGGATTTGGCCGACATATCGCACGTTTCATATATGTTCTTAAGGATGACCAGTTAAGTTATTATCTTTGTAATTGGCTATATAAGCCTGAGTTTTTATGGTGATTTTATGATGCGATTGTGAAGGAATATTGTGCAAAGTATAACAATGATATGCTAACATGTTGTGTATGCAAACAACCTGACTATAGAGGTTAGGTAGTTGATTTTGTGTTGTACCTAAATGGAAATTGATGCAAGAGTATCTTGGGTTTCATGGAAACCTTGCATCAACCAAAAATATTTTCCTTTTAGTTTATTTTTAGTTTGTTCCTGTTAGTTGGTTTCAGTGTTTTGTGTGGCGTTCATCCCAGTTGGATCCTTGTCTCATGCGGACCTTATGGCGTGTTCTAGACATCAGGCGGAATATTGATCTAGGTGCACATCCCAATCCATTCTATCTTGGTGGAGATTTATTAAGGTTTTCATTCATACCTATATGTTCTTTACCCTAACAACTTAATCTGAGTTGTTGGATCTTGCAAAGTTGTCTCGTAGCTTGCAGATCTGATTGGTGCATTGTTCAATGATCTTATGCTCATGGTTGACCTCCTTGTGTGATCGCATGTTATTTCATATAAATCTAGAGGTGTTCCTTATGATTTGGTTCTTGGCCTATTTGTTGAAATTATACATTTTCTTCATCTTTGGAAAATGTGATCTCCTTGTTCAACTTGTGGCTTGCAAACTTGTATATATTGTAGTCTTGGTTCCTTAGTTTGGGAGCGGGGATTAGTAGCCCAAAGATATCTTTTCATTAGTTGGCCTTTGAGAGGTTAGCATCTAGCATGAATTTGGATTTGTGTATGTAATTAGGCATGTAAGTCGGCATGTGGCTGGATAATATGATATAAATTCTTATTTTTGAGATAATGCAAAGGCTTGAATGGGCATGTTTACTATTCGTTCTTTTTGTTTCTGAACTCATTTTTTCTACTATGTTGACATGGGCCGCACAAATTGTACTGATCTTAATGAGGTCCCTTCGTCTGTGATTGCATCATTTGGTATTAGAGAAAGTTTCATTCTTGTGTTAGTAGATTGATTTTTCTGAGCTTGTGGAGACCTAAATTGGTTTGTTGTGGGGTGGTAGAGAGAGAATCTTTCCCACAATTGAAAAGGACTTGCACAAGAAGAGGATATTCTAGAGAAATGGAGCTGATGGAAGGATATAAGAGTTTAAGAATGATGAAGCAAGAAAAGAAAAGAGAGGAAAAAATGAGAGTGAGGAAAATGGAGTTGGAACAAGGGATCAGAGACATAAATCAAGTATTAGATCAAATAAAGTTAGCAATGCTAAAATTAAACTTACCAATCAAGAAGATCTTATGGCCTATCAGAAGGATAATTCAAAAGAAGAAGAGACAAACAAGGGTTACAGTAGTAAAAGAGGAGGTAAATAAATTTGTGAATGTTTTGACATCAAGTATGAAAGTAATTTTTGAGGACAAAATAGATGAGATAGATATGGATGTGGTTAAGAGTAAGTTTTCTAATGAGTTGATTAGATCTAATGAGAAAGTTAAGGAGTATCTTATTGATGAGATTGTTGATGTTGGGGATGTTAATATTGTTGAGGTTGTGGATGAATTTCCTTTAGTTGAATCTAATAACCTAGTTGGGTTAGTTGAAGAGTATACTACTATTGAGGAAATTGATGAGATTGTTAGTGATTAGTATAAGAGGTTATTGATTATGATTTTCTTTTTCAATGATGAAACAATTATTGATAAGGAGTTGTAGATTGAGGTGTTACAGTTGGATGTTGACTTGTTGCAAAGATCACCTAGAAGGTGTGAAGACCAAGACATGTATCTATTGGTTAATGTTGGTACTAATCAAGTTGCTTATGTGAAAATGGAAGTTGTTATTGCATGTGTTGTAGTGCAAGAATGGAAAGAGGAGCAATATTCCTTTGATAGGAACCAATATTTTAGCATGAGGAGGGATATGCCAAAAGTGAAGATGAAGACAAAAGTAAAGACGTCTAAGGAGGAAATGTTGATTAATGGTAAAGGTGGCGGAGTAAGTAAGACTAATGAATTATTTTTTGTTGATGGACTAAAGATAAAGAGTGATCAGATGTGTGATGAGGATAAGTGGTTGAAGTTGTCAAGAGGGTTTGTGAAGGAGAGTGCAGATTTTATGCATGATTCTAATGTTGATCGGTTTGGTTTTGTAAGTGAGTTTGTTGGCTAGCTTGTTTCAATGCAAATGATATGCATATTAGATTTGAGAAAGAAAAGAGTTTTTATGAGCAGATTCATATTCTTAACCATGAGGGTTGGGAAATTGACAGTCAAAATGAAGTTTTATGATTAGTTGTCAATTTATTGGAACATCAAAGTGAGAGATGACTTTTCAGTAACCCTGAGTGTCTGATGTAGGAGTAGCTTAGGCTTCTTGGCAATCTTGCATCAACCAAAAATGTTTTCCTTTAAGTTTATTTTCAGTATGTTCATGTTAGTCGGTTTCAGTGTTTTGTGTGGTGTTCCTCCCAGTTGGCTCCTTGGCATGTTCTGTAAATTATGTGGAATCTTGGTTTGGGTGCGCATCTTGATTCATTACTTCTTGGTGGAGATTTCTTAAATTTTTGGTTCAAACCTATATATTCTTCATGCTAACAGCTTAATATGAGTTGTTGGATCTTGTGAAGTTGTCATGTAGCTTGCAGATCTGATTGGTGCATTATTTGATGATCTTATGCTCATGGTCGACTTCCTTGTGTGATCACACATTATTTCATATCAATCTGGAGGTGTTCCTTAACCTATTTATTGTAATACATTTTCTTCTTCTTTGGAGAATGTGATCTCCTTGGCTGACTTGTGGCTTGCAAACTTGTATATATTGTAGTCTTGGCTCCTTAGATTGGGAGCAAGAAGTACTATCCTAGAGATATCTTTTCAATAGTTTATCTTTGAGAGGTTAGCATCCAACATGGATTTGGATTTCTGTATGTAATTGAGAATGTAAGATGACATGTGGCTGGATAATCTAATGTAAATTCTTATTTTTGAGATAATAAGAAGGCTTGAATGGGCATGTTTACTATTCATTCTTGTTCTTTCTGTTGATTATTTATGTTGTGTTGACTTGGACTGCATGTATTGGACTAATCTTAATGAGATCCCTCCATCTTGAATGCATCATAACTGTATAGGCATGGTTGATGTTATTTCACATTTCACCATTTTGGATTGTAGTCCAATCATTTTGTATGGAAGTGAGCCTCTATATGTTGTAATCTAAGTAGTGAGCCTGGATGTAAGTGTATTCCCATTTTGTACTACTTCCCTTAACCAGGTTATTATTATTTCTGAAGAAGTAATTTGTGGGTTCCATCCCCACCATGGTTTTTTGCCTAATAGGGTTTCTATGTAAAAATCATGGTGCTAGGATGTTGTGTATGTTTACTTTTATTTACATTCAGTTTATGGTTAAGTAATCATATTTCTAAAGTTAAAAGTGTTCGAACACTTATTTTCCCCATCCACTGTTCCTCCATACCAACAACTTATTCATCACTTGTACATGATTGCTTTTCTACATTCTCTTTTTTAGAGAGTGGTTTTGTTCCATGTAATTTTTATCCTTTACTCCATTTGTGAGAGATATTTTCTAATATGGTTACCTAAAATGGCCTCATAGCCTAGACCCATATTACATCATCTATTCATCCTTGCATTTTTTTCATTGTTGTTTTTCCTCCTTAAGTTGCACTTAACAGGGAGACAATGTGAATAAGGTTATGTCCTAACCAATTTCTATGTATGGACCTATTCATGTGTTAACTTAGATCTTAGGTTTTTTTCTAGAAGTTAGTTGTTAATAAAGATATCCATCTCATTTACTTCTTATGTCCTAGATAATTAATATATTATTTGAGGTAGTTGTCTCATGTTATAATCTATTAAGACACATGTCAACATTTTGTTTAATACTATCACTCACATTGCTAATTTATACTCTATAACATATCTCATAGATCTTAATATCATGCAAGGTCATATCTTGCATAATCTCTTGTGGAAGATTTCTTTCCTTTTATAGGCATTCTTGAATGTTGAGCTGGTCTTCAAGTCCTACATAATATATTCTAAAAATTAGTAATCAAAATACCTATGCACTTCTATTTGGAGAATTATTAATAAGTTTATATGCATAATTACGGATGCAAACTATAAATTCCTATTTTGGACATAATTGAGAGTGATCTAGGCTTGAATTTGGTAGCGAAACAAAAGTGATGCATACAAAGAAATTGGGCAGACAAGAATTCTAGATATAAAATAAACTATTGTACTAGTAGAAATAGCTAGGCTAATTAAACTTGAAAATATATGATTTTGTAATTTAAGGAACCAAATGACAATTTTCGCAAAGAAAGACAAGGTACTTGAGCATATTAAATGGTAAAAAAAGGCATATTAGATAACTTAGCGCATTCATCAAGGTTGGAAAAATTGAGAGAAGGTTTATTCACATCACATGAGTCACATGTTGGACCATTGAGCCATCATCAAATTGCCACATATATCAGTGCATTTTTAGGCACTTATAAGTACAAATTTGTGGTTGAAAAACTATTTAAGATGCACTGCCTTATTCATTAACAAGACAAAATTCCATCAAAAAATTTCAAACAATTTATTGACAAAGGCACTATTTCCAAGATTTCACAATATATTTATATATTTTTCATCATTCTTCAATTATAAAGATAAAATATCACTTGCCATTTATTTATTTTTAGGGAGATCAATCTTTAGGCTAAACCTCTTTAGCTAAGAGCTAAGGATGAAGCGGTATCCATTTCGCCAAATTTTATTTCTAAAATTTATCTAATTTTCTATTCACAATCATATTTAATTAATCTAAACATGTTATATTTATGTAATTGTATCAATTCAATTAATCTTTTTTTTAAAGAAGTGCCTCATAAACTTTTTAACGTGACCGATGACGCTGGCATACATGCACCCAGAGCCCACATGAAATGTTTTTGACCTAGAGCTATGAACCAATGAGCCCACAAATGGGGGACCTCGTCCCCATTTAACAAAGTTGAGGCCCAAACCCTCGAGCACATTGGATCAACGAAGGCACAAGCCCGTGATCACAATGATCTAGTACAGGTTTGAAC
Organism: Chamaecyparis obtusa; assembly: GCA_027943335.1. NCBI lineage: Eukaryota > Viridiplantae > Streptophyta > Pinopsida > Cupressales > Cupressaceae > Chamaecyparis > Chamaecyparis obtusa. Next base: position 1,899,265 of record BSBK01004172.1, read on the forward strand.
CTTTGTGGGGACAAGAAGAACACCTCTACTTAACGAACACACTAAGTGGTGAACCCCATCAATTCAAATCTAAAATCATAAGAAGAAAACATTTTTCTCTTTGAATAATTGTTTTAACTTTAAATCTTATTTTACTTTTAACTTTCATATTTTACTTTCCATTCCCACACTCTCTCTTCCTATGATAGATCAGGGAGTGTGATCCTAAACATTGATCCAGAAACTAATATTGTAACTTTCAATCTATGATTCCAACTTTTGTGTGATATTAATTAATTATTTATATATTTAGATATTCAAATTTGAAGATGCTCGATTTAAACAAACTATATAGAAAATCAACTTAACATAACCCTCTTACTACATTGTTTATGTAATATTTTGACTTTATGCATTAATTAGTTTAAATATTTTTTATTAATTAATAAATATGATTAAAAGATGCACGAGGGGTTATCAAATGGCTACTGTGAAGTGCAGTAGAAAGTTTTCAATGGTTCAGTAGGAGTGATATGATACTTTAAATTCTTCGAATATCTGTCACATCGGTGAGAGAGCTTATCATTTCTGCAATTATCCAAATGACAGAAACATAAGGTGTCCATGAAAGAGACATAAAGATTTCCATGAAAGAGACAAATAAAGAAAATTATTGGGCAAAAACAGTCTTTAGGAAAGTGCAACACAAATAATAAATCAGCACTTTTTTATCTTCAATAAACAAGTTGTATGTAAAAGCTTCTTCAGATTCTTTTGAAAATCTATTTTAAATTACTTGTATGTTTTATATCACTCATTGGCATCTAAAACATCAATGGAAAAAACTTACATAATAAAATTTTTAAAAAATTGAGATATACATAGGTATGTCTATTATCAAAAGGTAAAAGTATTTGAAGATTTGTTTTGGATCATATTTTGTAATTTCAAGTAGTGCATTTTAGATCACTAAATGTGATCTAAAATATTGATGCATAATAATTACACAAATAAATTCAAAAACATTTGCATCAATTTTATAGGTTGTAAGAAAATAATGTCTATCATCAAAACCCAAAACCTGAATCTTTTGAAGATTCTTTATGGATTACACTTTGTAATTCAAGTAGTGCATTTTAGATCATTCAATGTGATCCAAAATATTGACATAAATCAATTACACAATTAAATTCTAAAATACTTACATCAGTTTCATGGATTGTAAGAAAATCATGTCTACGATCAAAATCAAAATTCCAAATCTTTTGATAAATTACTTTAGATCACACCCAGTAATCTTATTGTGTGTCATTTCATGGGTTGTAAGGAAATCATGTTTACCATGAAACCCACGTCCCAAATCTCTTAAAATCTCATTTTAGATCACAACCAGTGTGTTATTTATGGATTGTAAGAAAATTATGTCCACCATTAAACCCAAATCCCTAACTCTTAAAAACTCATTTTAGATCGCTACTAGTGTGTCATTCTTAGATTGTGAAGAAATCAAAACTCAAATCCCAAATCTTATAAAAACTCATTTTAGATCACCTCTTAATAATCTTATTAAATATGATCTAAAACAAAAATGAAAAAACTTATACAATTAAATTAAAAAATGTCAAATCATCTTAATAGACAATCAAAACTCAAACTTTTTTAAATCTCTTCGAATTCCTAACTGATTTCAAAAAACTCCCAAATTATATGTATGAAAACAAAATCTCAAAACACTAAAAAATCGCTGATTTCATTTATAACAAAATCTCAGAACCGAGGAAAGCTAAATAGAAAAAATGTAGGATACACACAAATTGTTTTGTAGGATACACACAAAATGTAGGAAAATCAACGTAATGGCAGCTGTGAATGATCGAATGATGCTTTTTCTTGGAATTTATTTAGTAATTGAAGATAAAGTCGACGCTTAGATTATGTGACACTTGACGGGTGTGAGCATTACTTAGGTGACTTGCTTTCTAAGTAGCTTCCGTCAAACATTGAAATGTAAGTGATGTCTTTTCACAGATAGTTGTGTGTTTGTTTTTTTCTTTTTTTTAATATAGACTAAAACTAGCAATTGCATGCTTTTGTGCATGCAATGGTTAGTTGATAGGAGTGTTGATTTTACAGATAGCAAATATTTGGGTTTTGGCTATGCAGGAGCGAAAATGCATCTGATTAGACAATTTGTTTGTATTTTTAAAATAAATTAAAATTTCTAAAAATATTGTACTATAATTTTTAAATTAATTAATAAATAATTAGATGCATTTAGGCCATGAGACGCATTATTTTAACCTGGTTGTACATGTAAAGGATAACTCTTAAAGGTTTTTAGAATAACATGTGTTGGAAATTGTGCTAGAAATTGTATTGCAAAAGAGAAAACTATTAAAGGGAAATTCAAAGAACGAGAACAAACAATAATGAGAACTATGAAAGGTTGTTTTTGAAATATTTTTGAGATTAAAATACATCTAAAATCTTTCTAAATTTATCAATTAAAGAAAACTCAAAGAAAATTTCTAAGATGTTCTGCAAATACATTCAATTTATTTTGTAGTCATCCATTTATTTTGTAGTCATCCATTTTAATTTTTTTGAAGCTATAAACCTTTTCCTTCAAACATCTGGTTATTAAAAATGGACTTCACAAAACCAATTTTAATATCCTGCCAACAAATACAGCTAAATGATCTAAACTTATTCTTTATATGTTAAAGAGAACAATTAATAACACACCCTATTTTATACTTTAGTGCATAGATAAGTCCCCATTTAGAGATGGGGAAATGTTGCTTTTGCTCATCCACACCTACATGGATCTATCTATCCATGGAGAAAATCGATGTTGGGGTTGCACGATTCAAACCCTAGCCATTCACCACTTTCTGTAATACTCTTACAACCGTACAAAGCATTATTCGATTTGCAGCACCAGTTGGACTTCATAATCATGTTATGCATCACCTCCAGCATTCATGCAAAGCTCATAAAAAAAAAAATCTGTTGTAAATCTATTGTAACTCTAATGGCATAGAAAGTTATGGTATAGAAAGTTACTAAAAATGTTATAGATGTTTCTTATAATTTAATATGGTAACTTCAGTTAATAAGAAATATCTTATAACAATATTTAAATATAAATATATTTTAATCATATCATGTTATTGATTATAATAAATTTTCATAACTATTTACAATTCTATTCAAATTCAAGTTACCTGAAAAAAATAACAGCTAAAAATAAAAAATAAAATAGAAAGTATAGTTAATTATTTAAAGAATCTCTTAATAAATAATGATAATTTCCAACGAATTTAAAAAATGCTAGAGAATTTTAAGAAAAAACAAAAGGAAAGTTGTTATAAAAATCTAAATGTTTTCCATTGCCAGAAAAGAAAAATCTTCCGAGAAGAGGGCTGACAACTTTCCGGGAGCTTTGCTCCCACATAAAGCCTATCAGCTTAACTAGAAATAAAAAAATAAAATAGAAAGTACAGTTAATTATTTAAAGAATCTCTTAATAAATCATGATAATTTCCAACTAATTTTAAAAATGCTAGAGAATTTAAAAAAAAAACAAAAGGAAAGTTGTTATAAAAATCTAAATGTTTTCCATTTTTGGAAAAGAAAAATCTTCCAGGAAGAGGGCTGACAATTTTCCGGGAGGAAAAAGTCATTTCCAAGAGCTTTGCTCCCACATAAAGCCTATCGGCTTAAACATATGGCTTGTATGGTAGACTATAAAAGATCTTTTTACCATTTTTTTTAAAGTGATACATACAACATTTTGTTTAGACTTTAGTGTGTGATTATTGTATTTATTTATATTATAGTTTGTGAAAAAGGAAAAAAAATTAGTGTATTTGCTGATTATTATTATGTTCTATTTAGATAAAGAAGTATAGGTTTAAAATAAGATTTCATTATCACTATAATGATAAAATATATCATAATTCTACTTATTATTTTTAGTACCTATCCTATTTGTAGTTCTATATCTTCATGTGGTTGTTTAAGTGCAATTAGGAAGAATGACATGTGGTTCCACAATCTTTTTTCTCTTTTTTATTTGTCTTCAATTTTTTCCTAAAGTTTATTAAAGTAATTATTATTAAAGAAAAATGCAATTTAAGATGACCACTAAAAAATAAGCAGCAAAATTTAATATTTATGGGGTCACCAGCTCCACAAAATGGTGCTTACAAAATTGAGAAGCGTCTATTAGCCAAAAAAGTGCTAACATCTATCCAACCATTAGAGTCTAAATCTTACCAAAGGGGAGTTAAAAAAATGGTCCTTCCTTGGTAAGATTTAGATTCTGATGGTTGGATAGAGACCTCCAAAACAAGCTAAGCAGCTAGATGGGGACTTGCCCTAAGTGGAAAGTATGCTATACAAGATGGTAATTAAGATACTATATTAGCTTACTTGCTCGAGAGTTTTAGAATCAATCGAATAATGTCCCTAGTATAGATAGAAGACAATTATGAGATAATTTTAATCTATACTATTGAGCGTCATTTTTACATGAAGACAACGACTAGGAATTTGCGTGAACAACTTCCCCTCTTGGAAGATTGACGAAATCAATCTCAAGGTTCCTTCTGGTTGGGTCTCAACCGCTTGGATAGCTCAATGGAAGACAAATGTGAATTTGTTAACAAGGAGGCCTTTGTTGGTTCTTCTCTCAAGGGAAATTGCAAAACAAACTTTAGAAAACCAAGATATCTCTTTTTTGCTATGATTTTTAGATTTAAGAACAAAAGTAATGCTAATCTCAATTAATCTATTAAAAGTAACTTGCAAAGAGGGTTAAGAAATGTAAGGTAACAAGAAATTTCAAAGAAATTGCTAAAAAGAAACCTAATGGACATATGCTAGCAATCACACCACCATGCGAATTAAATAACCAAGAAGATGAGGAAACCCACACAACAGAGATCAGATCATGTCACAATCTTCAGCTGAATGGAAGCAATCATCAATGGAATCGAGCAAATGCAAACGTATGATAAGTCAAAACTCATTAGATCACGAAGCCACTCCAGATGTGCGGACACATGAGACAATTTAATCTTCAGGCACCAAAGAATAATCTTCTCAAGAAATTTGTCATGACACAGCAATGTAATACCAGCAAACACCGAATTAAAAGATCGCAGACTTAAAATCATTAAACAACCAATTGGCTCTTTGAAATAAAGAATGAGCAAATCACACATTCACAAATTTCACATACATAGCAGATAAATCACACCATGAATGAAGCACCAATTGTATTTGTTGTATTAATCATCAAGTCGATCCTCATTACATCATTTTATTACAATTTATAGAGCTCTGCTATTATTTTCGCATCTAGGGTTTCGCTGTAACTAAAACTTGAAAGTAAATCTAAACTAAAGCTTGCATTAAAAAAACTACTTCTAAAGCTTAGCTAAGCTATCCTAGCACATAATTAATCCTCGTGCATTACAAAGATTTTCATAAATCAGGAATTAAACAACTAAAAAATGTAGCTGGAAATTGCGCATGCATTGGATAATCTTCATGTTTGCACCCTTGACCCTTGGTTCCGGCTTCTCCACGTGGACCCAACTAGAAGAGATCCCAAAATCATGCACAAACGATCCCAAAAAGGAAGACCAGATGACTGGAAAGTGATCTCTGAGATAACTGGAGTTGACTTTCGAACGTGCCAAAAAATTCCCAAATCCTGACAGTTGGTCCAAAAAATCAAGACCCAAAATTAACTAAGTGCTAAGTCCTTTATCTCCCAATTGTTGGACTTGTCAGACTTGTAGGTGGCCGAAAAACTCCTTATGGCCGAAATGCCGAAAAACAAGCACTGCAAAATTGGCTAAGTGTCAAAATTGAATTTCCTATACACAAAATTTAGCAGATTCTGAACTGGAGGCTAACTAGTTGGGAGGCACTTTTGGGTGTGCCTTCTTGAACCTATCCACTATCTCCAGCACCTCATCAAAGTCTGGCATCTTGATGCCTTGAAGAATCTCCTTCTTCCTATCTCTAAAATCCATCAATTCTTTTGCAAAAGCCTTTATTTCCTCCTCTTGAGACAACATTTTTTGAATCTCCTCCTTTTGATAGAACATCTGTTGGAGGTCTTCCCTAGACTTCACCCCTCTGAAAATGCCTACATACTGATCGATGATGTCATTTAATGAATGCATAGTATTATCATCATCTTCATCAAACAAATCCAAATCCAAGCCTTCAAAGAACTCCTGCAGCTCTTTTGTGAAAGCCATGCTATCAGACCTTCTTTTATTCAACCTCTTGAGGACCTTTTCAAATATGGCCAATGCTGCTGCTATCTCTTGGATCCATTCTTCAAAATTATCTAATTCTGCCCCTTCATAAATCTTCATCAACACCTAGAAGCATTGCTTTCTTATCATCGTTAGCTCATCCAACACTTTTTTCCAGTTGAGGATGGTCTCTTCTACACCATTTTCTTCACTCATGATCTCCACTAAAGAATTTATTCCTGCAAAAATGTTCTGGAAGGGCCTTAAGATCCTCCTAAGAGATAAGCTAGCGAACTCCTCAAAATCTAGCTTCCACTCAGCACAAGCCTGTACAAAAGAATATGGAACATCTGTATCTATATCTCCCTTCTTCTCCAAAATTTACTGTAATGAGGCTTCGGGGTTATTAGGGTCAATTGGACTTGCTATCATCAGAATGAATTTCTTCATAGCTTCATTTTTCTCTTCCAGAGCTTTTATCTTTTCTTCATCTTTATTCATGAAGCCTAGAGCATGCTTTAAGCCCAAAGTAGCCAAGGTTTTGCTACCTTCCCTAGTTGGTTCCCCCAAGTCTACTTCCTCCAACACATAATCCTCTAGAGTGATCTCATTTATACCAACATCCATTGTAGGAACAACCACCTGTGCTTTCCACCTCCCCGTTTGGTCTTGTGTCACATAAGACATTCTCCTTGCTTGACGAACTGGTTTTATTTAGTGGAAAGCATGCCCTAGCTGTCAACCTCATCATTTATGTATACTCTGACCCTCTGCTGCACTTCTTTGGTAAACCATGTGGGCTTCGCGAATGCATTCAATGGCTCATAGGGAGTAGCCAATGTAGAAGAGGTTGCTAGGTGTTCTATCCTCATTTCCTCTTGAGTTCCTTCTTCTTCTTCTTCTTCTCTCATTTCTTGCTCATTCCCAGCATCCTGTTCATGTTCCTCCTCATTAGCAGTTTGCTGCTCATCAGCTATTTGTTGCTCATCAGTTGTTTGCTCCTCAGTATCTGTTTGTGGCTTATCTTCTTCAGTACATGGTTCCTCTTCCACCTGTGACTCTCCCTTGTCATCTAGCTCCTCTGATCCTACATGAATTTCTTCCATTTTCTCTCCGCTAGTGACTTCTGCTTCTTTCTCTAGCTCTTGCGAGCTCTGGGGCACTGATTCAATGTGAACTTGTGGAGGAATATTGAATGGGGGAGGCATAGGAGACATAAGGGGAGTGGTTGAGTGGGCTGGTGGATGTGGAGTCGAGAGGGGAACATGGGATGAAGAAGGTTGCTGAGGCAACAAAATATTCTATATTGGAGTGGACAGTGGAGTAGTCGGAGGCTCTTAAAGTGGAATGGTAGGAGGAGTGGAAAAATGAGGCGGAGGCGAAGGTGGAATGGATAAAACCAATGGTACCTGTGTTCTTACTCCTTCTGAGGTGACCTCAATAGAAGAGTCCTTTTCTGATTCTATAGTTTCTCCTTGGTCCTCGATCATCTCAACATCATTTTTTCCCTGAGGTCCCCATTGTAGATCCTCTCCCATGCCACTGAAAAGACTAGTGAACTGCATAGGAGCTTGTTTCTCAGACTCCTTCAACCTATGCAACCCCACAAAATTTGTGATGGTGAATTCATCATCACCGAGGGCATCCAGATTTATTGGGTCTACCTTTGTAGCCCCTTCAGCATCCTTAGGATCATCATCTATTATCCTTCTTTTCTTTAAGAATCTCATAGACCGGGTCCTCCTACTGAGGGGAACTTCATCCATTTGATCTTCATCATCCTCCACTGGGGTATCCATTTGTGTAGGCATTGAGCCTCTCTTCCTCTTATATACATGACCCTTGACCACTCCAAATGGCTTGGGCCCTATGATATTGAATTTCATTTTCTTTGCTGAGCTTGGAGAATCATGGTGGCTAGGTGAAGGTGCTTCTGGTGGTTCAATACTTTCAGTCATCTTGGTTTTCACCTTCTTGGAATGTGTGGCAGAACCATATGCAGTGGGGCGCTCATACCGATATACAGTTTTTGGCTTCAAAGGAGCAACCTCTTTGAATTGTGGTTTCAGTATCTTTTCTCCCTTCTTCTTCTCTCGAGAGGGTTTCTCTGGGAGTTATTTCATGGGGAGTGGTTGGATTGGAAAAGGGCAAGCAATCCAAGACTTCATCAACTTTATCACATGTCGGGCTCTGAAATCCATGCTGTCATTCTCATCTTAATCTACCTCTGCATTCAAGATGACCCTTGTGAACACGTTGTCTATATTGTATATGGAATCCAAAACTTTATTCGAATTAGCATCTACCGCCTTCTGCGGAATCCTCAATAATAGTGCACCTTGTGCAAGCTCTAGAGTCATTTGGCAATAGTCACAGACTCTTACCTCATAATCATCTACACAATTGGCCCAATGGTCCTCAATATAAAACTCATGAACATACTATCTTCCCATTATGTGGTTGTAGGTACCAATGGGGTCAAAGTGAGGCCTCACCAGATTGTAGGTTGCCAATGGGAATTCATCCCATTCTCCTGTCAATGACTTGAAGACTTTCATGTCTGGTACACATTGGGGGCCAATGGAAATAGGAAAGTCCCAGTAGTGTTTCTTCTTATGTTTGATATGCTCATGGGCATCAAAAAAATGCCTTGATATTTCCATTAGAACTACCCTGTCAGAAGGGTACCTTGGGAGCTTCTTGGGCACTAAGGTGCTTCCTGCCACCTGAATGTATGTGAATGTCCTGAATTGTATATAAAAAGCCCCAATGGCCTTTACTTTATCTACTGCTTTTGTTGACAACCTTTTAGCATAGTCACCCTCAATGGAGTGGATGATTGCGAAGATGAAGGCATCATTAACTATTCTAAACTCTGGGCTACTGTGTGTGAAGAAGTCTTTCCTCACAAATTGAGTGTACAAGGTGAATGGCCATGCATTTTGTTCTCTGATGTTTCCAACTTTGGTCAATCTTGGATATACTGCCCTGGTAGCTAGTAAGTACATGACATAGGATGTCATGTAGAAGTGGGGGTCTGTCTTCACCTGAATCAGCTATTCATCTAGTTGGTCACTTAGGATAGACGCCCAATCAAACCTTGCCTGCCTTTCTTTTATCTTCTGGATTAGGAAGATCATCCAAGGCTCCAGTTGTTGGGACTTACGCAGGCCGTACACCCTGTTTATCATTATTATAGCTACCTAGATATCCTCTTTCATATAGCCTCTCCTCATGTCAATTTTTTCGAGCCTGTTCTTGGGCAATGGTTGCATCAGGTACTCATTGTTAACAATGTTGTGAGCCCTTTGTGTATCTTTGTTGTAAAACTCCATCCCCTTGTTGATATTGAAATTAAAGAACTTATCTACCCCTTTGGGCAGATGGAAAACATCTTCAATGTTGTCCGACCTCAAGTCTAGGACCACTTCTCCAATGCTATTCTTGACCATGTGCTCATTTGGCACATAGTTACTGGCCAATGAGTTGATCAGCTCTGCCGACTGGATGGAGACTGGGTGTGCTACCGCATTCAGCAGAGAACAGTGGACTAATGAAGTGCAGTCCTCTGAACGGCCCACTGGCTAAGCACATTTGTTCAGGTACTCATTCCAACTCACATTCTTGATATTTGTATCGGCTATCCCTGCGTGCAAATCAGTCACCTTGGATGGTGGATGGTATCCTTTGAACTAATATTTCATTGCCGGTGATGCTACTACCTTCTCGACCATACCTACGGAGAGGACAAGACATGAATGAGTAACATGATGAGAGGAAAAAACCCAACAATAAAGTACATTACTAATTTTCAAGCTCAAATGGGTTAGAAAAGGAATTTTTGGCCTTTCGGACCATCGGGGTTTTCGCATCTTCGAAAGGCTGAAAAGGCTGAAACCACCGAAAGAGGCCTTACTCCCATGTTCAAAGAGATTTTGGTGAATCAGAGGTGAGGAAACCTCGGAGGCTAAAAAGACTGACACATCTGAAAAGGTTGAAAAGCCGAGGAGGGGTTCCTATCTTGAAACAATCGGTGATTCAGGGAGTGAAAGATTTTTGGCGTACGAAAAGGCCGACATGGCCGAAAGTCCTGAAAACAAGGAACATAAGGCAAGGTTCACTTTAGCATTTAGGAGGTGCATGATGTTTCAGTGTGTGACAACACTGAAACTTCGAAAAGGTGCCAGCACTTGGAGATTGTCTATTCGCAAGTGCTCTGAAAGTTTTAGATCCTGAAGGTCTGAAACTAGGGTTTACAGTCGAACTCAAAAAGTGAGTCTGATGGTGAGTTTGACCACAAACTCACCAAGGGATGCAAGGAGACTACCTTGACGATCCCTATGGTTGAAAAGCTTGACTTAAAGAAAAGACACAAACCCTAGACACTAAAGGATAGGGCTGACAAGCTGACAAACCCAAAGACCTAACCTAAAGACCAAAAGCAAAGAAACAACAAAGGAAAAAGGAAAAGAAAGGATGAACAACCTAGAATGAATGTTGAAGACTTGAGGACGACCAAAAAAGTGACATAACGAGCAAGGAATGACCATAACCTCTGCATCCAGTGTGTGAGAGTGTGCGTTCAAATTTTCTTGAAAACCTTTCACCGTGATCTCTCGATGATGATCATCCCATCCTTGTCAGATCACTGCCCACCAATCCAAAATCAGCCAATAGTCAATTTAACCTTGCTTTATTATCAGGCAGGCATTAATAGCCCCAATAGAGATTGCTAAAGTCACCCTTTCCTGATTGCAGACGAGCTTTGATAGAAGTCCTTAGACTTCATAGGAGGGCTCTTAGACTCGATTTGCTTCAATTTTTAAAGCCGATCCTTTTGAAAGCATCTGTTTATCAAAAAATTTTATTTAGTGTGGACTTCTTTGATGCTCCTTGTAGCTTTGTAAAAAAAACACCATCCGTTGCTCTTTCTTTTTTTCTTCTTTTTTGGAAAATCGGGGTAGTACTTAGACTGTGATGTCCTAGTTTTGAGCATTTCTTCATTTATCTCATCTTTATGCGTTCCTCCTTTTTATTTTCATGCTCTTTTCTTTTTGTCTGTATTTCAATCAAGGAAGGGTTCTGAGTTTCAGGCTTCCTTCATGACCATGGGCATCTCCCAGCACAAGTTGGAATCCAATTTTGAGAAGCTCGTGGCTTGGGATTTTCTTTTAAGTGCATTTAAGTGTTGAGGATGGTTGATTCTGGTATACTTTCCCGAAGAGTCTGAAAACAAATAACCTTTCTTCTGATCACTATCTCCAGCTCACTACAAGATGGAACTACTTTCAAGGTTTAGACCATGAGAAGCTTTACTAACTACTTGGGCTACCTGAATGGACTGCTAAAAATGAAAGCACTGACCCCTTGCAACAAAGACCTAAAGAAAAGACACGGAGGATGAGACTAGCCAAGAACTAAGCAAAGACAATATAGTGTACAAGAATATATAGTAAAGTACAAAGGACCAATCAAGACCCAAAATAATGCTTTAGAAACTAGCCATTGACTGGTAACGGGACCAATTCTCCGTTAAGAGAACTAATCCGAAAGGTATTCTCTCCCAGGATCTCAGTGAACATTAAGACTAGATCAGAAATTCAGAAGGCTTTTATGGTTTCTCTTTTGTCAAACCATCGCTTGACAATAGCCTGGTGTTTGGCTATGTGTTCCAAGGCCATAGTTCATTTCTCTTCAAGGTTCAACAAATTCATGAGGTGAATCTGCACCCGATCCTCACCCTCGACGTATTGATGCATGAATCTAAAGATTGGTATTTTCGGGTTCATCAGAAAGATGAGCTGCAAACCATACACTAACTGGTAGGGAGAGGTCCCTAAAGCATTCTTGACTCTGACACAATCTGTCCACAGAGCATATTTCAACTGGGTGTGCCAGTCTCTGGGATTGTCATCCAAAAGATGTTTGATTACCGTTGTTAGGTTCTTGTTGGTTGACTCAGTGACTCTGTTCCCTTGCGGGTAGTAATTGGATGAGAATTTTAGAATTACCTGGTTCTTGAAGGCCCATTGAATGAGACTAGTCGATGAAAAGTAGGGGGCATTGTCACATACCAGGAAAAAGGGCATGCCAAACCTCATGATGATGAACTCTTCTAGGAATTTGGTGATCACCTCAGTGGTACAATTTTTCATAATATGTGCCTCTATCTAGCACATACAGTAATCAGTTGTAGTCAAGATGTATCAGTGGCTTGGTGAGGATGAAGGATTGATCATTCCCACAAAATCTAGCCCCCATTGGGTGAACAGGCATACTTCGTATACTGGTTGTAAGGGCATCACTGGATGTCTTTCATGAATGGCACTGGTTTGGCAAACGTGGAAAGAGCGCACATGCTCGTGAGTATCTTTGAACAGAGTCAGCCAGTAATAGTCAGATCTTAGTATCTGATGAGTTGTAGCTTCTGCCGATCCATGTCCAATACCATACTTATCGTCAAATTCTGTGAGAACTAGTTCAGCTTCTGTTCGATCTAAACATCGCAAATTCAATCTATCATAATTGTGCTTGTAGAGCTTCCCATTTTTCAGCATGTATGAACTACTCTTATTCTTAAGTGCTCTCTACTGGGAACCATTCAATCCATCTGGACAACTATTTTGCAGCAAGTAGTAGACTATGTCTTGATACCATATGTCAGTGACTATTCCTTCATTGGTGTACACCTGGCACACCAAACCTTGTTCCGTCTCAGCCATCATCTTGGTGAGGCCTTGACCTCTCACCAATTTCATCAGTTGGATCTCAATGTCGAATTCCTACAATATTGCCATCCATTTTCCTCTTTGTTCTCTGAGTTTATTTTGCATTAATAAGGATTTGACTACCGGATCTGGAACAATAGCAACGACCTTACTCTGAAGAATGTAGTGTCTAAATTTCTTGATAGCCTTGACCAAGGAAAAATATTTTTTATCCAAATTAGGATATTTGAGTTCTGCATTCTTCAGTGGGCAACTCATGAAAGCAATTGGCCTTTCATCTTCACCTTCTTTCTTCTACGTGAGAATTCCTGCACATGAATGTTTCGAAGCAAATGAGTAGACTTTAAATGGTAGAAGATAATCAAGACTAACCAAGACTGGAGCAATGGCGATGGATGTCTTGATTTCTTTGAAGGCCTCTTTAGCCAGGGTGTTCCATTCAATTTTAGCATCCTTCTTCAACATATCGTTTAAAGGACACACTATCTATGCAAAACCACTAATGAACTTCCTGACAAAGTTGATTTTCCCAAAAAAGGACTTCAATTCCTTCCTACTATTTGGTGGAACCAGCTTGAGGATAGCTTCGACTCTTTAGGGGTCGATTGAGATGCCTGTCTTAGATATAATGTGCCCAAGAAGCTTTCCTTGAGTCACCCCAAAGATGCACTTTTTAGGATTCAAAGAAATCCCATAGCATCGACACCTCTTCAAAACCTTTCATAGATCATTAATGTGGTTTGCCTAATTCTTGGAGAAAACTGTGAGATCATCCATATATATAACGATGCATTTGTTGACCAATCCCTTGAATGCCTCAACCATAGCCCATTGGAAAGTAGATCCTGCATTGATCAGACCAAATGGCATGTGACAATAGGCAAATGTTTCCCATTTTGTAGTGAAGGTTGTTTTTAGGTGGTCTTCTTCCTTCACCATGACTTGGTTGTACCCTGAGTAGCCATCTAGAAAGGACATCATTTGGGAACCATTGACCACCTATAACACTTCGTCTAGAGAAGGCAAAGCATAGTTGTCCTTCTGAGAGGATCTATTCAAATTTCTAAAGTCCACGCAGAGCTGAACCTCTCCACTTTTCTTCCTTACAGGGACAAGATTGGCAACCCAAGTTGAATGCTGGATGGGAAAAATTATCTTGGCATCAAGCAACTTCTGCCCTTCCTTTTGAATTATTGGCTCAATCACGGGGTTTACTGGTCTTTGCCTTTGATGGAAAGGTTTAGCATCTGGGTTCAGTGGGATGTTGTGGGCAATAACATTGGGATCATAGGTTTTCAAATCTTCATAGCACCATGCTATGACATCTTTGTATTCGGTGAGGAGTTCGGCCATCTATTTCTTTTCTTCCGGTGTGCCTACCTTGCCTATACGGACTTCCCTAGGTTCGAGCTCCGTTCCCAAGTTGTAGAGTTCAAAATCATCTCCACCTACTACTAGTGTTTTCCCTCTCTCTCGAGCATGTTCGTCTTTGTCAAAAATTCTCTCTAGAGCCACCATGCCTTTAGGAATGGAATTATTTTTCAAGTTCACAATCCATAGGTTGTCTGACTCTTCTATTTCATCCTCTTCTTCGTCAATGCTCTGTTTGTCAAAGATCCCTGTGTTCATGATGAATTCCAATATCTATTAATCATCCTGAAATACCTAGAATTTTTTGATGTTGTCAGGGATAGCTGGTACAACCATGAGTTCCACAGAGAATTTCTTGAATTTGGATTTCTCTAGCGGTTGTAGGGAGCTTGCAGACACTGCTAAAGCATCGGTGAGAGTATTTTTTCTCCTTGGGATGCTCTGAATGTTAAAGGCTTCAAAGTCTTCAATTAGGTCCCAGATGTGATTGCGGTATGAGACCAATTGTTTTTCGGTGCAGGAATATTGGCTCTTGATCTGTCAGACTATCAATTCTGAGTCACCTTCCACTATTATTTCTTTGACTTTCTTTTCGTGGGCCAAGAGGAGACCACGGGTTAGAGCCTCGTACTCAGCAACATTGTTAGTGCAGTAAAATTGAAACCAGTAGGTAGCATAGTATGAACCCCCATGAGGGTTAACTAATTTGATCCCAGCTCCTGCTCCCAGCTTGCACTTGGAGCCATCGAACCGAAGTTTCCATACTAAATTATTTTTGTTGGAAGATGTCTTGACTTGGGGTTCTGAGATTACTTCAAGCAGAGGGGTCTTGGTTTGGGGTTCTATAGGGGATGTAAATGATGAAAAGTCTTCTTTACTAGGAGTTTCCATCTCTCCTTCATCTAAGATTTCTCTTTTTGAAAGTGGGACCCACTTCATCTTTTGTTTGTTCTTGACATCACACCAAACTTCACGGCATGGGGGCAAGCAGCCATCATCAGAAGAGCTCCACTCCTCTTGTATAAAGCACTTGGCCATAGGACCTTGAGGTTCTTCACTGAGCATAGATCCCTCCTCATTTGAATGAGTTGTTGCATTCTCAAGAGGTTTGGGTACGTCTGATATCTGGTTAATAACTCAGACCACTGCCTCTTGGCAGCTTTGGCATGTAAACTTTAAATGGTTCATCTGATGAAGATGACAGTACCCAGGGAGCATTAGTATGTTGGGATCGGTCTCTGGGCCCAAATGTCTCATATTCTTTGTCATACCATCTATGAATTCTATGAGAATCTCTTCAGGGATCTGGACATCTATCAAACCCTGAATGGGGCTATTGTCAGAATCTTCTTCTTCCTTGAGTTGAAATGTGAACGCCTTGTCAAAATGGTACACTCCTAGGTTAGCTTGTGAGAATAAAACTTCATTTAGGGCATTGTACTCGATTATCATTTGTTTGAGCTTGGGCTTTGCATCTATCTTAATCTAGTTATTGAGCCCCTTCCATGGCAACCAAAGTTGGGTAAAGTCTGTAGAGAGCCACCCTCTCAGAGACTGGGTCCATTCTCGGCTAAGCAACATGCCACAAGTCTCCGGGATGTCAACTACATGAACATCAATGCAGTCTTGGATCCTAGGGTTGGCTATCAGCTGAATACGTGTGTCCTTCAAGACCCCGATGACTTCAACTTCCATTTTATCGAGCTGGATCACCACACGATTAGTTGGTTGAGGATTCATTCCTAGCCTCCAGCATATGGACAATGGAATCACATTACACAAAGCATTTGAGTCGATTAAGAAATTATTCAGGTTCTTTCCAAATATTTTGAGCATAAGTAATAATGGGGGCACTTCTACCCTATCTTTGAACATGGTCGACATTGCCTCTGCAACATTTACGTTAGATACATTCTTGGCATTATTGTTGGGTGAGGTTGACTTGGAATGGTCCAAGGACTTTAGGAGAGCTTCTCTTTGAGTGGGACAACTTTGCAGCATATCATACATCAACATATTCATCCTAACTTTCTTCAGTTCCTCTACTGCACTATATCTTTCATTGGCCCAGACTGCATTTTTCAACGTGGCTAGTGGATATGGTGTTGCCTGAACAATAGTGGTACTAGGTCCCTTCGGGGGTGTAGGATTATTGCCAACCCTTGGATCAAGTGGAGTGGGATGCATACTTGGAGGAATGCCATCTGTCAAAGGCTCCCTCCTACTTCTCAAGTTGTGAGTATTTCTATTATTGTTCTGGAAAGCATGGACTTCAGAATACTCTAGTTGGTTTTCTTGATTGAATGGGAAAATGAACTCTTCCTCAGAAGTGTTATTGACCGGAGTTATGTCTAAACTTGGATCGTATGACTCAAATACCATGGCACTAAAATGGGCCTGGGAACTCTTAGGATCCTGAGTTTGATTGTTGGACTCCCCCTTATATTCATAATCTGGTTGATGCATGTTCGGACCTTGGGTGTAACTAGCTTCCGACGAACTGAAGAAATTGGCATTGTCCGTGGGAATACTACCATTGCTTGGATGTGTATTCCAAGTCCTATTTGTCCTTTGTTGCCCAAAATATTTGTCTTGAGAGTCATTCCCATAACCTCCTCCATTGTTATTATTATTGTTTCTATAATTACCATAATTACGATTCTGATTTTGAGAGTAGGTGTTCGAGACAGCAGCTGGCTGTGGATAGTTTCCTTGATTCAAAGTTGGGTTGAATTTCATCTGGGTGATGTCCCCGGTCAACTGGGACAACATCTTCTTCATGGAATCTATCTCATTTACTAGAGCTTGATCTGGTTCATTTGGGACAGTGACCTTTTGTTCACACAAGGCAACCCCATGTGTATCATACCCCGGGTATGTGATGGCCAACCGTGGGGCAGCAACATATGGAGTTGGTACCGGATTGATCCTAGGGGTTTGTTGCATTGGAAGTTGATTGTTTGCTATGAATGGACCAGTCGTAGTAGCATTCCCCAATGTTGGTGGGATGCCATAATTCCCACCTGCCTATGGGTCCATTTGTTGAGTGAACAAGATAGCTTCATTGCACACTTTCTCTAAAGTGTCAATATCTCTTGGAGGCAACCTTTTCAAGAATATAGACGTTAATGGGTCTAAGGTGCACAAGTACACTTGTATGGAAGCACCAACTGGTACCATGTATGGACCTTCAAGCTTCTAGTACATCTTGTGAAAATGGTGGTTAAACATAGTGATAGACTCATTGAGATATTTTCTCATCGAGATAAACTAATGATGGAGAGTTATCGGATCCACATACAGTTTGAATTGATTTAGGAACTTTGTTTCAAATTCCTGCTAGGTAGCAATGGATCCTCATGGAAAATTCAGGTACCAATTATATGTGAGCTCCACTAGAGTGTAAGGGAAGAGGTGATACATGACGTCTTGATGAGCAATCTCTTTTCGATTGCACAATTCCTTGAATGCGCGGACGTGTTCTTCCACTGTCCTGGATTCTCCATAGATGAAATGTGGGCAGAATTTCTTAGGATTCTTGGGTAGCTAATGGAGCTATTCCTGGAAGTTCAATAGTGAACTTTGGGCATTTGCAAAAAATGCCATTTGGGCCGGTGGTGGAGGAGCAAAAGGTGGGGCAGCAATGGTAGGAATTGGAGGAAGATTCCAATAGTCCGAAGTATCCTCTCCATGCTTTGTTTTATTGGTGTGAGGTCTATGAAACTATGTAAGTTCAAGGAACTCCCCGTTGTTGGGTGAATATCTAAGGACTCATTGAAATCTCTTGGGAGAGAACGATCTGATATTTCAGGGTGTCCCTTTTGAGGGCCGTCCTTCTAGTGCCACTTCTATTGAGCATCATTTTTACACGAAGACAACGGCTAGGAATTTGCGCGAGCAACTTCCCCTCTTGGAAGATTGACGGAATCAATCTCAAGGTTCCTTCTGGCTGGGTCTCAACTGCATGGATAGCTCAACGGAAGACAAATGTGAATTTGTTAACAAGGAGGCCTTTGCTGGTTCTTCTCTCAAGGGAAACTGCAAAACAAACTTTAGGAAACCAAGACATCTCTTTTTTGCTAGTAATGCTAATCTCAATTAATCTACTGAAAGTAACTTCCAAAGAGGGTTAGGAAATGCAAGGTAACAAGAAATTTCAAAGAAATTGCTAAAAAGAAACCTAATGGACATACTCTAGCAATCACACCACCATGCAAATTAAATAACCAATAAGATGAGGAAACCCACAAAACAAAGATCAGATCATGTCACAATCTTTAGCTGAATGGAAGCAATCATCAATGGAATCGAGCAAATGTAGACGTATGATAAGTCAAAACTCATCATATCATGAAGCTACTCCAGATGTGCGCACATGTGAGACAAGTTAATCTTCAGGCACCAAAGAATAATCTTCTCAAGAAATTCATCATGACACAGCAATGTAATACCAGCAAACACCAAATTAAAAGATCGCAGACTTAAAATCATTAAACAACCAATTGGCTCTTTGAAATAAAGAATGATCAAATCACACACTCACAAATTTCGCATAGAGAGTAGATAAATCACACCATGAATGAAGCACCAATTTTATTTGTTGTATTAATCATCAAGTCGACCCTCATTACATCATTTTGTTACAATTTATAGAGCTCTGCTCTTATTTTCGTAGCTAGCATTTCACTGCAACTAAAACTTGAAAGTAAATCTAAACTAAAGCTTGCATTAAAGAAACTACTTCTAAAGCTTAGCTAAGCTATCGTAGCATGGAATTAATCCTTGTTCATTACAAAGATTTGCATAAATCAGGCATTAAACAACTCAAAAACAAAGCTGGAACTTGTGCATGCACTGGATAATCTTCATGTTTGCGCCCTTGACCCTTGGTTCCAGCTTCTCCACGTGGACACAACTAGAAGAGATCCCAAAATCAAGCACAAATGATCCCAAACAGGAAGCCCACATGACTGGAAAGTGATCTCTGAGATAACTGGAGTTGACTTTCGGACATGCCAAAAATTGCCCAAATCCCGACAGTTGGTTCGAAAAACTCAAGACCCAAAATTGACTAAGTGATAAGTCCTTTATCTCCCAATTTTCAGACTTGTCGAACTTGTAGGTGGCCGAAAAAATCCTTATGGCCGAAATGCCAAAAAATAGGCAATGCAAAATTGGCTAAGTGTCAAAACTGAATTTCCTATACACAAAATTTAGCAGATTCTGAACTGGAGGCTAACTAGCTGGGAGGTACTTTTGGATGTGCCTTCTTGAACCTATCCACTATCTCCAGCACCTCATCAAAGTCTGGCATCTTGATCCCTTGAAGAATCTCCTTCTACCTATCTTTGAAATCCATCAATTCTTTTGCAAAAGCCTTTATTTCTTCCTCTTCAGACAACATTTTTTGAATCTCCTCCTTTTGATAGAACATCTACTAGAGGTCTTCCTTAGACTTCACCCCTCAGAAAATGCCTAGATACTGATCGATGATGTCATTTACTGAATGCATAGTCTTATCATCATCTTCATCAAACAAATCCAAATCCAAGCCTTCAAAGAACTCCCGCAGTTCTTTTGTGAAAAGTGTGCTATCATCCCTTCTTTTATTCAACCTCTTGAGGACCTTTTCAAATACGCCCAATATCATTGCTATCTCTTGGATCCATTCTTTAAAACTATCCAATTCTACCCCTTCATAAATCTTCATCAACACTTGGAAGTGTTGCTTTCTTATCATCGTTAGCTCATCCAACACTTTTTTCTAGTTGAGGATGGTCTCTTCTACACCATTTTCTACACTCATGATCTCCACTAAAGAAGTTATTCCCACCAAAATGTTCAAGAAGGGCCTTAAGAACCTCCTAAGAGATAAGCTAGCAAACTGCTCAAAATCCAGCTTCCACTCAGCACAAGCCTGTACAAAAGAATGTGGAACATATGTATCTATATCCCCCTTCTTCCCCAAAATTGCATGTAATGAGGCTTCGGGGTTATTAGGGTCAATTGGACCCACTGTCTTCAAAATGAATTTCTTCATAGCTTCATTTTTCTCTTCCAGAGCTTTGATCCTTTCTTCATCTTTATTCATGAAGCCTAGAGCATGCTTCAAGCCCAAAGTAGCCAAGGTTTTGCTACCTTCCCTAGTTGGTTCCCCCAAATCTACTTCCTCCAACACATAATCATCTGGAGTGATCTCATTTATACCAACATCCATTGTAGGAACAACCACCTGTGCTTTCCACCTCCCCGTTTGGTCTTGTGTCACATAAGACATTCTCCTTGCTTGAGGAACTGGTGCCGTTTGGTGGAAAGCATGTCCTAGTGTGGTCATGTCAACCTCATCATTAGTGTATACTCTCACCCTTGGTTGCACTTCTTTGGTAAACCATGTGGGCTTCACAAATGCATTCAATGGCTCATAGGGAGCAGCCAATGTAGAAGAGGTTTCTAAGTGTTCTGTCCTGATTTCTTCCTGAGTTCCTTCTTCTTCTTCTTCCATTTCCTGCTCATTCCCAGTGACCTGTTTGTGTTCCTCCTCATCAGCATTTTTCTGCTCATCAGTTGTTTGTTTCTCATCAGTTGTTTTCTCCTCAGTATCTATTTGTGGCTTATCTTCTTTAGTATGTGGTTCCTCTTCCACTTGTGACTCTCCCTTTTCATCTAGCTCCTCTGATCTGATATGAATTTCTTCCATTTTCTCTCCACCAGTGACTTCTGCTTCTTTCTCCAGCTCTAGCGAGCTCTGGGGCACTGATTCAATGTGAAGTTGGGGAGGAATATTGAGTGGGGGAGGTGTAGGAGACACAAGGGAAGTGGTTGAATGGGCTAGTGGAGGTGGAGTCGAGAGGGGAACATGGGATGAAGAAGGTTGCTAAGGAAACAAAGTATTTTGTACTAGAGTGGACAGTGGAGTAGTGGGAGGCTCTTGAAGTGGAATGGTAGGAGTAGTGGAAAGATGAGGTGGAGGTGGAGGTGGAATGGATGAAACCAATGGTACCTATGTTATTACTCCTTCTGAGGTGACCCCAATAGAAGAGTCATTTTCTAGCTCTGCAGTTTCTCCTTGGTCCTCGATCATCTCAACATCATTTTTTTCTTGAGGTCCCTATTGTATATCCTCTCCCATGCCACTAAAAAGACTAGTGAAATGCATAGGAGCTTGTTGCTTAGATTCCTTAAAGCCATGCAACCCTGCAATATCTATGATGTTGAATTCATCATCACCGAGGGCATCCAAATTTATTGGGTCTACCTGTGTAGCCCCTTTAGCATCCTTAGGATCATCATCTGTTATCCTTCTTTTCTTTAAGAATCCCATAGACCGGGTCCTCCTACTGAGGGGAACTTCATCCATTTGATCTTCATCATCGTCTACCAGGGTATCCATTTGTGTAGGCATTGAGCCTCTCTTCCTCTTGTATACATGACCCTTGACCACTCCAGATGGCTTGGGCCCTATGATCTGAAATTTCATTTTCTTTGCCGAGCTTGGAGAATCATGGTCACTAGGTGAAGGTGCTTCTAGTAGTGCAATACTTCCGGTCATCCTAGTTTTCACCTTCTTGGAATGTGTGGCAGGACCATATGCGGTGGGGCGCTCATGACGATATACAGTTTCTGGCTTCAAAGGAGTAGCCTCTTTGAACTATGGTTTCAGTATCTTTTCTCCCTTCTTTTCTCAAGAGGGTTTATTTGGGAATTGCTTCATGGGGAGTGGTTGCATTGGAAAAGGATGAGCAATCCAAGACTTCGTCAACTTTATCACATGTCGGGCTCTAAAATCCATACTATCATTCTCATCTCGATCTACCTCTACATTTAGGATGGCCCTTGTGAACACCTTGTCTGTATTGTATACGGAATCCAAAACTTTATCCAAATTAGCATCTATCACCTTCTACGGAATCCTCAACAATAGTGCACCCTGTGCCAGCTCTAGACTCATTTGGCAATAGTCACGGACTCTTATCTCATAATCATCTACACAATTGGCCCAATGGTCCTCAATATGCAACTTGTGAACATACTGTCTTCCCATTATGTGGTTGTAGGTACCAATGGGGTCAAAGTGAAGCCTCACTAGATTGTAGGTTGCCAATGGGAATTCATCCCATTCTCCTGTCAATGACTTGTAGACTTTCATGTCTGGTACACAATGGGGGCCAATGGAAATAGGAAAGTCCTAGCAGTGTTTCTTCTTGTGTTTGATATGCTCATGGGCATCAGACAACTACCTTGCTATCTCCAGTAGAACTACCCTATCAGAAGGGTACCTTGGTAGCTTCTTGGGCACTAAGGTGCTTCCTGTCACCCAGTTCTATGTGAATATCCAAAATTGTATATAAAAAGCCCCAATGGCCTTTACTTTAGCCGTTGCTTCTGTTGACAACCTTTTAGCATAGTCACCCTCAATGGAGCAGATGATTGCGAAGATGAAGGCATCATTAACTATTCTAAACACTGGGCTATTGTGCATGAAGAAGTCTCTCCTCACCAATTCAGGGTACAAGGTGAATGGCCATGTGTTTTTTTCTCCAATGTTTCCAACTTTGGTCAATCCCGGATATACTGCCCTAGCAGCTAGTAAGTAGACCACATAGGATGTCATGTAGAAGTGGGGGTCTGTCTTCACCCGAATTAGTTGTTCGTCCAGTTAGTCACTTAGGATAGATGCCCAATCAAACCTTGCCTTCCTTTCTTTTATCTTCTAGATTAGGAAGATCATCCAAGGCTCTAGTTGATGGGACTTAGGCAGCCCGTACACCCTACTTATCATTGTTATAGCTTTCTAGATATCCTCTTTCATATAGCCTCTCCTCATGTCAATTTTGTCCAGCCTGTTCTTGGGCAATGGTTGCATCAGGTACTCATTGTTAACGATGTTGTGAGCCCTTTGTGTATCTTTGTTGTAAAACTCCATCCCCTTGTTGATATTGAAATTAAAGAACTTATCTACCCCTTTGGGCAGATGGAAAACATCTTCAATGTTGTCGGGCCTCAAGTCTAGGACCACTTCTCCGATGCTATTCTTGACCATGCACTCATCTGGCACATAGTTACTGGCCAATGTGTTGATCAGCTCCCCCGACTGGTTGGAGACTGGGTGCACTACCACATTCACTAGAGAATAGTGGACTAATGAAGTGCAATCCTCCGGATGGCCCACTGGCTGAGTACATTTGTTCAGGTACTCATTCCAACTCACATTCCTGATATTTGTATCGGTTATCCCTGCGTGCAAATCAGTCACCTTGGACTGTGGATGGTATCCTTTGAACTGATATTTCATTGCTGGTGATGCTACTACCTTCTTGGCCATACCTGCGAAGAGGACAAGACATGAATGAGTAACATGATGAGAGGAAAAAACCCAACATCAAAGTACATTACTAATTTTCAAGCTGAAATAGGTCAGAAAAAGAATTTTTGGCCTTTCGGACCATTGGGGTTGTTGCATCTTTGAAAGGCCGAAAAGGCTGAAACTGCTGAAAGAGGCCTTACTACCATGTTCAAAGAGCTTTCAGCAAATTGGAGGTGAGGAAACCCTAGAGGCTGAAAATTTTGAAAAGCTGAGGAGGGGTTCCTATCTTAAAACAATCGGTGATTCGGGGAGTGAAAGATATTCGGCGAGTGAAAAGGCTGACATGCTCGAAAGTCTCAAAAACAAGGAGCATAAGGCAAGGTCCACTTTAGCATTTTAGAGGTGCGTGATGTTTCGATGTGTGACAACACCGAAATGCCAAAAAGGTGCCAGCACTTAGAGATTGTTGATTCCCGAGTGCTCCGAAAGTTTTGAACCCCGAAGGTCTGAAACTAGGGTTTACAGTCAGACTCAAAAAGTGAGTCTGACGGTGAGTTTGACCACAAACTCACCAAGGGATGCAAGGTGACTACCTTGATGATCCCTATGGCCAAAAAGGTCGACTCAAAGAAAAGAAATAAACCCTAGACACTAAAGGATAGGGCTGACAAGCCAAAAAACCCAAAGACCCAACCTAAAGATCGAAAGTGAAGAAACAATAAAGGAAAAAGGAAAAGAAAGGATGACCAACCTAGAACGAACGTCGAAGACTCAAGGACGACTAGAAAAGGGACAACATGAGCAAGGAGCAAAAGCGTGCAATGAAGAGATCTGGAATGGTGAGAGAGAGCGTAAAAAGTGAAGGTTAAAAAACCCTCTGCGCCTTTTATATGCTTCTCGAGTGGCTGACGTAAGCACCCAGGAAGCTGGCCTTTTCATCCATTTCGGGGGTCTAGACCTTCGAAAGTCTGATAAACCCGAAAGGCTGACTCCCACGAGAGTCGTACTTCTGGGGTTGCGAACCTCCGAAAGGTCCAACAAATGCAGATAGCTGAAAGGCCCGAAGATAAGGCACTACTTGCTCTACCGGGCCTTTCGTACTTTCGGACATCCGAAAGTGTGAAAGGGCAACAAGGCCGAAAAGGCCAAAAACTAAAAAAAAAAACTAAGGACAAAACCCCTAAAGACGACAAGAAGCAAGGCAAGCAGAAAGCAGAAGGGGGGGGGGGGGGGGGGGGGGGCTGAGGCCATAAGGGCCTTTAGGGGAGCATGGTTGTGGGACCATAACATATACACTAGTTGTTTCCAACAAGAACAATATCAAATGAAGGTCAACACCATGATTCTTTTCTTTTAATATAAAAGTTAAATTGGATAAAAGTTGATTTAAAATATATAAATAAATAAAATTAATATAAATTATCATCATTTTAAGATGCAAAACTTCTAGTTTGTATGTTTATATTTTGTTGGTCAACATTTTAGATCATACTTAATGATCTATCACCAAAATGAGAAAAGTGAGTGTGACCATAAAAACATAAGTTTTACATTTTATCTAATAAATTTAAAAATGAACACCAAATATTATATTATATTTATTTATTAATTTATCTTTTAATTAGATAAAAATATCACATAGAACTCCATCCAACATTACATGCATGCATGCATATGCATACCCTTCTTTATTGGATTCTTAGAGAAGGTTGTGTAGGTGACAAAATAAGAAAAAGTGAAGGTGTGTTCCTTTTGGGAAATAATTGATCTCATGGATCATTAAGAAATTGGACTTGATGTCCTTGTCTACAACATCAACAAAGTATATTTCAGTATCATCTTGTTGCACTCAAGTGTTGAGGATGAAGTAGACCTTAAAGAACATTAAGATAACATGTGATGAGCCAGTTCCCATTTTGGGTGTGAATACAATTGTCATTGATATTTTAAAAATCTATTGATGCATTCAAGGAACAAGCATATAACTATTGTATATCACTTTCTAAGGGATAAATTTGCATGAGGTCTTCACCAATGGGACAATACAATACCACATGTGGTTTATATTGGGGGGCTTAAAATGGGCAAAAAATAGGGCAATATATTGTCGATGTAGAGGGGGTGGGGGGGGGTTGGGGGTAGGGGAGGGGTTGAAGGTGGGGGATTAAAAGTGTTTATAGAAGGAAAAAGGTGTGGGGGGTATTGGGTGGGTATTGGAGAGGGGTGAAAAAAAAGGAGTTTGGGGAAATATTATTTGAAAATAGGGGAATTCTTTAGTATGCCATGAATGCACATGATATGACCTAAGTTCACTAAGTGAATCCCTCATTGAAAGTTGTAGATCAAGAAATAAAGTTGGAATATGTTCCTACAAAGGATCAGGTGGAAAACATATTTACAACTACTCTTTAAAAGGTTACATTTGAGTATCTAAAACAAAAGTTAAGGGTTGTTGCAACTCCTTCCAACTAGATGCATAGATGATGCATCTATCAAGGGGGATAAATTCAAGATATATTCCTTTTCCTAGACTGATAAATGCTACCTCTTAGGGGGGAATATGTTGTAGGATTTTTAATTCTAATAATGTGTGAAGAAGATTAATATAGTGATACAGGGGCATTCTAGGGTATTTGGTGAATCTGCATGGAGGTGTGTTGTTTTGGTTCTGTGTTACTCAGTTGCCTCTTTAACCGACAGTCTCGATTATTGAAGGAAGCTCGGTCACTGAAGGAACTCGATGAAGCTTTTGGTGCTCGGTGGACTTGTGCTCGGTAATGCCTGTGTTGCTCGGTGTTGCTTAGCTTGGTCGGTTGTTTCTCTAGCACTTGGTAGTCTTGGTTTACCGACTAGAGTTCTGGGTGATTTGGTTGACCGACTTGGTGCATTTATTGTTGGTAGCTTTTGTTGTATTCTCCTATGTAGATCAAGAGGCTGACATGGAGAATTAAATATTTGTAAGGCTATTTGTGAGCCGACTGTTGTTGCATTTAATATTTGTTTGTAATGAGAGCCGACTTGGCTTAGGAGTTAATTGTTTCATACAGCCGACTTGTGGCTGAAGATTAGTATTTAAGGAGTGTTTGGGTAGTTGTTTAGGCATCAGAGTTTGGTGAGTCGGTAGTGAGGAGATAGAAGATTAGATCTGGATCCTGTGAGATCTTGAAGATCAAATTGATATCTGATAGTTTGTAATAGCAGAGCTACTGGTTTGCATGCTTGGAGACAAGGAGATTGCTTGGAGGCTTGCAAGCTCAAGTTTAGATCTGCCTCAGGGTTTCCATCAGTTGCTGATTTGTTTCAGAGCTGGACTAGCTAGAGAGATTGCATAAATACTTTGATTGTATTTGGCCCTAACCCAGAAGGCCTTACAGCCAGGCATGTTAATGAAAATTCAGTCAGAAACATTGTCTTGGTGTATTATTCCGCATTGTGGTGTTTGGTTGCATGTGAGGACTATCCTTAATTGGATCCTCCTCACATGTGAGGTCTATCCTTAATTGGATGCCTCATGTATAAGCTAAATATGGGCCTCTAATTTAGCCTCACACTTCAACATAGTCATTGTTCATCAGTTGTAGACAATAATTAATATGAGATCATTCATCTTGCCTGTCTGGATGATTCGACCTGTTGCCTCCTATCTAGGTAGGGTTCAGGATTGCTCTTAGAATTGAGAGTCCAGCAACCATAGACTAGCACTAGAATGGAGGATTTAATTGAAAGAAAGACGTAGTTTATTCTATAATGAGTATGCAAGATTAATCTAGAAATGATTAAAGTATGAATATTAATCTAAGAGAAATGAAAGCAAACTAGATTAAGGCAAGTGCACTATTAAGCTAAACGTGATATTAATCTAAAATGAATTATCAAACTAACAATGAAAATGAAAGCTTTGAATGTAAACTAAGTTGAGATGAATAATGCGACAGCACTTCATTGCTCAAAAATTGGGATCCTTCGAATGAGAAATGAGGGTTCTTTCATAGAATCTCGAGTTCAATCGATGCTTGAGATTGAATCAGATGAATGGTGGAGATTGAATGAGAGTTCAGTTCAGAATAGAAAGTTTCCTGCAAAGAGGTAGTCAACTGTTTGCCTTTTGAGTGTGTAAAGCAGTTAACTGATTTATTGCTCTTTTGGATTTCTAGTTAACTAAAAGTTTCCTTTTCTGAACTGAAGAGAAGATTTTTGGAGAGAATATTTGATTAAATAAATACAATATTGCCTCATAAATGGATTTTCTCAATTATTTGAATAATTAAATTCAATTATTGAAATGAGGATATTTATTTAAAACCAAATATTTATTTAATTCCTTTTTTACGTGATTTAGCTTAAGGGGGTGGATTTAATTTAATTAAAAGTGCTAGGACTTTATAATTAAATTAATCAATCATGGAGTTTATTTAGCCAATTATAGTTGATATTTAGGAATTAAATGTAGTATGTGATTAATGTAGATTTAAGGTTTTATGCATTTGACACTAAGTCAAGTAGAGTCAATTAGAAGATAGAATTGCCTAGTACAATAGGACTTTGATGATTCAGAAATTGGTAGAGTGAGACTAAATGCAACAAAATTGGTTAAGATAGCAAGATGCCAATTTTGATGTATTACATTTTGCCCCTCTTTGAATTGATGTTCGAGTAGTGCATTGATTGAAAGAATAGTCTGATGTGACAATTGGTGAGATTTTTAGGATTATCTCCAGAACGAAGCTTAACCCTTGGTCATCAAGGCTAGATTACCAAGACACCGATCAGATCGAGTTGTATAACCATCTCTAGAATGAATCTTGATTCTCCGAAGTCTAGGTTAGATTGCGAAGACATCGGTCAAATTACCACTTTTAGTAAGACTGTCTCCAGAATGAGGCTCAATATTTAGGATTCAGGGTTAGATTGCCCCAATACCCGTCGATTAAATGATAACTGATGCATATTTTTAGGACTATTTCCAGGATGAAGCTTAGTCCTCTAAGACCCAAATTAGATTGTCCAAATATTGGTAAAAAGAGCTTTCGAGAGCCATCTCCAGAATGAAGCTTGACCTTCAAGAATCAGGGTTAGATTGCCCCAATACCTAATAGAGATTTTGAGGACCATCTCCATAACAGAGCTTGATCCTTAGGGATCTGAGTTAGATCGCTCAGATACCTAAGGAGATTTCAAGAACCATCTCTAGAATGAAGCTTGATTCCCAAGGATCTGAGTTAGATTGCTCAGATACCTAAAGAGATGATGACAAGATGCAAGGCACAGAGATGCCCCTAGTGATTGAAGATTGTGGAACATCCAATTTCGATCGTGAGGTATGAAAGACTGAACATGCCCCAAGTGATGAGATGCCCCTAGCGATGAGGACTTTTGATTTAGATAAGATTGATTTGAGAATTGGTTCGATAAGATTCAATGATGCAATCATCCTACCCCCTCTGGAGTGAAATTGAAAGATGACGGGACATAAAGATGATTAACAACAATAGGTTGCAGATAGGGATAAGATCAGAGGACTAGAAGAACTCATAACAAAGTATTGAAGAATCGAGAAGATTTGAAAATGATTTGGAGTGATTTTGAGGTCCTTTTGACCAAGTTTGACCAAGGTTGACCAAAATTGACTAGAGTTGACTTTTGATGAAAAAGATGAAGAATTCAAGAAAATGATGATGAGATGTGAGTCTGTCAAGAATATGACATCAGAAGGTCGACTGCACAAGCGTCTGATCACGTCAGACCTAGAAATTTTAAAACATGATTTTGAGCTATGTAGAAGTGTCAAATTTCAATTTTGATCTCGAAAATGGATTCAGAGCAGTTGATTTAGCTGAGGGTGAATTTTTCATGAAAAACGGAGCACTTTTGAAAATTTGGTCAAAACCTATATAAGGCCCAAAAGGGTCATTTTCAATTCATTTAAAACCTTTGACTTTGTGAGAAAAAAGAGCTCTAAGTGAAAATGCAAGGTGTTCCAATGAAATCGCATAGGTTCGAGTGCTCCTGACGTCACAGTCAGTCGTCAACGTATGACCTGTAATACCTCAAAAATGGGCTATAAGTTCATTAACCTCCTACATCGACAAATCGAACAAAATCGACATCGAAGTCCTAACCTAAGGCACATCTGAACATCATCAAATCTAATTGATTATCTTAAATTCTACATCGGGGAATATTCTTAGTAATATTCCTAATCATCATAATTATCTTTAATTTTATAATTATTTGGCAATAAATCACATTTATCCTAAAGTTTGATTAATTGAATATTTTCATATTTAATTAATTAGATTTAATATCTTGCCACTTAATTGTGTAATTAAATTTAATTATATCTATTATTAATTATATTATTTAATTTTGACAATAAATCTAATATCATATGAATAATTGATTAAATTCTTATTTAATTAATTAAAGCAAGTTGTCATTATTTAATAATATAGTTTTTAATAAAAGTTTGATTAAATAATTGATTAACCCATAAATCAATTGTTTTATTTTTAAAAGCAGTTAAGTTGGAAATAAATCACTTTATTATTAAATTAATTCATAAATAAAACATGCACAATCATAAAAGCAGACAACTATCAATTATCAATTAAAGCTAAACTCTATTTTGAGTTAAAACTTAGCTTTTGCATGTTTTTGTGACTTAATTATCTGTTATTTAAAAATAACTCAAAAATCAACCTGAGTTATTTGAGTGATTTATGGCTTTCTCCCATGCACCTCCAAAGCCCTGGATTTCTATAAATTAAGGCTTCAGCTCTTCACAAATCATCTCATATTTTGCACAATCACGCTGGAGAATTGGAATTGAAGAATCAAAGCTCTTGCGAATCGACATCTTTGTGAGATCAATCTTATTTTTGCATTCATAGCATATCAATTTTCAATAGCATTCATAGCATATCAGTTTTCAATAGCATTCATAGCATATCAATTTCATATTAGCATAGATTTCATATCAGTTTTTACAATTATTATTGCATAGAAAATATCAAAAATATAGATTAATTGCATTCAATTTCATATCCATCTTTTGCATTCAAATCCTTCATTTAGGTGTCGTCTAGGTCACTGATCTCGATTACAGTCTGAGAACATTAATCTCGCACCTATTAGAAGGCAGTAAATCGCTTGGTTAGATAGCTTTCAATTTTGCACGATTTTGATTATCACTAACCTCTAATGTTTTACTGAAGTGTTGTGTCTACAGATCAGGTACAATTTTCACACACACATGACCCACCTGTGAGTAATTGATAACTTAGCTTGCATTTCAAGTTTTTAACACATTTGGGTAGATTTAGATACGATTTGAGGTTTAGTTAGGAACCTGCCCGCAAGAACTTTGGCGAGAAAATAGTTTCTTCACGCGGGTCAGTGAGGATTCTTGCACAAGAATGTACAAAAAGAGTACTTCCTCGCATGGGTCTCTCCATGGGCTCGTGCGAAATGAATCCAAAACTTGCGTAGGAATCCCAAACGGCTTAGAGTTTTGGTCTAAAATTTTTTTTGTAGGTTGGTGACATATCAAAGAAGCTACAGTAAAAAATTTAGAATTTTCTGAGATGTGTTGAATTTTTAATAATTTTTTCTTCAAATTTTGGAAAAAATTAATATCTGACGCAAATCAGCATATTTTTTGGAAATTTTTATATTTTCAGAAATCTCTTTAAATTTTAAAGGGGGTCCATTCTTTGTGTTTTAAATTTGGACATGATATCATAGCTCAAATAGTCAATTTACAAAAACTAGTCTGTTTTGATAAAATGGGTCTCTAGGGCACAAATGAAGAGATTTTTCTAAAATTTTTGCATTTTTGGAAAGCTCTCTATTTTTTAGCAGGGGTCTCTATTCTAAATTTCTATTTTTGTGGCCAAAATCATATCAAAAAAATTAGATCTTGTTGACTAGGTCAAATGCAGCAAAAAAAAATAAAATTTTGTGATGGGTATGCACTTATTTTTTTACATGGTCCAATGAATGATATGAGTTGTCATTTGGGTTAATTGTTGGTTGTTATTACTGATAATAATTGATTTTTAGAGCTAACCCTATGGTTTTCATAAGTTGAATATATTTTGCATATCTTGTTTGCTTGTTTGCTTGTTGGAGAGTTCGTCACTTGCTTGCATGGAAAAGCTCAACAAAAATTGCTAAAAATCAAGTAAAATCTACTAAGCGTGTTGCGAGGATCCCAGGTATTCTCCTTCATCTAATAATATTTTGATTTGGGACTTAAAATAAATCTCTTATGTGTCAAGCTTGTGTGCATCTTTTCATGCTTTTGATCTATTTCTACACACTTGCATAATTGATACTAGGTTGTGAACTCTTAAGGATTCATTAAGTAGTCTTAGAATACTTGTGATTGATCTTGATTGCTATCTTGGGTTATTGGACTCGCTAATCCACCGGCCCCTCATTTTTGCCCTGTGGTTGCAATCTCAGCGCCATAAAGGGGAGGGGTCAACAGGACAGAAGCGTTAAGTGTTCCACTTGGCAACCCTTTTGTGCTTTTAGGAACTCACTTATTTTCTAAGTTGGGGACTCGTTTTCACCTTGTGTGAGGTGTTAAGTGTTCCACCTTGTGGACTCATCTCATATTCACTTTAAGCGTTAAGTGTTCCTCTTTCTACTTTTTGGGTACTTTTGGTAGATTTACTTTCGGGAATATATCTGTGCTCACATAGTAATTAGGCCCTATGAACACTATTCGTGATTCTTGAGAGATTGGATTCCTAGCGAAATCCTTCTTGACGATAGAATCCTTGTAGGTAGGGAGGATACTTAGTGTGTTTCACATTCAACTTGGTTAGTGCATCTTCTCTTATTGATCGACACATTCTCTCTCCGAAGAGGTTGATAGATCACGTAGGGTTGATATCACGAGCTTTGGTGAATCAAAATTGGTTAGTGTGTCTTCTCTTATTGATTGATACATTCTCTCCCCGGAGAGGTTGATAGATCACGTGGAGTTGATATCACAGACCTTGGTGGAACAAAACTTTATCTTAGCGTGTCGGATTAATCTGCTTGCTTTGTTTGGGTTAAAAGTGAAGAGGTGTCAAAACCTTGAATCTGGAGCCAAGTCCCCTTGTGGTATAAATCTGTGAGTCACCTTTAGAGAGGGTTAACCGTGGCGGACAATCCCTTCACAGGGCAAACTGCGTTGACGGAACCTCGAGCGGTAATAGCCATTTTCGCCATGGTAGTGACAGCCGCTATATAAATGTCCTTGTGGAAGAAATCTCCACGGGTATGGTTCATTGTTGGGTTGTCAGATCTCCCTAGCAACTCTTGAAGATTAAGTTCTTGGACTGTGTCAAAACCCTGGTGCGCCGGGATTGGAGTTCACCCCTTTGAATCATAAAAGTTGCAGAGTCAAACCATTACTAAAAACCCTAGAGAGGCCAATTTTTCACTTTCAGGTATATGTGCGTTATTGCAAAACTTTTCAGAACATACACAATTAGTACTCTCAGGGATTAGCACAATTTGGTCACTTGATTGTTCATGCGCAAGGTTGCTTTTGCCCTTGTTCATTGTTTTCAGACGTGCTTGGAATCACTTGCTTGTTGTTCTGCGTGCTTATTTATCTACTTGGCTATTAAAAATGATCAAATCTGGTATAACCTTCAAAATCTGGACAGTACAATTTGCAAACAATCCAAAACTGAAGACCTTAAATTTTGCAAAAATTGATGTAAAGTTCTTTCTGGAGTCAAAAGTCATTTCAGGAAGTCAAAAGTCGTACGAGTTTTGTCAAGTGTCATTTCAGTATTACCCAATTGTCGTATGAGTTTAGCAACTGTCGTTTCATAGACTACCCAGTGTCGTATGAGTCTGCAGAGTGTCATTTGGAAAAATTTGAGAGAGTTGTCAGAAATTGTCAAATTGCAAGATATCCAATGTTTCCAGCCTAGTTCCAGAATCTATCAAAAATATCATTGTGTCAGGAATAGAGCAGTAGTTATTGAGAATCAGTACAAATGTCTCAAAGAATCAGTACACATGAGGAAGAAATTTTGATCGCCACTATGAGGAAACAGCTGCATGCTATGCAAGTTGAACTTAACAATCTTAAGAAAGAGAAAGAATCTAAAAAGTTCTCCATGGAGGCCCTTCACCCTTTTCCATTTGATAAAGACTTGTACATGTCACCATGCCCCCGAACAAAATTCAAGCAATATGATACCTCTTCTACGGAGAGTGACACATCTAGCTTTGAAGACTCTAATGACTATGACGACAGACAATGTAATGATACCTATGACACCTCTGTTCCTAAGAGTCCTCATCGTTCATTCCTGCTTACTACAAATGGGCCGTCACATTGGATAGATCATGAGGGTGATCCATATGATTCTGATTATGAAAGAGACTTTGATGATTTCTATGCACAATACCTAGATGATCCATCTGTTTCACTTGAGGAAGAGAAAGTTTACCACGCTGATTATAAACATGCATACTATAAGGATCTCTCCTCTAAGAACTCTCAGGCTGAAAATAAAGATTACACTCTCAAGCAAGATCATGTTAATGTTGGACCTTTGTCTTGTGATGGTTCCCTTCCATCCCCTACTTCCTCCAATACCCATACATTTCCTAAAGCTTCCGAGTCTTTCAAATCTTTTACAGAACCTTCATCTGACACAAGCCCTGATACTTTTCATGTGGTTCCCTATAGTTATCCCCCAGGGCTACCCCTTGAAGAAACTCAAGCTAATCTTCACTTGGCTGCAAATACTTTCAATGATGATAAACCTAAAGAGCCTAAGCCTTCATATGCTATAATCCCTACTTCAGCTAGTCCTCCACCATCTCTTCCAAAGTCATCCATACAATCCCAACATGCTTCCTTGTCCTTAGAAGTGGCTCCATGTCAAGAGGACTCTAAAAATGATAAAGAAAAGAACATAAAGAAAGATCAAGATCAAGAACCCTCCATGTCATCCACTCCTTTTCATGATGTCTCTTATCCGCTTCATGGTTCTTTTGATCCTATACACCCTTTTTCATGCATTCCATCATGTCTTAAGTCTTCTCCTAAGCAAGATCAAGCTACTACTTACACTGTTGAGCTTATTGGCAATCAAAATAACCTTACTACACTTGTGTTTTCCAAAGATGATACTTCCATTAAGGTTGTTAAAAATAGTGTTGTTCCTTCCAATGTTAAGCCTATTGAAAAACAAGAGAAAAATTATGCGCTTATGCTATCCGAAGATCCTTGTCAAGATCAAATTCTTTCATCTTCTTGTTCTACCACTCCATGTTCACTTCCACTTTCTACTCTTCCTAAGTCTTCGCAAGCTTTGAATGATCCTATCAAGGAAAATGCTCTTATTCAAGATGTCCATGATTTTATTGAAAATTCTAATGCTCACTCTAAAGATGCTAATATCCTTGGTTGTCATATAGATGATGATGAACTTATTGATTATCCTTTTGCATCTTCCACTTCCATCCTTGGACCTCTTCCACCACTACTAAGGGCTTCATGCCTTCCTTCCATCTTGGGTCCTTATGTCCCTTCACTTTCCCCTCCTAGCTCTCTTGATTTTCCATCCATCTTAGGTCCTTACATACCTCCATCTCCCATCTTTCCTCAAGATCAACATAGATGCATACCCTTGAATCCTTTTCATCCACCCACCCATCTAAACCAGTCATATCCTCCCTCTTCCACAAGTCCCAAGTCCTTTGGAAGTAACTTGAATGTTCAATACAAGAAAAAGAAGCAATACAAGAATCCATCGAAAAAAGATCACCATGTCTCCTCTAATAGACATGGAAACATAAAGTCAAAAGAGATATCTAAGAAAAAAATTACAAGACAAGTATGGGTTCCAAAATCCATCATTGAAGATATTATCTCTAAATCATCAAAAGGAAATAAAAAGCCTACGACTATATGGATTCCAAAGTCTCTCTTGAAAGAGTCTGGTGTTGAACAAAAAGTGAAATTGACATTCAAGCTTCCAAAAGCTTCCACTTCATCTCCCTCCAAAAATATTCTTCCATTTCATGTGCCTAAACCACAACCTCTGCTATCCATTCGCCATATTCCTTCACGTATTCCTTCATTCACGATTCCTCCATTCTCTCACCACCCTTCAGGGTGTGTGTTTACATTGATCTTGCCTTCCTTTCCATCTACCCTGTCACAATCCTTCCATTCATTAACCT
Source organism: Chamaecyparis obtusa (assembly GCA_027943335.1). Taxonomy (NCBI): domain Eukaryota; kingdom Viridiplantae; phylum Streptophyta; class Pinopsida; order Cupressales; family Cupressaceae; genus Chamaecyparis; species Chamaecyparis obtusa. Next base: position 1,935,138 of record BSBK01004172.1, read on the forward strand.
TCTACCTTCTATCCTTTTTCCTTATTTGCCTATTCCTCCTATCTTCCAACCTCACTCGCTTTACATAAAACCCTATCCTCCATTTTTCTCTTCCATGTTCCTTTCCCTATCAGCATCTTTGAGCATATCATTTTGAATCCTTGACATATCATGGTTTATCCTTTCAAGGAGCATTATCTAAAAAGCTTGCCTTCTTCTAAAAATAAAAATAAAAATAAAAAATAAAAAAATTGAAAATGTGCCCTGGTGAAAACCTGGAAACAGGCGCCTTGGTAGCAAAAGTAAAGAGAAAATTTTTTTCATCCTAAGGTGAAAACCACTCCCTTGTGGCACCTTGGATAAGTACCATGATGAAAACCTGGCAATCAGGCATTATGCGTAGTTCTTCTACATATTTCATCCATTCCATCTTCTCTCTTTGATCTTGACAATGTTGATCTATACACGAACATTTGGCTATTTTGTGAGTTGTCTGATGATGATCTTGCTTTCAATCCCTTCCTATTTAGCCTTCATATTTATTTTCCTTCATTCATTTTCACCTGTCGCTATCCTTTTCCCCTTTGGTCTTGATCTAAGAAAGAAAGAGTAAAACATGGTGCTATGAAGCCTCTTGACATGTCTACTCCTTTGGATTGCATCCTTTCCTGCTCTTGCATTATGATTTTGTGCTTATCCTATGCTAGTCTTTCATTGCTTGTCCAAATGTGCTTTACATGACAATTTTTCCCTAGCTTGGGTATTCTTTTGGAGTTTCCCCTTGAGGATTTCTTCCCTTCATTTTCCTTCATTCTCTTATCTTCCATCTCTTCCACCAGCTTGCTAATCCCTCTTGTTCTCCACCTTGCTAGACATTGGGACTGCACGATATGATCTTGCTTGGGAGTTTGCAAATGGAAAAAGATGCTATCAAGTATACCAAGTATCAGAACAATTATCAGAACAAGTATCAGAACCAGTATCAGAACAATTATCAGAATAAGTATCAGAACCAGTATCAGAACAATTATCAGAATCAGTATCAGAATTAGTATCAGAACCAGTATCAGAACAATTATCAGAATTAGTATCAGAATCAGTATCAGAACCAGTATCAGAACCAGTATCAGAACAAGTATAAGAATGGGCCTACAAAACAAGTATCAGAACACCTATTGGGGCTACACCTTTCACTTTAGTTTATGGGTCTGAAGCAGTACTACCTATTGAGGTTGAAATCTCATCACTCAGAATCAAAATGCATGGACTTGTCACTGATGAAGACTACAGAGTGTCTAGGTTACAAGAACTTGAATTACTAGATGAACACAGGCAAGCAGCGTATGATCATCTCAGAGTGTATCAGAAAAGAATGTCTAGAGGCTACAACAAGAAAGTCAGACATAGAGAATTTCAGGTTGGCGATCTAGTGTTGAGAGAAAATCTTAAAAATCAATCACATTGAGAACGCAAGGGGAAGTTCGAACCCAATTGGTTGGGTCCCTTTGTTATCACTACTACTATTGGCTCTGGTGCCTATCAACTCTCAACGACTGAAGGAGAACGGCTCCGAGAACCAATCAACGTTCTCCATCTGAAGAAATTCTACGCCTAAGGCATTCAGTGCTTGGTAAATGTCCTGAAAAAAAATCTTAAAAAAATCAGAAAAAGTCCTAAAAAATGAACATCTTGGTGAAAACCTAGCAATAGGTTCCTTGATGATTCACAAAAAAAATCAAAAAATATCAAAAGTACAAAAAAATTGAAAAAATGAAAAGTACAAAAAAATTGAAAAAATGAAAAATACAAAAAAATGAAAAAAGAAAGGAAAAGTGCCTTGGTGAAAACCTGGAAACAGGAGCTTTGGTAGCAAAAATAGAATCTCTACCAAGATGGTGAAAACCTAGCAAACAGGCGCCACTTGTTCCAAAATGCTCCATCTATCAGCACAATCTTGGTCTTTCCCAGCTTTCAGTCTTGCTTTAGTTTGTACATATCTCCCAGTTTGTTTCAACATTTCCAGTTTTCAATAAGTCAGTTTGTACACCAATCAGCTTGCGCATCTGTATCCTATCAATGTTCAAACTTGGGGGCAATCAATGTCATATCCTATGGCCTCCAATGTATCTTAGACGTGTCATATCTAGCCAGAGTCCTTTGAAGCTTCATCTGAGTCAGTCAGTCAGTCTTGTCTCCAGAAAGGATTTTGCATCTATAAGAACGCAATCAAACTCAACTGAAAACAATTTGTGCTTTTCATGCTTTTATCTCCTTGTAGGCTTACTGATTCGCATTGAGATTTTTGCATATTGTGTCCCTTCGAGCTCTTCGATGATGTCCTTTATAGGATTTAGAGAGTGATGACTGGGGGCATAATCTTTTCTTTGTCTTCTGCTTGTATGTGAAAATCTAACAGCTTTGGAAATTCTGGATTGAAATGGTGTCCGACTGTAAGAGCCTTTATCTCGAATTGGATGGCCATGCGTACCTCGACCATTGATACCCAGACAATTCAAGGAAGTTTGATCTAACTATTATCTTTTTGAGTAAGTTCTTTCTCCTACTGTGGAACGCAATCTTGCCTAAGGATGTGAACGATAAAGGGTCACTACGGGTAATTCACATTGGATTTAGAATGATCTCTTGACTGTTTGATGTGTTTGCAACGCAAGGTGTACTTAGGTCATCATGACATTTATGTTTTGATGCTTTTACAAATTGCTATATCAAAATGGACATGATATTCAGGTCATCCTAGCGTTTATGCCTTGGTACTTATATCTAATCCGACATTCCAAAAATAAAATCAATATTCATATGTCCATGGTTGTTTGACCAGTGGGTGTTGTATTGATTCTTGTGCATACAAATTGATATTCATATGTCTATGGTTTCATGGCTAGTGGGCATTGTATTGATTTATTCGGTTACCTAAAAGTTCAATGATGATAACAAATCGACACATGATCAGTGAGTAGGTCCTAGGTCTTAGGTTCCATTTCATTTTGCATGTCTCATTTCATTTTGCATGTTGCATGATCTCACAATGACTAAACGAACTTCAAAGCTTAAACAATTCTTCATATCAATTCTTCAAATCTAACAAGAGCTAAATCTCACACGAAGGTTCCTCCAATGAAGCAGCAAGTAGAATCCTCTTTCGGGATCAAAATTCAAATCTGTGATCATTCATATTATTAACTACTTGCATATTCAACCTTCAATCATCACAGAAATCTAGTATTCAACTTAACTGATTATCTTACATCAAACTATCAAAATTTCAACTTGGTCAACCATGGTCAACTCATGGTCAAACCTAGTCAAACTTGGTCTTTTGGGACCTTCCAACGATGCAGAATGTGTTCTTGAATGTGTTTCACCACACTTCTCAAATCAATTAACATGCTTCTAAACTATAACGCTGACTTTTCTTGTCAGATTTCAATTTTAATCCCGAAGGGGGCATGGTATTGCACATCATTCAAAGTCTATAAATCAAATTCTATCGATCAAATCTATCAATATCTTTCATCAGTGATCAAGACAACAATCACGTCTAGTCGCTGATTCATCAAAAGTCCTCATCGCTCGGGGCAAATCTATCATCACTTGGGGCATATCAGATTCATCGATCCATATCAATCTGATATTCTCCTAATCTTGTAAACTGTATTAGTTTTTGCAACCATCAGATCATAGTGTTCTTTCCTTGGTTCTTCGGCAACTAAAGGGTTCGGATGTGATACCTGCTAGTTCTGCTAAGACAATCGAGTCTAGAATGGGTCACTCACTTCTTATCAATCCTAAGGTTCAGAATCAGGCATTTTGACACTTTTTCACAATCATCGGTTCATTGCTGCTATAGTAAACATTATCTCTGGTCATTCAGGACCTCCTATCTCAATATCTTTCAATCAGTTTCTATCTTGAGATCGGTTTATCTTTTGAATCAGTTTCATATCTTTATCAAACACAGACTATCTTTGAACCACTGCGCTTCGCATAGTAATTCAAAGAGGGGCAAAATGTAATACCCCAAAAATGGGCTATAAGTTCATTAACCTCCTACATCGACAAATCGAACAAAATCAACATCGAAGTCCTAACCTAAGACACATCTGAACATCATCAAATCTAATTGATTATCTTAAATTCTACATTGGGGAATATTCTTAGTAATATTCCTAATCATCATAATTATCTTTAATTTTATAATTATTTGGCAATAAATCACATTTATCCTAAAGTTTGATTAATTGAATATTTTCATATTTAATTAATTAGATTTAATATCTTGCCACTTAATTATGTAATTAAATTTAATTATATCTATTATTAATTATATTATTTAATTTTGACAATAAATCTAATATCATATGAATAATTGATTAAATTCTTATTTAATTAATTAAAGCAAGTTGTCATTATTTAATAATATAGTTTTTAATAAAAGTTTGATTAAATAATTGATTAACCCATAAATCAATTGTTTTATTTTTAAAAGCAGTTAAGTTGGAAATAAATCACTTTATTATTAAATTAATTCATAAATAAAACATGCACAATCATAAAAGCAGACAACTATCAATTATCAATTAAAGCTAAACTCTATTTTAAGTTAAAACTTAGCTTTTGCATGTTTTTGTGACTTAATTATCTGTTATTTAAAAATAACTCAAAAATCAACCTGAGTTATTTGAGTGATTTATGGCTTTTTCCCATGCACCTCCAAAGCCCTGGATTTCTATAAATTAAGGCTTCAGCTCTTCACAAATCATCTCATATTTTGCACAATCACGCTGGAGAATTGGAATTGAAGAATCAAAGCTCTTGCGAATCGACATCTTTGTGAGATCAATCTTATTTTTGCATTCATAGCATATCAATTTTCAATAGCATTCATAGCATATCAGTTTTCAATAGCATTCATAGCATATCAATTTCATATTAGCATAGATTTCATATCAGTTTTTACAATTATTATTGCATAGAAAATATCAAAAATATAGATTAATTGCATTCAATTTCATATCCATCTTTTGCATTCAAATCCTTCATTTAGGTGTCCTCTAGGTCACTGATCTAGATTACAGTCTGAGAACATTAATCTCGCACCTATTAGAAGGCAGTAAATCGCTTGGTTAGATAGCTTTCAATTTTGCACGATTTTGATTATCACTAACCTCTAATGTTTTACTGAAGTGTTGTGTCTACAGATCAGGTACAATTTTCACACACACATGACCCACCTGTGAGTAATTGATAACTTAGCTTGCATTTCAAGTTTTTAACACATTTGGGTAGATTTAGATACGATTTGAGGTTTAGTTAGGAACCTGCCCGCAAGAACTTTGGCGAGAAAATAGTTTCTTCACGCGGGTCAGTGAGGATTCTTGCACAAGAATGTACAAAAAGAGTACTTCCTCGCATGGGTCTCTCCATGGGCTCGTGCGAAATGAATCCAAAACTTGCGTAGGAAACCATTCGCAAGGATGATATCTTGCGCGAGCTAGTGAGCAGTCTCGCACGATAGGGAAGTCTCATGCAAGATTCCTACTTCCTCACGTGGGAATCTGTAGCAAAGAACCAAAATTTATGAATCAAAATTTGCAAAAGCAAGCCAAGTGGATCATCAGATAGCCAGTTTTAGGTGTAGGTACATAGTTTCAAGTTCTATTTTGCTTTGAAAATCATCATGATGGGTTACTGATCATGTGTTGTCACTTGCATTGTAGGTGGACTTCCCTAACATTGTGTTTCGATCTCACCACCCAATCATTGGTGAGTTAGTGCGACGACTGGATGACAGAGAGATAATGCACATAGATGCGTTAGGGCTATGTACCCAAAATTTGGGTGAATCATGAACTACTAGGGGCACTTGTAGAGCGTTTCCATTCAGAAATGAACACTTTCCATCTACCACAAGGTGAGATGAGAGTGATGCCAAAGGATATATATAGGGTCCTCCGAGTACCATTCCATGGGCCGCACATGGAGTATGACGTTTAGCTGAGAGCAGGCACTGCGGTGCTCTGACCTATTTTCCAACATGAGTTAGACATGGGTTAGACGATTTTGTGGGAGGAGCTCATCAGGGACTACGATCCTAGGCACAGGTTAGTCATGGTATTAGTAGCATTCCTGGGCTACTATTTGATGTCGAATAGAGGTCAATACAGACTGGAGTGCAATTGGGGTCGGATGTTGCAGCGGATGTTAGAGCAGCCGCCCGTGTGTTATGGCTAGGGCCAATGTATGATGGCATAGATGTACCATGAGATGCATGAGGTCATGTATTGAGATGTACAGAGCATGACGATAGGTGTCTTTGTACTACAGATATGGTCCTGGGAGAAACTCCCCATTTGCAGGCCAGTAACCAGGATACTAGACAACCCTTGGAGCCATATATTTATAGGTACGGTGGCCTGATGACCCAGCCAGTGCTAGGTAAGACAAAGCAGTGGTGGGCATAGTTAGATGACATATTTGTAGTTGTATGGTGGCCATGGATAGGTACAAAGGTCTGGGACGATGCCAGGCATGAGCTACAGTACATGTTCTATTCATGACCATTGATCGGCCGTACGATTTCTATTATTGAGCCATTCCCACTATCACGGGTTCTATGATAGTTTGACAAGCCACAAGACATGTCTCAGGAGTATTGTTCATATAAGCTAAATATGGGCCTCTAATTTAGCCTCACACTTCAACAGTCATTGTTCATCATTTGCAGACAAGAATGAATATGAGATCATTCATCTTGCCTGTTTGGATGATTTGACCTGTTGCCTCCTATCTAGGTAGGGTTCGGGATTGCTCTCAGAATTGAGAGTCCAGCAACCATAGACTAGCACTAGAATGGAGGATTTAATTGCAAGAAAGATGCAGTTTATTCTAGAATGAGTATGCAAGATTAATCTAGAAATTATTAAAGTATGAATATTAATCTAAGAGCAATGAAAGTAAACTAGATTAAGATAAGTGCACTATTAAGCTAAACATGATATTAATCTAAAATGAATTATCAAACTAACAATGAAAATGAAAGCTTTGAATGTAAACTAATTACAATGAATAATGCGACAACACTTCATTGCTCGAAAATTAGGATCCTTCAAATGAGAAATGAGGGTTCTTTTATAGAATCTCGGGTTCAATCGACAGTTGAGATTGAATCAGATGAATGGTGGAGATTGAATGAGAGTTCAGTTCAGAATAGAAAGTTTCCTGCAAAGAGGCAGTCAATTGTTTTCCTTTTGAGTGTGTAAAGCAGTTAACTGATTTATTGCTCTTTTGGATTTCCAGTTAACTCAAAGTTTCCTTTTTTGAACTGAAGAGAAGATTTTTGGAGAGAATATTTGATTAAATAAATACAATATTGCCTCATAAATGGATTTTCTCAATTAGTTGAATAATTAAATTCAATTATTGAAATAAAGATATTTATTTAAAACCAAATATTTATTTAATTCCTTTTTTACGTGTTTTAGCTAAAGGGGGTGGATTTAATTTAATTAAAAGTGCTAGGACTTTATAATTAAATTAATCAATCATAGGGTTTATTTAGCCAATTATAGTTGATATTTAGGAATTAAATGTAGTATGTGATTAATGCAGATTTGAGGTTTTCTACATTTTACACTAAGTCAAGTAGAGTCAATTAGAAGACAGAATTGCCTAGTACAATAGGACTTTGATGATTCAGAAATTGAAAGAGTGAGACTAAATGCAACAAAATTGGTTAAGATAGCAAGATGCCAATTTTGATGTATTACACCTTCGAGAAGATTGGACCCTAGAGTGATTGCAGATCTCTGTGATGCTATGGAATCGAAGATTATAGAGAAAGTTAAAGTTGATTTCGGATCTGAGATGGAATTGATGAAGAATATCATGATCGCTGAGGTCATGAGAGCTATTGTTGGTATGCCGAGGAATCTTGGTATTGATGATGGTTATGAGGAAGTTGTTGAAGACTTTGAAGTTGCTGGATCTAGTGGTGATGACCAAAGAGACAGATCTGGTGAAGACAGAACTAGTCAGTCACATAGATCTGGAGCTCGGTTAAGTAATAGTTACCAAATGGAAGTCTCTAATTTCTCTGGTACTTTGAGACCCTAGGACTTGATTGATTGGATTGGTGAATTAGAAGACTTCTTTGAGCTTGAAGAAATTGAAGATCCTCTTCGAGTAAGATTGGCACAGACTAAGTTGAAAGGACATGCTTCTCTTTGGTGGAAAGAATTACAAAGAGATAGAGAAGATGAAGGTGAAATGAAGATCAATCAGTGGAGGTTGATGGTGACTAAATTAAAAGCTAAGTTCATACTTGTTGACTATGAGCTTGAATTGTTTAAGAGGTTGCAGAATCTGAAGCAAAAAGATTTGACTCTGGAGGACTATACCGAGGAGTTCTATAAATTGATTATTCAGTCTGAACACAGAGAACTTGGTAAGGAAAAGGTAGCTTGATATGTGAATGGTTTGAGATTTAATATTCAAGATGAGCTTTGTATGCTGAAGATTGATTTGGTTGAGGATGCTTATCAGTATGCTCTGAAGGAAGTAGATAAGTTGAAGAGGAGACAACATAGTAATCCCCAAGGGAAGGAAAAGATTAATCACTCAGTGAAGGATAAATTGACTATTGAAGATGAACTAAAACTTGTGGAATTGAAGAAGAAGACATGTAGGGTTATCTTTAAGGGTACTTGTTATAATTGTGGAGAAGGACACCGTTCTTCTGAGTGTACATAGAAGAAGCTTGGTGACCGACAGACTGTTGTGGTAAATGAGAACATTCAGAATGAACCTGAATCAGAGAAATTGTTGGTTCAGAGAACATTTCTTGATGCAAAGGAGGAACCTTGTTAGAGGAGTAATTGTTCAGAACTCAGTGCAAGTTTGGAGGTACACTTTGTAATGTAATTGTTGATAGTGGTAGTATTGATAACCTTATTGTTGAGGACATGGTTCATAAACTTGGTTTGAATATAATGAAACATCCTCATCCTTATAGGATTGGCTGGTTGCAAGATGTTCATGCCCTGGAAGTGAGGGAACAATGCTTTGTTGATTTTCAGATTGCCCAGTATAAGGATCTAGTGTTGTGTGATGTTGTGGAGATGAATTGTTGTGATATATTGCTTGGTAGACCTTGGCAATATGATTACAGAGCTATGTATGATTGTGTTAAGAATGTGTTTACTGTTGAGAATAATGACATGAATTCTTCCCTAATGCCTTTGCTGGATACAACACTCAGTAAGAGAAGTCTGACTATTGGTAGCTGAGTTGAGTTGGTGGATCCTGAGGGGAGTGATGATCAGTATGGAGAACAAACTTGTATGTTATCAAGGAAAGACTTGAAAAGACAGAGGAAATAGAAGTGGAAGAGTATGCAAGGTCAAAAGTTGGAGGACTTGTATGTGAAGAACCAATTCGGGGTTTATGTGCTGAATCCCGGAAGATGTTCTTCCAGCCTATGAGAACATCTTTTTGAACTTAGGGTGTCTGATGCAGGGGCATTCTAGGGTATTCAGTGAATCTGCATGGAGGTGTATTGTTTTGGTTCTGTGTTACTCAATTACAACTTTAATTGACGATCTTGGTCGATGAAGGAACTTGGTGAAGCTTCTAGTGCTCGGTGGAATTGTGCTTAGTAATGCCTGTGTTGCTCGGTGTTTCTTCACTTGGTCAGTTATTTCTCTAGTGCTCGGTAGTCCTAGTTTACCAACTGGAGTTCTAGGTGATTTGGTTGGCCGACTTGGTGCATTTATTGTTGGTAGCTTTTGTTGTATTCCCCTATGTAGATCTAGAGGCCGACATGGAGAATTAAATGTTTGTAAGGCTATTTGTGAGCTGATTGTTGTTGCATTTAATATTTGTTTGTAATGAGAGCTGACTTGGCTTAGGAGTTAATTATTTCATCCAGTCGACTTGTGGCTGAAGATTAGTATTTAAGGAGTATTTGGGTAGTTGTTTAGGCATCAGATTTTGGTGAGTCGGTAGTGAGGAGATAGAAGATTAGATCTAGATCCTGCTAGATCTTGAAGATCAGATTGATATCTGATAGTTTGTAATAGCAGAGCTACTGGTTTGCATGCTTGGAGACAAGGAGATTTCTCGGAGGCTTGAGAGCTCAAGTTCAGATCTACCTTAGGGTTTCCATCAGTTGCTGATTTGTTTCAGAGCTGGACTAGCTAGAGAGATTGCAGAAATACTTTGATTGTATTTGGCCCTAACTCGGAAGGCCTTACAACCAGGCATGTTAATGAAAATTCAACTAGAAACATTGTCTTGTTGTGCTATTCCACATTGTGGTGTTTGGCTGCATGTGAGGACTATCCTTAATTGGATCCTCCTTACCTGTCCTTCATCATATAGTCAAGGGGATAATTTTTTATTGCAAATAGATGAAGACCCCTTATCCTTTTGCCTTGATGTCAAATGAGGAGAGAAGATACATTGTGAATAAGTGTTTCCATTAGTGACAAAGGTAGATATTATTGTAGTGTGTTACATAAACATCATTGATGTCAACCTAATGGTTTCATGTAGATGATGAAGATGAAGATGAAAGTGAAGGTATTGCATGCTAGCTTGATATCCATAATATGTATACTTTCTATATGGATCTGATTGTTGAAGACAATGTAAAGAGTTAATGCAGGCATGATGTAGTGTGTGTTTTCATTGATGAGAAACTATGATGATCCAAGTGTGGATGTCCAAATAAGGAAATCATTTATGTTGTTTATAGAGTAGTATGTGTGTTGTTTTAGCATCTTAAGTTGTACACCTTTGATAGGGTATCCAATTCCATGCTCTCCTAGAACTCATTTTAGTGTGTTTCATTATTTTATTCATTATAGGACTTAATTATGCATTTAATTAATTATCAATTCAAGAATGTGATTCCTTTCTTAACTTAAATCCCATCACACTCTTACTTGGGTCCTTAATTATAGGTGTGCCCTTTATCTTTCATCATTTTAATTTATTATAAATCCTATCCCATTTAAAATCGCAAGGCATGTTTCCTACACCCATACACCACATCTTTCCACAAAAATGCATTTTGGACATATATACCCTATTATCTTTCATTCCTAAAAATTTAGGCCAATTTAGTCATGTCTACATCACTCCAAGTGATTTTGACCTCTATTTTTTGGCTAAAATTTTGGGGGGATATATCCTTATGAAGTGAAGATCAACAAATACAAAGACAAATAAACAAGCACCAAGTCATCAATCAATATTTATTCATCACCATGGAAGCTTAAAGAGATGTTCAACAATGAAAAGGAATCATGACTAGTGATTGGATTGTACCTCTCCCTAAGGAATTGGTATGATTTCATGTTGTTCTCATATTTCTACAATTAAGCTTCATATATGAGTTTTATTATCCAAGTTATGTGCTTTGTCCATTATTGAGTTATTTTCAATCATATATTTTAGGGTTTTTCTCTAATACACTTTAGTAAGACTGTAGTTTACATTTATGCAATTTAGCTCATGGCAATATTATACACACTTAAGATTTAAAAGAACACATACACTATTACAATTTTGACATCATATATTCATAGATGTGGTGATTACTAAAGTGAGGAGTTGACTAAGGAAAACTCCTATATGGCCATACACACACCCTTTCTCTATTTTGTAGGTTTGAGTATAGGTTCCAATAGAGACAAAAATAAACTCAAGGGACAAATACAAAAGTCCACACCAAAATCTAGCACAAAACACTATGTCAAGGTCATCCAAGGTTCCCTTGACTTGGTGAAAGTGTACTTGGATTGTCATTGACCTCCAAGAAGTAGCTAATTTTTTCTAGGATCTTGTAGGAGAGTTTCAAAAACCCAAACTTAAATAGTGTCCATAAATTCAAAAGTCTAGACAAGAGCACCCCAATTGATAGTGTCTCAATTTCAATCTATTTTTCAAGCATAGGTGTACCACATGATTCTCCTTCCACTTATACACACACTATGTAGTTTTCACTTTCTATATTAGTCAATATCATCCATTTATTTCTACATCTCAATAGTATAATCTTTCAAATCACTCAAACAATCACTTAGATCAGTAAAAGAATAGAAGCCCTAATAATATGATAATGAATATACTCTCTTGGGAAAAGGGTTAGTCAATCATATTTATCTCTTGGTGGCTTCATATTCCTATTTACATTCAAAAGAGGGTTTTGGTCCTAGATTACCCATTTCCCCTACATTACATTTAGGTGAACTAGACCTTCTTGCATTATATTTTTTTATTTGTATGTTTATTTTACCTTTTCAAAACAATAAAAAGAACAAAAATATTTATTTTTCATTCATTATTGTGTGTTTCTAGATTAGTCCTTTGAATGCTTTGTTTCAATAGATTAGTTCATTTCATTTCTTCTAGATTAGAAAATCCAAATTTTGAAAATTAAAAAAATTGTTGGATTTCTTTTTATGAGACTTAAGTGCCTTTGACGAGCCATTCAAGACTTTGATATGTTTGATGAAGCTCTTGATGACTTCATCTCTATTGAGTCTTCCTGTATGACTCCTAAACCATCCTTTTGCTAAAAGCTGATCAATATGATACATGTGAATTATTATAAACATGAATTTGAGTAACTTATAGTTGTTGTTCATCTTCATCAATATATTCCTCAACCTACAAAAACACTTCTAATTGTTATTAAAGGTGGTAGCTATCTCTATTTTCATCAAACTCTTAATGAACATGCAATAGTTATCAAAGGAACACCACAAATTTTCTTAAATTGTATATGTGCACAACAACCCACATATAACATTAAAAATTTCTACCTGATGACTAAACAACAACCTATTAACAATGACTTTAATCTCAACAACAAATGTCCTTTCGGTCATCTAATCAAGATTCAAAATTGTAATGCTTACTCTTTATTTTATTTTATTTTCTTCAGGTGCATCTACTTTCTTCAAGTGCATCTACCACATCTTCCTTTAGCTTGGATGATCTTGTATCCTCAATAGTACATACAGAATTTCATGCACTTCCTAGCTTCACTTACACCTAGAGAGGGTTCAATAGAACCCTATAAATACATTTTTACTTATAATTGCAAGCATATGTTGGCCAAATATAAATATTATTGCATCAATAGGCTAACTCTTGAGATGAGCCCCAAACCAAACATGTGGTGAGCTAGGTCCAAAATCTCATACACATTTAGCATTACCCAAAGTAGCACATTTGATTCCTATTATTTTACATATTCATCACTTAACTCTTTATTCTCACACCCAAACAATTGACAAATGAAAGTACTAGTTGAGTTGAGTGTATTGATATTTTACACTAATTTTATGCAATTTTATACAAGGCATAACAAACTTCAAATGATATAAAATAAATATAAATTACATGTTCTTTTAACCAAAATGTAGATAAATGTGTATCCTTTAGCCAAATTCCTTTAAAAGGCAAAGACGAAAAAATAAATTTATAATAGAATAGAATGCAAAGATTCTACACCACACCAATGAAGTTTATAGAATTAAAAATAAACATCACAACACCACTCTTTCAAAGACAAATCATCCACAACAATGCACATAAGTAATATTTCAAATCATCCAATAGATATTAAGAATCTATCTAAACATTAGTATACTTAACATAAGAAGAATAGACCATTTCTCAACCGTGACAAAAAGTTTACAATCTTAGAAACCTCATTAAGATAAATTGCATTAATATCTATATAAATATTAAAGAATCTAGAAAAAAATTCTCACCCTTAACCATACATTCATAATATACAACTAGATTCTAAGTAACTTTCTTTTGAAATAATGGTCTCTTGAGGAGGACCATTTTAAAAAGAAACTTAAAAGTCTTTCAAAATAAAAGAGATAACCCTCTAGATCCTATAGTTTTTATTTTAAAACATTTGAAATAACGTGGAAATAAAACTAATTAGGGAGGATTGCCTCCTCATCCCCTACTCCTTGCAGTACCTCCTCCACTTCTTCATTTCCCTACACCTCTTATGTAATTTGCACTTGTACCCTAGCTCAATAGGTTCTATATTTGGAAATGATCGGTGCTAGCATCTTAGCATTTGAGCCATCAATAATGTTGACCCTTAGCCTAAGCTTGTGGATCTCTTGATTAGTTCGTACCAAAATCTCGTGCATATCACTAATGTCATTTGCACTCTTACCCTAGCTCAATATGCTCTATACTTGGAAATGATCGGTGCTAGTGTCTTGGCATTTGTGCCATCAATAATGTTGACCCTTAGCCCGAGCTTGTGGATCTCTTGATTAGTTTGTATCAAAATCTTGCGCATATCACTAATATCATTTATTAAAGACTAAAGATGGAATTCTATGTTTCCCAATGATTCTAATATTTTTTCAGTCAGTCTCTATGGAGAATTATTCATCAAGATTTATTCTAAAACTTTATGCCACACCAAAAGTTCAACACAATTTTTCTCCATCCTTTTCAAATATATTTTCTTCTCGAATTCAAAAGCTATTTTTAAAATCCTTCAGATCATAATGAAATTTCCCCAAGGTTGTCCTTATCTAAGTATCTATTTCTTTGAGCATAGGAAGCTTCCATTCTAACATATATAGCCATACTATGGATTAATTCTCCTTTGGCTCATTGATGATTCTTTCAACAACTAAAACAATTGAATACATCTTTATGATTTCTTGTAATGCTTTGAAAACTAATGTCAAATTATTATTTTGTTTCTTGATGTTCTACGAATCAGAATTTAAATTCTTCATCTTCTCTAATATTTGAATATAAAATATCTTAGATTATTCAAATATATTATTCCATCAAGCGTAAGATTATTTTCCCATTTATCAACTTCCTTGGTGATGTAGGAGCATCTTGGGTTCTTGGCAATCTTGCATCAACCAAAAATATTTTATTTCTTGTTCTTCAATTTTTCAGTCACTGAGTTTCTTTCAGCGTTCCTTTAGTTTAGATCAGATACTATTGTGCACCTCATGGAATGTTTGTAGCATCATGTTTTACCTTCACTTTAGTTCACATCTCAATTGGTTTCTTCATTTTTGAGATATCTTGGATTCTTGGTGGGACTTCATTGTTCTTCACATTTTATGGCTAGTCTTTGTTTTCCAATATCGCGAAGGATTTTCCCAATTAGCGAAGCTTCATGGCTCATATCTTGATGTTCCTTGACTTGTGGTCGACGTTCTTGTTGGTTCTCACATTATGTTACATCTAGTTGTGAGGGATCCTTATGATTTAGGTTCTAACCTATAATGTAATATGTTTTCTAGTTCTTGGCGAATGTAATCTTTCTCAGGCCAACTTGATGCTTATAAAGGCTTTATAAGTTTTTATAATTGATCCTTAAAGCATTTTCTAGGTAGAGGAATAGTTAAATGGCAGCTAGGAATATATAGTATAAAAGATAACCTCTTAAAGGTTCAAAATAGGCATGTATGTCTGGAATGTAATATCGCATGTTGCTAATTCATTGAACTGGATTTCATGTTAATTGAAAGATGATCTTGGATATTCCTCTCTTGTTTTCTTGTTTCTTCCATTGTGTGACTTGTGCTACAAGGATTGGATTGACTTCTTTGGGGTCCTCTTGTCCTTGGATGCATCATTTGGTATCATATAAAGGTTGTGTTCCTTATGGAAGAGAGATCTTTGTTCTTGAGCTCGTGAAGTCCTGAATCAATTTGTTAAGGGGTGGTAGAGTGAGGATGTGACCTAAATTGTAGAGGATTTGTTTGAGATGGCTCACAGAGGACATGCTATAGGTGGAGGAAGGAGAGATGTAGATCCAACAATATTGGAAATGTTGAGACAAATTTTAGCTAGTTAGACTTATTGAAGATGTAAGTGATGATGAAGAAGAAGGACATGAAGAAGCCGTTGGAGAAGGTGAAGAGAAACTTGGACTTGATCAAGGAGATGATAGTTTAATGAGAGCCCTAACTAGAGTTAATGCTAGACCACACTTCAATCCACCTAATTATGATGGTAAGTTGAATTTAGATTAATATCTTGATTGGATGTCAGAGATGGAGAAATAATTTAATTATGAAGGCACTAATGACACTAAGAAGGTGAAGTATGCTTGCACAAAGTTGAGGGGGCACACATCCTTATGGTGGGAACATTTACAAATGAATAGGCTAAGAAGAGGCAATGACAAAATCAAATCATAGGGTTGGATGGAAAACAAATTGAAGGAAAAGTTATTACTTACTGATTACCAAGTAAGGTTTTTTAAGAAATTGCAAAACCTAAAGCAAAAGGATCTTAGTGTGAAGGAGTATATTGAAGAATTTTATAGATTGGATATCAGGTTTAGTCATATAGATAATGAGGTAGAAAGAGTTGCTAGATAGTTGAATAGTTTGAGGGTTTCAATTCAAGATTAAATCATTCTTGTTAAATTGTAGAATATAGAAGATACTTACCTCCTGGTAAATTATTTTTTCAAAGCATTATCCATGGATGCAATGGTTTATCTCCTATTGAAAACCCCGCTCCTCCCAATACATGCAAAATACTTGCAAAACTCGCATCTTGTACAAGACACAATGTGTGGTAAGATTTTCTTTTTGTTTTGGTTATAAACAATTTTGCATTTTGACATATCTGTAAATCTTCATCATCTAAAGGTTTTGGTTTGATAAATTTTCCTTTTTTTAGTTTTTTTTGGCAGGGTTGCCAACTTGCTAAGCGATTTCAATGAGAAAATATGGCAGACATTCAAGTAGAGAAGTTATTGAAGCTATTGAAGGACCTCATTAATCAATTTGATGAAGAACAAGCATCAATTCTCATTATTTGAGCTTTTTGCCCCTTTTCTATTTAATAATCCCCCTTGTAGTAAATGTGCACAAAATTCTTTTATATAACGAAGAAAAATTGGGTTTTGTTTGCAGGGAATATCACCGACCAATAAAAGATCCGAAATTGATAGCTTCAACAATAAGTCTCAAGCGTTGGTAGAACTCTAGAATAAATTAGGGTAACTATCGAGGGTTTACTTTGGGCGGCAACTAAATTTTTCACATTGCAATTTGACTGATGCCCTCTTTTTAGTGATGCCAATTTTATATACTAAAAGAAATGATATAGCTTGATGTACTTACATAGGTACAAATTTAAGGATGAACAGTTGTTCAAAAGGGCACTTCATCTTTTCTTAGATGGATGGGACAATAATCAGTGCATCTTGAAAATACTCAAGAAAAGCTATGTTGCACTTTTTAATCTTATTTTTGTTGTCTATAATGGTGGAGAAGATATATTTATGCTTTTTTTTTTATGTGTCCAAATTATCATCCACAACTCCACTTCATGTATTAGTTTGTATATAGAGGCAGTTAGCTAGCTCTAGAAATTTTTATCATATCATGCAATGTAACTTGTTTTGATTCAATTTACCTGTTGCATAACTATGCACAACTGTGGAGTATTATTTATAATTTCTTTATGGTTCAAAATTTATTTGTAAGAAGGTATCCACTAATAAAAATAGTCTAAATTAAAATTCATGGATTCAAATTTCTAGTTTTTTTGCAACAGATGTTATTCATATATTGTCTTTCACATCTTCAAACTTGTTTCTAGTTCACATGTAGTTCTCCATATGCATGTTCTCTTTCTACATTATCATCCACAACTCCACTTCATGAATTAGTCTGTATATATAGAGAGAGATAGCTCTAGCTCTACAAGTTTCTATCAAATCATGAATTGTAACTTGTTTTAGTTCAATTTCTAACAACACATACATTGCATGTGTCTAGACTATCAAATATTTGTTCACGAATAAATAAAAGTGAGGAGTATAATATGGAAATTATTTTTTTCCATTTCATGTTCTAGCAGTGTTAGTGATGCATATCTATTTATTACAATTTGAAACCCAAATACAAAAATTTCATGCCTAATGACTCAACAACACATGAAATTCCTGCATTGAAAAAAAGTTATAATACTGATGCT
This sequence comes from Chamaecyparis obtusa, assembly GCA_027943335.1. Taxonomy (NCBI): domain Eukaryota; kingdom Viridiplantae; phylum Streptophyta; class Pinopsida; order Cupressales; family Cupressaceae; genus Chamaecyparis; species Chamaecyparis obtusa. Next base: position 1,953,153 of record BSBK01004172.1, read on the forward strand.
TGTAATAGTACATTTTGAAGGACAGATATTTGAACCATAGAATGGCACTCTTTATATTCTTAATAGAATTAGAATTTAAATGGAGGAGCCCCTCATTAATTGAATGACAAAATTTTCTAGCTATAGATTCTAATGTAGGCCCTAGATAACAACTGTAACCTTCATTAATTGGAGCTCACAAATTCATTTTTAAGAGACATAATGCAAACATGTCTGTGGTGACTTTCATCCAAATGAGAATAGTATTTCCCCTTCTATATTATTTTTACTTCTCATCGTACTTCAATTGAAATAAAACTCACTTTATTGATGACAAATTAGTCAGGCGAAATAGTTTTTCCTTAATCTTTTTTAGTTCTCTTCTTACTTAAATGGAAATAAAATAACTTATAAGCGATCTTTCTTTAAAGACTAAAACTCAGCATATGTGTGTACAATTATACGTAGGATTATAAATATAATTACAACTTCAAATAATGAATTGGCACAATAACAATTAAACCTAAAAACAAGGCATCACTATTCTACTATTACAATTATAGCTAGTATTATAAGTGCAATTTTGAATTAAAAAATGAATAATAAGTATATGTTTACAATTATAGGTACTATTGTGATTACAACTTTATTTTTTAAAATTGGTACAGTATTAGTTTTTTTTAACTTTCACCAACTACAAGATCATTAATTTCAAACTACCATTGTCCAATTTTTGTAGTCTACAACGACAAGTACTCACCACTTGACACTTGTTGTATACAAAGTAGACTAAATAGAGATAATCCTCACTTAGAATACCGATCACATTTGTAACATGTACCCCCAAAGACTGTTTCAATGTCAAATCACCTAAAATTAAGATGATAGCTTGCGTTGAAGTATAGATAAGTTCCTAACACCTATTGCAAAGTATTCCAAAATGTCAATGTATAACCTAAACCTTGGTTTGAGATGAAACTCTATATATGCAATGTAAGCTTGAATTTAATAAGCATAGATGCAGATTATAAGCTTGTATCTTGCATTGAGAGCTATTTGTGAACATTGTTCTCATGTTTGATTGTATTAAAATGATTTGAAGTACTTAAGTGCCTAGTCCATTTTAGAATTCATCAATGAAGAAATCACATAGAAATCTTGGTTAGATCCTTATTCTCAATTTTTATAGGAAAGAAAATTAAACGACCAATACATTCATATGTCAATAGTCGTCAAATTGGGAACCATTAGACAACACGCCATTTTATTTAACTACCTATCATCACAGGTATAAACATTATGCTTAACTAGGAAGTTTCCTCAATTTTGTCAATTATAAATTTCTTTCAAAGCAACGAATAATTAAGATTCTAAGTGATGGAAGGAGCCGAAAACATTACTTGGTCATTTATCTTTGGAAGACAGAAGTTTGACTAATTAAATACTCAAGCTACAAGACTGACTACAAGAATTTCAGTACAAGAGGTATTCTGATTTTAATTTAATTATTAAATACAAAAACTGTCATGTCAGGAGACATCCCTTTCAGGGCTGGATAGACATTTCAACAAATCAATACATTGGCACGGAACGTGCAAAATGACACGATGGTCACACATTACTACTTGAAACCCAAAATATGCACCTGACATGACCTTTATTCATTAAATTAAAAATAGCTCATGCCAGGTACAAATTTTCAACTGCATAGATTTTAGCCCTACATTAGTACAATAGAATGATTTTTAGTTTGCTGTTTAGACGTTTCCCAAATTGAAGGGGCAAAACGTGTGATCAGGTCAGCAAATAGAAAGTGCAGTCGGCAAAACAATCAATGGGATTCCTTCCGCTCGTGCCTCGACATGCCCTGTACGCACCAACGCCTAGAATCTGTCAGAAATTGCTAAACTTGTTGTCCTGATTGCCAACTATTCCAGAACAAGCAAGTGAATGCTAAATCTAAAAGACTTTAATTTTGTACGCATCCTGTTACAGCATTACCAAATCATTGCATTGCTTCTTAAATCCATCAGATGTATAACAGCAAATCGTATTATCTGATCTAAATATCATTGGAATACAAATAACGAAATTACGCTGCACTACAGAGTGGAATTACAGTCTCATCCTATAACAGTAAGGCCTCGTATAGGAAATAAAACACAATAATACAACAATATTCACAGACGGTTGGAAGGCCGAACGTCTTCATAGTCCGTTGGAGCCCAAGAATCTTTACAGGTAGTTGGAAGGCCAACAATCCTCACACAGGAAGGCCAGACAGTCCCAACAATCCTCACAGGCCCAACAGGTCCTGGGTCTTTTGGGCTTATTAAGCCTAAAAGTCCCAACAGGGCCTCATAGGTCTCACAAGCTTAATACTCTCAACAGGCCCAGAAGGCTTTACAGACTCAACAATCCCAACAATCCTCACAGGTTCAATTCGAACAGGCCCAACAATCCCAGCAGGCCCAACAAGCCCAACAATCCTCATAGACACAATCCCAACAGGCCCAACAATCCCAGGAGTCCTCGCAGGCTCAACAATCCTCACAGATACCATCCCAACAGGCCCAACAATCTTCACAGGCCTGACAGTCCCAACAGGCACAACAATCCCAAAAGTCCTAACAGGCTCAATAATCCCAACAAGGCAAACGGGGTTCACAGGACATTCCCAATAAGTTCAACAGTTCCAACAATCACAAAAGGCCCAACAATCCCAACAATGCTCAAGGACACAATCCCAACAGACGCAAGAATCAACAATCCTCACAGGTCCAATAGGCCTCACAGGCTCAACAATCCCAACAGGCCCAACGATCCTAACATACACAAGCCCAACAAGCTCAACAATCCTCACAGACACAATCCCAACAGGCCCAACAAATCTTCATAGTCCTCACAGTCCTAACAAGCTCAACAATAACAACAGTCCTAACAAGCTCAACAATAACAACAGTCCTCACAAACTCACCAATGGTCACAAACACCATCCCAATAGGCCCAACAATCCCAACAGGCCCAATAAACCCAAGAGGCCTCACAGGCTCAACAATCCCAACAGAATCACAGGCCCAAAAAGAAAAGCCCAACAGATCCTCACATACACAAGCCCAACAGACCCAACAAGCCCAATAATCCTCACAGACACAATCCCAACAGGCCCAACAAATCTTCATAGGCCTCACAGTCCTAACAAGCTCAACAATAACAACAGTCCTCACAAACTCACCAATGGTCACAAACACCATCCCAATAGGCCCAACAATCCCAACAGGCCCAATAAACCCAAGAGGCCTCACAGGCTCAACAATCCCAACAGACTCACAGGCCCAAAAACAAAAGCCCAACAGATCCTCACATACACAAGCCCAACAGACCCAACAAGCCCAATAATCCTCACAGACACAATCCCAACAGGCCCAACAAATCTTCATAAGCCTCACACTCCTAACAAGCTCAACAATAACAACAGTCCTCACAAGCTCACCAATGGTCACAGACACCGTCCCAATAGGCCCAACAATCCCAACAGGCCCAATAAACCCAAGAGGCCTCACAGGCTCAACAATCCCAACAGACTCACAGGCCCAAAAAGAAAAGCCCAATAGATCCTCACATACACAAGCCCAACAGACCCAACAAGCCCAACAATCCTCACAAACACAATCCCAACAGGGCCAACAAATCTTCATAGGCCTCACAGTCCTAACAAGCTTAACAATAACAACAGTCCTCACAAACTCACCAATGGTCACAGACACCATCCCAATAGGCCCAACAATCCCAACTGGCCCAATAAACCCAAGAGGTCTCACAGGCTCAACAATCCCAACAGACTCACAGGCCCAAAAACAAAAGCCCAACAGATCCTCACATACACAAGCCCAACAGACCCAACAAGCCCAACAATCCTCACAGACGCAATCCCAATAGGCCCAACAAATCTTCATAGGCCTCACAGTCCTAACAAGCTCAACAATTACAACAGTCCTCACAAGCTCACCAATGGTCACAGACACCATCCCAATAGGCCCAACAATCCCAACAGGCCCAATAAACCCAAGAGGCCTCACAGGCTCAACAATCCCAACAGACTCACAGGCCCAAAAAGAAAAGCTCAACAAATCCTCACATACACAAGCCCAACAGACCCAACAAGCCCAACAATCCTCACAGACACAATCCCAACAGGCCCAACAAATCTTCATAGGCCTCACAGTCCTAACAAGCTCAACAATAACAGCAGTCCTCACAAGCCCACCAATGGTCATAGACACCATTCCAATATGCCCAACAATCCCAACAGGCTCAGCATTCCTCACAGGCCTAACAATCCTCATAACCATCACAGGTCCAAACCTCACAGGCCCAACAGTTCCAAAAATCCAACATACCCAACAATCCTCGCAGTCCCAACGATCCCAACATGGCCAACAATCCTCACAGTCCCAAACAAACCCTTAAACCAAAACAGAACAAGAGAAAACAAAGAAACAAAAGGAAACTGCCTGGCTTACCATCATTAGCTTCGCACAACAATGAGAGTGGCCTGCAATTTCAAACCTTTAAGAGCTTTTTCTGGAATAAGAGCAAATGACACAGAAAAGTGAGTTACATCAAATTTAGTCCGAAGATTAGGAATACTAGTATTTGACAAAGGAATGAAAGAAACCTAGATAAGTAGGAAGAGAATATGGAAAACATATACCTATCTGAGCAGGTGTTACACTTGAACTGTGTTCACATTCGACAATCCTGTCTTCAACCATTTTAACATCAGCAATTCCAGACAGTCTTTCCCTGATCTTTGCCTCTTGCTTGGACCTGTTGTAAATATTACCAAGATTGAAACGACTTATTTGAGACATTATGGTATTGTTGGAAAAAAATCTCCTCTTCAAAATGCAGATCGTTTCTATATCTGAAGAAAAGACTGAAAAGATCGCCTTGATTTCAAGGAGTTTTAGGAATTACTCTGTATATATAGGAAGAAGGTAGAGAATTGTAACTTAACTGTGCATGACACGTGTGATCAATCCAGCTTGCAGGTTTCTTCAATTCTGCCCTGTTTTCTTTTTTGCATTTTGAAGTGGTCAGAATCTTTGTGTATATGTTGTAAACACCTAATTTCGTCGCCTTCTTCAAGCGGTCTTGGTATTTGGATGAGCTGGAGGCGTTCGCGGCTTCTCTTCTGTAGACCCACCGAACACCATGCCCCTTTCCTTTGGAAGCTCCTTTCTAATCTGAATTAGCATAACTTATTTGCTAATTGCAGATAATGACACCCACAGATTCAAGGCTAATTTTGCCAACTGTTACGCATTCCATCGGTGTTTTGTATGACTGCTACCCTTTTGCTTGCTGTCAATCTCGCAAGTTTGAATATCATCGTTAGAATGGAATGTGCTGTGTTCACACTGGCAGCGAGACATTAGTTAATTATTACTTATGTAGCGATCCATTGAAAATGTGTCCTTTTAGTTAATGTCTTCTCAGAGAATTTTAGTGAATTTTGTTTTGAGATGACATGATACGGCAAAAGTATTACCTCGTCCACTGTCCTTTTCTATCGAGGAAACAGGGAGCAGATTGCTTTGGTGGGGGTTAATGGGCCATAGGTCGGATCTTCCTCCTCTACTTAACTACTTATGAAATGAAAACTTCAAAGCTTTAGTTTGTTATTAATGATGGTATCTTTCAACGAATTGAAAAGAACCTTTTCCGTTTTTAATGTGGGCGAGTGAATTTTGTAACTAACTAAATTGAGAATTGGATCTTGGTGTATAACAGGTATGCAAGGTGAAATACTCAAAATTTTGGTCTATTTTTTTTCATATAGAAATTGGATGTTAGAGAAGTATTAGTAGAGGGCTTGATCTATATGAAATAACTTTTAGATGCAAATAATTTTACATAGTTGTATCTGAAAATAATCACAATAATCTTCACAATTGAAATTTAATGTGTCTAATTTAAATAGGTTTACCCTTTCAACTTTAAGAGAAAAATAAGAATATAAACTTTTTGTTAAGATGGAATTTTTTAAAAAATCTACATTAGTACAATCAAATATCAAACATGTAAACTAATAAAGAGATGAATGGAAATAATACTTGGTAAAATGATATAGTGCAAATCATAAGTGATAATATCTTTTAAAAAATAAAATAATCTATCACATAGAGACCAATCATGTAAAATTTATATAAAAAAAATACATATATATTATTATTTATTAATTTTTAGATTTAAAATTAAAAAAATTAAAAATTAAATTTATTTTTTTTTGGCAAAAATGGCAAGGCCATTATAATATTATTAATAATTCAAATTGTTTTACATTGCTTCAAGAAGCTCGAGGGGAAAGTAGGGAAGAAAGCCCCCTCCTTGCCATTTAGATTACAAAATGGATGTCATAGACATGCCTAGAAGCCACCATTATACACAGACAACCTAGGTACAAAACACCCTAAAGTCTGCAAAATAAACCCCTAGAAAACCCATGAGAGGGGCACATCAACCCCAAAGGGAGGCAACAACTAACCAAAAGGAGAATAATTCCAGAAGGAACAAAGAAAAACTCAAAATTTAGAGGCCAAAGGCACACCCACCTTAGTCTTCCCCTTCGTTGTGCTGGTCGAATACTTATGATAGAGGGATGAAGGCATCTTGAGTCCGTTTGAGGAAGAGGAGGATGAGTCTCGTGGAGGAGGTGGATGCGAAGAGGCAGCGAGGCCCGTGTTTTTGACATAAGCCAAAACCACTAACATATTATCAAACAAGAGAAAAGAGTTAGCCACGACACAATTCGGAAGCACATCGATGAGATTGACCATTTCACTTCTGAAATGACATAAATCTCT